>CM035160.1:14865528-15465528 GCA_020205615.1 Panax quinquefolius | reverse complement strand
AATAATTCATATTATTTGAATAATATTATTAGATAGCATTATTGGCAATGTCTAGAAAGTTCATCGAGGAGAGGTTTGGTCACCTAATTGCGCGCCAAGATGAGGAGAAATCCTTATCGGAAGCCCCTCTTTCTGAGAAGCTACCGTTGTCATAATTGTGATTACGTAATATTATTTGTGAATAATTAATTATTGATAAGAAAATATTTATTTGATGTGGATATAAATGATGGATTTATTTATTTTATGTGGTTATAATTGAATGATTTTATGTTGAGGTGTTTTATCGGTATTTTTATCTGATTGGAGGTATTAAAAATTAAATCGGGGTTTTTGAGATATATTGCGGGGTTATAATTTTTAATCCGACCGATTGGATTGTAGTAATTTTGGGTATGTTATACATACATAAGTTGAGTATATGTCCACAAATTTTGAACCGTTAAAAATTCACGAATGATTTGTTATGAATTTTAAGAGGTGTACGATTCGGAAATTAGGTTTATAATTGATTTTGGTGGAAAATTCTAGAATTGAGTGGGCCCCACTTGTGGTTGGTGAAGAAATGTGCTGAATTTTATTTCAAATGTGGTGGGTGGCAATAGTAGCGAGTAAAAAGCCATCGGTGCTTCAAGTCAAATCGCTTGGTAATTTAACATTTTCCTATAAATAGAGGGCTTTAAGTTAGAATTGAAAATCACACCGAAACAAAGTTTTCTCTTTCTCTCTATATTATTGAGCGTATTTTGTGAGTATTTAGATACTTTGAGAGTTCTTTGTTGAAGATAAGTTTCATTCAAAGATCACTTGAAGCCTTTCCTTCCAAAGTCTTGATTCTTTGAGGTAAGGGATATTATTTTTTTTCGTAATGATATTATTTCTTGATATCATTATCTTTGAAATATTGATCTGAAGTTTTTATCAAATTTGGAACTTTTTCATGTATGGGTTACTATTCATGAGTTCTTATTCACGAGTTACTATTCATGAGTTACTATTCACGAGTTACTATTCACGAGTACTATTAATGAAGCGTGAAAATGTTTTTTTGTGGAATTTCTATCTTTTGGTGTCTGAGTTACTTATTCACGATATCTGCCTTATTCACGTATCTGACCTATTCACGATATCTGCACTATTCACCTAAAAATAAAATTTCTTCTTTTCGTCTAAAAATATCTATTCGGATACTAGCTTTGATTGTATCCATGTTTTGATCATTCTTGAATTTTACACCACTATGGTTATTTTGAGGTATTGTTGGGCATGGATAAAACAAAGTACGAATCATTAATCCTTAATCCTTGTCATTTTGTTTCACCGGATTCGTTTCTTTAAAAATATTTTCATCATCCTCGGTCTTAAATGATGATATTATTGAATATCTTTGGCACGTAGTGCAAAGATGAATGATTTCTGAAGAATATCTTTGGCTGTAGTGCAAAGATGAGCAAATCTGTTGAGATGAACATGGCCGATCGATGAATATCTTTGGCACAGTAGTGCAAAGATGAATGTTTGATTTGAGATGAATATTGATTGATGTTCTACAGGATAAAATATTGATGATGGACTTTTTAAATTCATAGATTATAGTAGATTTCATTCTCTACGTAACTCTTACTATGAATTATTATTTCAATCTGCGAATATTGATCCGAAACTTGTTGTCTATTGTATTCTATTAAATTTTTCCCTGTTGAAGACTAACGATAATTTGTTGTATATTATCTTAGTCATAATATTCTTTTCTTGAAGCTAGTTGAGCTCACCCTTTTCGCTTTTTGTTCCATTCTTCTCGGGGAGGCGAGAATATAGCGAGTACGAGTCGGGGTATGGAATGAAGGTTTTAGAAAGGATTGTTTAGTAGTCCTCACCATTTTTGTAAAATAATGTATCAATAAATGTGATGAGGATTTATGTGAGTATAAATATTGTCTAGAAGATAATATTTGTATTTAAACTCACAGTTTTACTGTTGTAATAATAAAGTTGTAGTTGTTTCTGTACCATGTATTGACAACTCAGAATGGGTGATGTATACCTATTTTGGGGGCGTCACAATGATACATTTTGGTACTCCCAGGATGGATTGCAAATGGTGTGTTGTGCGCCTCCATCATGATATTATACTTTAAATCAGGGTCGTTAGGAACACAAAGTCTGGAGTTGACTCGAAGTATTCCTTCTTCATCGATTCTTGCTTCCCGGACAAGCACCTTCTTGCACTTTTTTCCTTATACGCGCCACCTCTAGTCCAGTAGCTTGAGCGAACTTTAACTTTATCGATTAAAGTTGGTTCTACTCGTTATACTCGCTATCATCACATGCGTCCTCGAGTCTTTAACTCTATCTCCATCCTTTGCAAGTCACACAAAATGGGCCTTTATTGACAATATCGCACTCAGATACTTGCATATGATTTTCTACTCAATCGTCGGCTACCACGTTCGCTTTTCGGGATGGTATTGGATGGTATGATCATAATCTTTCAACAGTTCAAGCCAACGTCATTGTCGCATGTTGAGTTCCTTTTGAGTGAAGAAATATTTGAGGCTTTTATGATCCGTAAAAGATCTCCACTTTCTCCCCATACAAGTAATGCCTCCAAATTTTAAGTGCAAAAGATAACAAATGCCAACTCTAGATCATGAGTAGGATAATTCCTCTCATATTCTTTGAGTTGTCGCGAGGCATAGGCTATAACTTTTCCATGTTGCATAAGAACACATCCCAACCTTTTGCTCAAGCATCACTTTGTAGAGATGACAAATCCTCCGAGCCGGATGGTATTGTCGAGCAGTCTTTGAAATAAGTCTCTCTTGAGTTCTTGAAAACTCTTCTCACATTCTTCGCCTCCAATAGAACTTTGTATCTTTCCGAGTCACCGAGTCGATGGAGTAGCGATTCGAGAAAATCCTTCCACGAATCTCCGATAATAACCAATTTAAACCGAAAAGCTACGTGCTTTCGGTCATCGATTTAGGTTGTTCCCGACTTTGAATAGCTTCAATCTTTCTTTGGGTCAACAGATATTCCATGACTTGATACCACGTGCCCAAGGAATGCTACTTCTTCTGCCGAACTCGCATTTCTTCAACTTGGCATAAAGCTTATATTCACGAAGCTTTTGGAGTGTCGACCTCAAGTGTTGCTCATGATCTTTCACGACTTTTGGAATAAATAAGGATGTCATCAATAAAGGCGACCACAAAGTGATCTAAATATTCCTTGAATACTCGGTTCATCATATCCATGAAGGCGGCGAGAGCATTAGTCAATCCAAAGGACATGACTAGGAATTCATAATGCCCGTCATCGAGTTCCGAAAGCCGTCTTTGGAATGTCACGGCTCTAATCTTCAATTGGTGATATCCTAACGAAGATCAATCTTTGAAAAGAATTTGGCTCCTTGCAAATTGGTCAAACAGTCATCAATCGTGGTAATGGATACCTATTTTTGATGGTGACATGATTCAACTCCAGATAATCAATACAAAGTCGCATACTCCATCTTTCTTCTTCACGAATAGAAAGGAGCACCCCAAGGAGAAAGTACTAGGGCGAATAAAGCCAATGTCTAACAATTCCTGCGGTTGGGTCTTTAACTCACGAAGTTCAATAGAGCCATTCGATATGGGGCTTTGAAATAGGTTTTTCTGGGGTTCAAGGTCGATACAAAATTCAATTTCACGCTACTGGGGTAGGCCAGAAGTTCTTGAGGAATACGTCGAAATTATTAACAATAGGAATATCGTTTAAAAAGCGGCGTATTTTTATTTAAATCATGTGACATGAGCTAAGAAAGCTTGACATCCGTTTTTCAATAAACGAATAGCTTTATGGCTTGAGATGACCGTGATTGATTTTAATGGTTTGGTCGTTTGAATTACGCATAATAGGTTGATTAGGAATATGAAAGCTAACAACCTTACGAAAACAATCAATTTTTGCATGATAAGTAGTTAAACAATCAATCCTAGAATCACGTCAAATGCAAGTATTTTTAATGAAATAAGATCGACGGAATAATGTGAGGTGCCGATTTGAACCAAACAAGACTTATAAACACGATTGGATGTAATGAAGGTTTCTCCCAACGGAGTTTCCACAGATAAGTCAAAGTCTAATTTCTCCTGAGTCAAATTTAATCGATGGCGCAAGTAGGAGAAATAAAAGAATGGGTAGAACCGGTATCAAATAAAGTATAGACTTCATTAGAGTTTATGATAAGCTTACACCGTGATGACCTCATTCGGATTCCTTGCTCTTTGGGAGGTCACAACAAACACTCTCCTTGCACTACTGGGTTTTGAATTTTACGGGATGGCCTTTGGTGCCTCCATCTAGTTGAATTTGTCTTCAGATGGCAAAAATCGAGCTAAGTGACCTTCTCTTCCACAATTATAACATGCTTTGGACTGGCATGGCCAGCTTTTTGGTGATGTGTCCCTCTCCTCGCATTTGAAGCATATGATAGGTGGTCTTTCTCCTTCCTTAACAATGGGTCTTTGGTCTTGGCGTCTTTCCACCATTGTTGAATCTCCGTTTCTTGAAATGTCCATTCTTATTATTTTGGCCGATTACCACCAAAGTGGTTACCATATCCGGCTTTATTGATTCCTCCACGCTTGTTGTCACCGCCGATGACTACTCACCGGTATTATAATTTTTCTTAAAACCGCTCTCTTTTAGTTGTGTTGACTCATTATCGCGTTCCACTAATCGCGAGCCTATTTACAACATCTGAATACAAACACGGTTTATGAGAAATAAGATGTTGACGTATCTCCCGACTTCAAACCTCTTAAAACATTCGCGTCATTCTCTCTCATTATCCACCAAGTGGGACGAAAACCGTGATAACTCCGCAAATTTTGCCTCGTATTGCGACACGGTCGTATTGTTTTGTTCCAACTTGATAAATTCCACCTCCTTCATGTATGGCGAATACTTTCGGGAAAGTATTTGTCGTTGAATGACTCTGGAACTTCTCCCAAGATATCTTGAAGATAGCGAGTTGAGTACGTTTTACCGATTCCCACCAATGAATCCGCCTCTCGCGCATAACATAAAAGGCGTGAAAGGAACCTTTTGCTCATCGTGAGCATCCCAAGACATCAAATATCTTGGTAATATGTTTTATCCATGCTTCCGCCGAAGTGGTTTTGGCTTTCCCTTAAACTCCGGTGGTCCCAAATTTACTTGAATTGTTTAGCGGTGACCGCCTTGAGAGTTTTCCGTGTTTCCACCTACGTTTTGGACGGAGTCGTCGCTCTACTTTCTTATTGCATAAATTGCATAAAGCCTCTGAACATTTGATCATTCATCATTTGGTCGGTGTTGTTGTTTGCATGAGGATTGTCGCCTTCCCGATGCACATTATCATCGATTATTGATATGTGGTGAATCAACGATCGCATGCTTCCATTGCTATTCTCAACATTCTCGGATGTCATTTTCGAATCTTGCACACAAAACAAAAGGTTAATTGACGTATAACAAATTATCCCTATCTTCCGACCAACCAATAAATAAAGACATAACTTAGGTAGGTCATACTAATGAAGGTATTCCCTCTCTCCCCTCCTAGTACTATTCTCACATCTTAGCCGGGATCATATCCCTAAGCTCGATACCAACCGTGCGCGCCCCAAAATTAGGTATACATCACCCATCTTGGGTGCGCCACTTACATGGTAATGCAAATTTAAATACAACTTATTAACATAACTGTAGGTGTACAATACGACATAAATCGTGAGTTTAAATACAAATATCGCTTACTAGATATTATACAAACTCAAACAAAAGTCCTCATTACAATTATTATCACACTATTTCACGAAATAGTGAGGGGACTACTAATCTATCTTCGAACCATCACTCGTTTCCCAGGCTAAGTCCCGGTTTATATTCTCATTTCACAGAAGAAACAAAGGAAAGAAAGGGTGAGCTCAACTAGCCCAAGAAGAAATATTATGACTAAGATAATGCGAGAATAAATTATCAATAGTCTTCAACAATGTTAAACCGATAAAATACAATAGACAACCGGTTTAATCTGCGGTGAATATCTGATCCATTAAAAGAGTCAAGTAGAAAATAAAGTCTATTATCTTTTAGGTTTTAAAGGTTTTTCATCATTTATTATAAATTTGAGACTCGACTTTAATAAATATTCCACATCATCGAATCACCCCTTTTACTACTACGAGGATATTCTTTAAGTATCACGACCACAATTATTCATGTATTACACGCCAAGAATATTTGTGTATTCATTAATGGTCATGATCATGCCAACAAGCGTCCATCAATGCACTACTGACCCAATGAGGATTTTTACCACATCATTTGTAACATTACGGTTATGATTGATTACACCGAATAGTCTCTCGGTCATAATCATACCAAGTCCATCTATGCTACTACAGCCACAGATGACTTTAAAAAATATAAACATGAGGATGATGACAATGATATAAGAATTCAATAAAACAAGTTCAAGAATTATTTTATCCAGAATTATTAACATCCAAATTATCAACACGATCTTTGTTTTGTAGAGTAAAATTCAAGAATGATCGAAGAAGAATATGAAAAGATAGTGGATGAAACGCAAAAATATCAAGGATATTCCACTAATTTCATGGAGTATAGAAGTCAAAGTTTTAACTTATTTGGGTATAATAAAGAATGGAATAACAAAAGAAATCACCATACACATGCGATAGAATCGCATTGCAGACGAGTTATTCCAACGAGAATAATAAATAACGGAACCGTGTCGTGAAATTCACACAAGCGGGATGTTCCAATGAATGATAAAGATGGAACCGGATCCTGTAAAACACACGATAGGATATTCCAACAGAATGATAAAGACGGAACCAGTCCGGTGTAAAACACACAGAGCGAGGATGTTCCAATGAGAATAATAAAGACGGAACCGTGTCCTGTAAAACACATGCATGTGATGTTCCAATGAGAATAATAAAGATTTTAACCGGTCCTTGTAAAACACATGCACGTGATGTTCCAACAGAATAATAATAAAGAGCGGAACCGTGTTCGATGTAAAACACACGCATGGATGTTCCAATGTAATAATAGAAGAATGTCACCAAGTATAGGGTAAACCACTTATACGAGTTATTCTAACGAGAATAATAAGCAATGGAATAACAACGATTCTCTTAATGAATAAGAAAGAATAACACCCCTTACATTTGGTAGGAGATTGAATCTTTGCAAAGATTGTAGTAACAAAATACTCTTCTTCTTTCTCTCTTATTCTCTCTATACTTTCTCTCTATATATCTTGAATGAATTAAGTGAAAATAATGAAGCCCTAGGCCTCTATTTATAGAAGATTTCTAGCTAGCTTAGCACTGCCGTGTGAAAAGGCAAGTGGCTCGACGACGAATTGGTTTGGCGCTTGTAATGTGAAACGACAAGTGGTTCGGCCTTTGTAATGTGAAACGACAAGTGGTTCGGCGTCTGGTAAAGGTAATTACTATTAACGAAGGTAAATACTATTGACGAAGGTAAATACTATTCACAAGGATAATTACTTATTGTGAAGGTAATTACTATTGACAAAGGTAAATACTATTCACAAGGGTAATTACTATTGACGAAGAGACTCTTAGATGATGACATATGTGGCGCCCCAAAATTAGGTATACATCACCCATCTTGGGTCGCCACTTACATGGTGCGTAATTTAAATACAACTTATTAACATAAGCGTAAGTATACAATACGACATAAACCGTGAGTTTAAATACAAATATCGCTCTACTAGATATTATACAAACTCAAACAAAAGTCCTCATTACAATTATTATCACACTATTTCACGTAATAGTGAGGACTACTAATGCTATCTTCGGGACCATCACTGTTTCCCGATTCGTCCCAGTTATATTCTCATTTCAAGAGAACAAAGGAAAGAAAGGGTGAGCTCAACTAGCCCAAGAAGAAATATTATGACTAAGATAATGCGTAATAAATTATCAATAGTCTTCAACAATGTTAAACTGATAAAATACAATGACAACCAGTTTAATCTGCGGTAAATATCTGATCCATTAAAAGAGTCAAGTAGAAAATAAAGTCTACTATCTTTTAGGTTTTAAAAGGTTTTTCATCATTTGTTATAAATGAGACTCTAGACTTTAATAAATATTCCACATCATCGAATCACCTCGCACTACTACCAAGGATATTCTTTAGTATCACGACCACAATTATTCATGCACTACGGGCCAAGAATATTTGTGTATTCATTAATAATCATGATCATGCCAACAATCGTCCATCAATGCACTACGACCATCGAGGATTTTTACCACATCATTTGTAACATTACGGTCATGATTACACCGAATAGTCTCTGGTCATAATCATACCAAGTCCATCTACATACTACTGATGTATAGATGACTTTAAAAAATATAAACATGAGGATGATGACAATGATATAAGAATTCAATAAAACAAGTTCAAGAATTATTTTATCCAGGAATTATTAACGTCCAAATTATCAACATGATACTGTTTTGTAGAGTAAAATTCAAGAATGATCAGAAGAATATGAAAAGATACTGGATGAAACGCAAATATCAAGGATATTCCACTAATTTCATGGAGTATAGAAGTCAAAGTTTTAACCAACTGGGTATAATAAAGAATGGAATAACAAAAGAAATCACCATGCATGCGATAGATCGCATTGCATAAAAGTTATTCCAATGTAATAATAAATAATCGGAACGGTCCGGGTGTAAAACACATGAATAGGATATTCCAATGAATGATAAAGATTTTAACCATGTCCTGTAAAAAACACACGACATGGATGTTCCAACAGAATGATAAAGATGGAACCGGATCCTGTAAAACACATGATAGATATTCCAACGTAGAATGATAAAGACGGAACCGGTCCTGTAAAACACACGCATGTGATGTTCCAATGAATAATAGAAGAATGTCACCAAGTATAGGGTAAACCACTTATACAGTTATTCCAATGCAGAATAATAAGCAATGGAATAACAACAGTTCTCTTCATGAATAAGAAAGAATAACACCCCTTACATTTGGTAGGAGATTGAATCTGCAGACGATTGTAAGTAACAAAATACTCTTCTTCTTTCTCTCTTATTCTCTATATACTTTCTCTCTATAGCTTGAATGAATTAAGTGAAAATAATGAAGCCCTAGGCCTCTATTTATAGAAGATTTCTAGCTTAGCACTTCTTAGTGTGAAAAGGCAAGTGGCTTGACGACTGGTTTGACGCCTGTAATGTGAAACGACAAGTGGTTCGACGCCTGTAATGTGAAACGACAAGTGGTTCGACGTCTGGTAAAGGTAATTACTATTAACGAAGGTAAATACTATTGACGAAGGTAAATACTATTCACAAGGATAATTACTATTGACGAAGGTAATTACTATTGACGAAGGTAAATACTATTCACAAGGGTAATTACTATTGACGAAGAGACTCTTAGATGATGACATATGTGACGCCCCCAAAATTAGGTATACATCACCCATCTTGGGTCGCCACTTACATGGTACAGAATTTAAATACAACTTATTAACATAAGCGTAAGTATACAATACGACATAAATCATGAGTTTAAATACAAATATCGCCTACTAGATATTATACAACCTCAAACAAAAAGTCCTCATTACAATTATTATCACACTATTTCACGAATATAGTGAGGACTACTAATCTTATCTTCGGGACCATCACTGCTTTCCCAGGCTCGTCCCAAATACTATATTCTCATTTCACAGAGAGAAACGGTGAAAGAAAGGGTGAGCTCAACTAGCCCAATGAAATATTATGACTAAGATAATGCGAGAATAAATTATCAATAGTCTTCAACAATGTTAAACCGATAAAATACAATTGACAACCAGGTTTAAGCTGCGGTGAATATCTGATCCATTAAAAAGTCAAGTAGAAAATAAAGTCTACTATCTTTTAGGTTTTAAAAGGTTTTTCATCATTTATTATAGGCCGAGACTCGACTTTAATAAATATTCCACATCATCGAATCACCCCTTGCTACTACTGACCAAGGATATTCTTTAGTATCAATACCACAATTATTCATGCACTACGGGCCAAGAATATTTGTTTATTCATTAATGGTCATGATCATGCCAACAATCGTCCATCAATGCACTACGACCACCGAGGGATTTTTACCACATCATTTGTAACATTACGGTCCATGATTACAGAATAATCTCAGTGTCATAATCATACCAAGTCCATCTATGCACTACAAAAGCCACGAGATGACTTTAAAAAATATAAACATGAGGATGATGACAATGATATAAGAATTCAATAAAACAAGTTCAAGAATTATTTTATCCGGGAATTATTAACGTCCAAATTATCAACATGATCTTTGTTTTGTAGAGTAAAATTCAAGAATGATCGGAAGAATATGAAAAGATCTTCGGATGAAACGCAAATATCAAGGATATTCCACTAATTTCATGGAGTATAGAAGTCAAAGTTTTAACCAATTTGGGTATAATAAAGAATGGAATAACAAAAGAAATCACCATGCATGCGATAGGCCGCACGCATGGGTTATTCCAACAGAATAATAAATAACGGAACCGATCCGGTGTAAAACACACGATAGGATATTCAACAGAATGATAAAGATTTTAACCATGTCCTGTAAAACACACGCATGTGATGTTCCAACAGAGAATGATAAAGATGGAACCGGATCCTGTAAAACACACGAGATAGGATATTCCAACGTAATGATAAAAAAGCGGAACCAGTCCGGGTGTAAAACACACGACATGGATGTTCCAACGAATAATAGAAGAATGTCACCAAGTATAGGGTAAACCACTTATACAAGTTATTCCAATGTAATAATAAGCAATGGAATAACAACAGTTCTCTTCGTGAATAAGAAAGAATAACACCCCTTACATTTGGTAGGAGATTGAATCTTTATGCAGCAGTGTAGTAACAAAATACTCTTCTTCTTTCTCTTATTCTCTCTATACTTTCTCTCTCTATAGCTTGAATGAATTAAGTGAAAAATAATGAAGCCCTAGGCCTCTATTTATAGAAGATTTCTAGCTTAAGACCTTAGTGTGAAAAGCCAAGTGGCTTGACGGTTGGTTTGGCCTTTTGTAATGTGAAACGACAAGTGGTTCGGCCTTTGTATGTGAAACGACAAGTGGTTCGACGTCTGGTAAAGGTAATTACTATTAACGAAGGTAAATACTATTGACGGCGGTAAATACTATTCACAAGGGATAATTACTATTGACGAAGGTAATTACTATCGACGAAGGTAAATACTATTCACAAGGGTAATTACTATCGACGAAGAGACTTCTTAGATGATGACATATGTGACGCCCCCCAAAATTAGGTATACATCACCCATCTTGGGTCGCCACTTACATGGTATGAATTTAAATACAACTTATTAACATAAGCTGTAGTGGTGCAATACGACATAAACCGTGAGTTTAAATACAAATATCGCCTACTAGATATTATACAAACTCAAACAAAAAGTCCTCATTACAATTATTATCACACTATTTCACGAATAGTGAGGACTACTAATCTTATCTTCGGGACCATCACTGCTTTCCCACTCGTCCCGGTATATTCTCATTTCACGAAGAGAACGGTGAAAGAGAAAGGGTGAGCTCAACTAGCCCAAGAAGAAATATTATGACTAAGATAATGCGAGAATAAATTATCAATAGTCTTCAACAATGTTAAACGATAAAATACAATTGACAACCAGTTTAAGCTGCGGTGAATATCTGCAATCCATTAAAAGAGTCAAGTAGAAAATAAAGTCTACTATCTTTTTTTAGGTTTTAAAAGGTTTTTCATCACTGTTATAGCTGAGACTCGGCTTTAATAAATATTCCACATCATCGAATCACCCTTGCACTACGGCCAAGGATATTCTTTAGTATCACGACCACAATTATTCATGCACTACGGGCCAAGAATATTTGTTTATTCATTAATGGTCATGATCATGCCAACAACTGTCCATCAATGCACTACGGCCACTGAGGATTTTTACCACATCATTTGTAACATTACGGTCATGATTACAATCGAATAATCTCTCGAGTCATAATCATACCAAGTCCATCTATGCACTACTGAGCCACGAGATGACTTTAAAAAATATAAACATGAGGATGATGACAATGATATAAGAATTCAATAAAACAAGTTCAAGAATTATTTTATCCGAGAATTATTAACGTCCAAATTATCAACATGATCTTTGTTTTGTAGAGTAAAATTCAAGAATGATCGGAAGAATATGAAAAGATCTTTGGATGAAACGCAAATATCAAGGATATTCCACTAATTTCATGGAGTATAGAAGTAAAAGTTTTAACCAACTAGGTATAATAAAGAATGGAATAACAAAAGAAATCACCGTAAATGCGATAGACGCATGCATGCACGTGTTATTCCAACGAGAATAATAAATAACGGAACCAGTCGTGAAATTCACACCAAGCGGGATGTTCCAACAGAATGATAAAGTTGGAACCAGTCCTTGTAAAACACACGAACAAGATGTTCCAATGTAATGATAAAGATGGAACCCGATCCGGTGTAAAACACACGATAGGATATTCCAACGTAATGATAAAGACGGAACTAGGTCCATTGTAAAACACACATGAGCATGGATGTTCCAATGTAATAATAAAGATTTTAACCAGTCCTGTAAAACACACGCATGTGATGTTCCAACGAGAATAATAATAAAAGACGGAACCCGAGTTCGATTGTAAAACACACGCATGGATGTTCCAATGTAATAATAGAAGAATGTCACCAAGTATAGGGTAAACCACTTATACAAAGTTATTCCAATGAATAATAAGCAATGGAATAACAACGATTCTCTTCATGAATAAGAAAGAATAACACCCTTACATTTGGTAGGAGATTGAATCTTTAAAGGTGTAGTAACAAAATACTCTTCTTCTTTCTCTTATTCTCTCTATACTTTCTCTCTCTATAGCTTGAATGAATTAAGTGAAAATAATGAAGCCCTAGGCCTCTATTTATAGAAGATTTCTAGCTTAGCACCGCCGTGTGTGAAAAGGCAAGTGGCTTGACGAATCGGTTTGGCCTTTGTAATGTGAAACGACAAGTGGTTCGACGTCTGGTAAAGGTAATTACTATTAACGAAGGTAAATACTATCGACGAAGGTAAATACTATTCACAAGGATAATTACTTATTGATTTAAGGTAATTACTATTATTGAAAGGTAAATACTATTCACAAGGGTAATTACTATTGACGAAGAGACTCTTAGATGATGACATATATGTGACGCCCCAAAATTAGGTATACATCACCCATCTTGGGTCGCCACTTACGTGGTACGTAATTTAAATACAACTTATTAACATAACTGCGTAAGGTATGCAATCGACATAAAGCGTGAGTTTAAATACAAATATCTCTACTAGATATTATACAAACTCAAACAAAAGTCCTCATTACAATTATTATCACACTATTTCACGAATAATGAGGACTACTAATGCTATCTTCGAACCATCACTGTTTCCCAGACTCGTCCCATTTATATTCTCATTTCACAAGAGAATAGTGAAAGAAAGAAAGTGAGCTCAACTAGCCCAATGAGAAATATTATGACTAAGATAATGCGAATAAATTATCAATAGTCTTCAACAATGTTAAACCGATAAAATACAATTGACAACCGGTTTAACTGCGGTGAATATCTTGAATCCATTAAAAGAGTCAGTAGAAAATAAAGTCTACTATCTTTTAGGTTTTAAAAGGTTTTTCATCACTATTATAGCCGAGACTCACTTTAATAAATATTCCACATCATCGAATCACCCCGCACTACTGGCCAAGGATATTCTTTAGTATCACGACCACAATTATTCATGCACTACGGGCCAAGAATATTTGTGTATTCATTAATAATCATGATCATGCCAACAATCGTCCATCAATGCACTACTACTAATCGAGGATTTTTACCACATCATTTGTAACATTACGGTCGTGATTACACCGAATAGTCTCTCGGTCATAATCATACCAAGTCCATCTACATGCACTACAGAATACGGATGACTTTAAAAACATATAAACATGAGGATGATGACAATGATATAAGAATTCAATAAAACAAGTTCAAGAATTATTTTATCCGGAAATTATTAACGTCCCAAATTATCGGCGTAATGAATCTTTGTTTTGTAGAGTAAAATTCAAGAATGATCGAAAGAATATGAAAAGATACTTGGATGAAACTCAAATATCAAGGATATTCCACTAATTTCATGGAGTATAGAAGTCAAAGTTTTAACCAATTTGGGTATAATAAAGAATGGAATAACAAAAGAAATCACCATGCATGCGATAGACCGCATGCATAAAATTCCAACGAGATAATAAATAACGGAACCGTGTCGGTGAAATTCACACCGATGGATGTTCCAACAGAATGATAAAGATGGAACCCGGATCCGGTGTAAAACACACGAATAGGATATTCAAATGAGAATGATAAAAGATTTAACCAGTCCGGTGTAAAACACACGAGCATGGATGTTCCAACAGAATGATAAAGATGGAACCGATCCGTTGTAAAACACACGAATAGGATATTCCAACGAAATGATAAAGATGCAGAACCGGTCCTTGTAAAACACACGCATGGATGTTCCAACGAGAATAATAAAAAGACGGAACCCGTCCCATGTAAAACACACAGCATGGATGTTCCAATGAATAATAATAAAGACGGAACCAAGTTCTGTAAAACACATGACATGTGATGTTCCAATGAGAATAATAGAAGAATGTCACCAAGTATAGGGTAAACCACTTATACAAAGTTATTCCAATGTAATAATAAGTAATGGAATAACAACAGCTTCTCTTCATGAATAAGAAAGAATAACACCCCTTACATTTGGTAGGAGATTGAATCTTTATGACGGTGTAGTAACAAAATACTCTTCTTATTTCTCTCTTATTCTCTATACTTTCTCTCTATAGCTTGAATGAATTCATGAAAAATAATGAAGCCCTAGGCCTCTATTTATAGAAGATTTCTAGCTTAGCACTTTTCTTAGTGTGAAAAGCGAGTGAAGTGGCTTGACGACTAGTTTGGGCGCTTTGTAATGTGAAACGACAAGTGGTTCGGCGCTTTTGTAATGTGAAACGACAAGTGGTTCGACGTCGATAAAGGTAATTACTATTAACGAAGGTAAATACTATTGACGAAGGTAAGTACTATTCACAAGGATAATTACTATTGACGAAGGTAAATACTATTCACAAGGGTAATTACTATTGACGAAGAGACTCTTAGATGATGACATATGTGACGCCCCCAAAATTAGGTATACATCACCCATCTTGGGTCGCCACTTACATGGTACAGAATTTAAATACAACTTATTAACATAACTCGTCAGTATACAATACGACATAAGCCGTGAGTTTAAATACAAATATCGCCTACTAGATATTATTCAAACTCAAACAAAAAGTCCTCATTACAATTATTATCACACTATTTCACGAATAGTGAGGACTACTAATGCTATCTTGAGGACCATCACTGCGTTTCCCAGATTCGTCCCAGGTTATATTCTCATTTCACAAGAAAAAGAAAGAAAGAAAATTGAGCTCAACTAGCCCAAAGAAGAAATATTATGACTAAGATAATGCGAAATAAATTATCAATAGTCTTCAACAATGTTAAACCGATAAAATACAATAGACAACCAGGTTTAACTGCAGCAATGAATATCGAAATCCATTAAAAGAGTCAAGTAGAAAATAAAGTCTACTATCTTTTAGGTTTTAAAAGGTTTTTCATCATTTGTTATAGTCCGAGACTCGACTTTAATAAATATTCCACATCATCGAATCACCCCCGCACTACTGGCCAAGGATATTCTTTAAGATCACGACCACAATTATTCATGCACTACGGGCGAGAATATTTGTGTATTCATTAATGGTCATGATCATGCCAACAATCGGTCCATCAATGCACTACTGCCAATCGAGGATTTTTACCACATCATTTGTAACATTACGGTCATGATTACAATCGAATAGTCTCTCGGTCATAATCATACCAAGTCCATCTATGCACTACAAAATACAGATGACTTTAAAAAATATAAACATGAGGATGATGACAATGATATAAGAATTCAATAAAACAAGTTCAAGAATTATTTTATCCAGAAATTATTAACGTCCAAATTATCAACACGATATCTTTTTTTGTAGAGTAAAATTCAAGAATGATCGAAGAATATGAAAAGATATTGGATGAAACGCAAATATCGAGGATATTCCACTAATTTCATGGAGTATAAAGTCAAAGTTTTAACCAACTGGGTATAATAAAGAATGGAATAACAAAAGAAATCACCATACACGCGATAGATCGCATTGCATGTGAGGTTATTCCAATGTAATAATAAATAACGGAACCGGTCGGTGAAATTCACAATGCAAGCGATGTTCCAACGTAATGATAAAGATGGAACCCGGATCCGGGTGTAAAACACATGAGATAGGATATTCTAACAGAATGATAAAGACGGAACCGTGTCCTGTAAAACACACGCATGTGATGTTCCAACGAATAATAAAGATTTTAACCATGTCCTGTAAAACACATGCATGTGGATGTTCCAATGTAATAATAATAAAGATTTTAACCGGGTTCTTGTAAAACACACGATGTGATGTTCCAATGTAATAATAGAAGAATGTCACCAAGTATAGGGTAAACCACTTATACAAAAGTTATTCCAATGAATAATAAGCAATGGAATAACAACAGCTCTCTTCATGAATAAGAAAGAATAACACCCTTACATTTGGTAGGAGATTGAATCTTTACAAAGCGGTTGTAAGAATAAAATACTCTTCTTCTTTCTCTTTATTCTCTCTATACTTTCTCTCTCTATAGCTTGAATGAATTAGTGAAAAATAATGAAGCCCTAGGCCTCTATTTATAGAAGATTTCTAACTTAGCACTTTCTTAGTGTGAAAAGGCAAGTGGCTTTTGACGACCGGTTTGGCGCTTTGTAATGTGAAACGACAAGTGGTTCGGCGTCAGAATGTGAAACGACAAGTGGTTTGACGTCTGGTAAAGGTAATTACTATTAACGAAGGTAAATACTATTGGACGGTAAATACTATTCACAAGGATAATTATTATTGACGAAGGTAATTACTTATCGACGAAGGTAAATACTATTCACAAGGGTAATTACTATTGATTTAAGAGACTCTTAGATGATGACATATGAGCCCCCATAAAAATAATCAAACTTACCACAAATCATTTTTTTTTCATCAACACATATTTAATCTTTCAACAATTATTAATTTAATACTATAACATATTATATAGATGATCTTCGCGACAATAATTGAATCAATAATATAAGAGATATGATCGCAATTAATTCATGTAGCAATAATTGGGCATAAATGAGTGACTTCACACGTAAGCATCAATAATCAATACTGCGTGTACTACTTATCAACTACGCGTACATCGTATTTTTTACCAATTTGGTAGTTCAACAGTTTTAACGGTAACACCTCCGTAGTTATTTTTATAATATATTTTTGTCGCTTTCTCAATCCGACAATAATTTCATTAGGGGGTCCACCAATGATTGAGCCATTATATTTAATATTCCTAACAAAAAGAATATTCCCCGACCAAACGAATATTTTATAACAACTTGCATACTTTTGCAAAATTTATAAATATTACCTACAACTATAACATTATATCAAATTTATTCCATAATATTCAAAAATAATATTTATAGAAAAATTCATCTTTATTTATAAAAAGTGGGGTCTTACAACATACGAGCCCCCATAAAATAATCAAACTTACCACAAATCATTTTTTTTTCAACACATATTTAATCTTTCAACAATTATTAATTTAATACTATAACATATTATACGGATGATCTTTGTGACAATAATTGAATCAATAATATAAGAGATATGATGCAAAGAATTCACATGTAGCAATAATTGAGCATAAATGAGTGACTTCTCACGTAAGCATCAATAATCAATACCGTAGTGCTTCTATGCAACTACGCCAGACATCTTGTATTTTTTACCACCGGGTAGTTCAACAGCTTTTAACGGTAACACCTCCGTAGTTATTTTTATAAAATATTTTTGTCGTTTTCTCAATCCGATAATAATTACATTGTGGGGTCCACCAATGATTGAGCCATTGTATTTAATATTCCCTAACAAAAAGAATATTCCCAGACCAAACGAATATTTTATAACAACTTGCATACTTTGCAAAATTTATAAATATTACCCACAACTATAACATTATATCAAATTTATTCCATAATATTCAAAAATAATATTTATAGAAAAATTCATCTTTATTTATAAAAGCTGGGGTCTTACATCAGCTACCACGTTCGCACTTCCACGATGATATTGCATGGTATGATCGTAATCTTCAACAGCTCGAGCCAACGTCTTTGGCTCATGTTACGTTTTTTTTAAGTAAAGAAATATTTGAGGGTTTTAGAAATGGGTTTTGTACTGGGGTCAATACAAAATTCGATTTCACGCTCTAGGGGTATGCTAAGAAGTTCTTCGAGAATACGTCAGGAAATTTATTAACAATAGAAATATCATTCAAAGTTGTAACCCTCATCAAAGACTTGGATAGTACGTCACATTGATACCTATCAACTTGCCATCGTCATTCACGACGTCGCCTACAGAAAGTCATGCTTCGGTGCATTCTACTCAAGGAAGTCAACAACGAAAGAACCGGGGCTCTTTACTTATGGCTTGATATGACAATGATTGACTTTAGTGGTTTGGTTACTTGAATTCGCATAACAGGTTGGTTAGGAATATGAAAGCTAACAACCTTACGAAAAGTATGATGAGTAGTTAACCAATCGATTCCTAAAATCGCATCAAAGGCAAGTATTTTCAAAGAGACAAGATCGACATGTAACGTGAAAGTGTTGATTTGAATAAGATTTATAAATAGTGGATGTAACGAAGGTTTCTCCCAACTGAGTTTAAACAGATATATCAAAGTCTAACTTCTCCGGAGTTAACTTCAAACATTGAACACAACTAGGTGAAATAAAAGAGTAAGTAGAACCAGTATCTAACACGGTTTAGACTTCACAAGAGTTTATGACTAACATACCCGTGATAATTTTATTCAGGTTCCTTGTCACGAAATAAAAACGCTCGCTCTTAAACTACCGGCTTTAGCTTGTCTGGGACATCCTTTGGCATCACTATCCCAGCTGGACTTGACTTCACCATACGACAAAATCGAGCTAGGTGACCTTCTCTTCCGCAATTAAAACACGTTTTGGATTCTTTGCGCATACTTTGAAACGGATGTGCCCTCCCCGTCGCATTTGAAACATATAATGGGTGGTCGTTCTTCTTCCTTTGAAACGGTGATGGTGCCGACGCCTTCACGCCATCGTTGTTGAACCTTCTCTTTTTAAATGTCCATTCTTATTATTTTGACCATGATTACCACCGTTAGTGGTTACCATTTCTCGGCATGTTGATTCCTCCATGCTTATTGTCACCGCTTTGATGGTTGTTATCACCCAGATTATCATTTTGTCAATTTACTCTCTTTTTTGGTTGCGTTGACTCGTTATCGCTACTCCACTAACTAAGCCCTATTTACAACATCCTAATACAAACACGCTTTATGAGAAATAAGATATCGACGTATCTCCGCTTCAAACCTCTTAAAAACATCCGCGTTATTCTCTTCATTATCAACCAAGTGGGACGTAAATCGGGATAACTCGGTAAACTTGGCTTCGATTTATGACACGGTCCATGTTGTTTTGCTCCAACTTGATAAATTCTACCTCCTTCATGTGACGAATGCTTTCGGAAAGTACTTATCATTGAACGACTCTTGGAACTTCTCCCAAGACATCTTGAGTCGTCGTCCAGTCAGTACGCGTTTACTGATTCCCACCGGTGATCCGCCTCTTCACGCAAACATAAAGGTGGCAAAAGGAACCTTTTGCTCCTTGGAGCATCCCAAGACATCAAATATCTTGGTGATCTCGCTTTAACCACGCCTCCGCCTTTTAGTAGTTCGCTTTTCCCAAAACTCGTGTGGTCCCAGCTCCTTGAATTGCTTAGCGGTGACCAACCGTGAGTTACCATTGTTTCTCCTCGCATTATGAACAGAGCCGTCTTACTTTGATGTTGCATGAATTCTAAGAAGCTCCTAAACGCGTGGCATTGTCGTTAATCGATCAATGTTGTTGTTGTTTACAGGAGGATTATCGCCATCCTGTTGCACATTGTCCTGATTATTGATCTGTGGAGAATCAACAGTCTCATGTGCTCCATTGCTTATCTCAACATTCTCAGATGCCATTTTCAAATATTGTCACAAAACAAGGGTTAATTAACATATCACATATTATCTCTATACTCTGACCGACCAATTAAATATCAAATAAACTTAGGTAGGTCATACTAGCGAAGGAATTCCCCGTCTATCCCCTCCTAGTTCTACTCTCATATCTTAGCCAGAGATCATATCCCTAAGCTTTGATACCAACTGTGACGCCCCCAAAATAGGGTATACATCACCCATCTTGAGTCGCCAGATACATGGTACAGAATTCAAATACAAACTTAATAATATAACAGTCGTGTACAATACGACAAAACATATGCTGTGAGTTTGAATATAAATATTGTCTACTAGAGAGTATCCACACTCAATGGAGTTCTCATTACATTTATTATCACACTATTTCACAGAATAGTGAGGACTACTAATGCACCATCTAGGACCATCACTCTGTTCCCCGACTAGTCCCAGCTACGTTCTCATTTCCTGAAGAGAACAATGAAAGCAAAAGGGTGAGCTCAACTAGCTCAGTAAAAAATATTATGACTAAGATAATGCAGAATAAATTATCGTTAACCTTCAACAGTGTTAAACTGATATAGTATAACAAACATCAAGTTTAACTGCAGCGGAACAAGCAATCCATTAGGAGAGTCAAGTAGAGAATAGAATCTACTATCTTTTATGATTTAAAAGGTTTTTCATCACTTTTATCGCTGAGACTCAGCTCAATAAATAATCCACATCATCAAATCATCCCTGCACTACAGGCCAATGATATTCTTTAGCATCACGTGGTCCATGCACTACGGGCCAAAGATAATCGTGTTTTCATCAACGGTCCTGATCATGCCATAAAACAATTCGTCTTTGCACCCTTGGCCGAAGAGAATCCATAGCCATAATCATACCAAAAATTGTCCATCAATGCACTACGGGCCAATGAGGACTTTTTTTTCCACATCATTTGTAACATTACGGTCATGATTATACCGAATAATCCCTGGTCATAATCATACCAAGTCCATCTATGCACTATAGGCCACAGATGACTTTCAACAAAATGTAAACATGAGGATGATGACAATGATATAAGAATTCAATAAAACAAGTTCAAGAATTAATTTATCCAAGAACTGATAACGTTCAAATTGTCAACCTGATACTGCTTTGTAGAGTAAAATTCAAGAATGCTCGGAAGAATATTTCCATGAAAAGATATCTTTGGATGAAGCCTTGCAAATATCAAGGATATTTCACTAATTTCATGGAGTATAAAGTCAAAACTTTAACCAACCGAGTATAATAAAGAATGGAATAACAAAAGAAATCACCACGCATGCGGTATGTGATGTATAAAAGTTATTCCAAATGTAATAATAATAACGGAACGGTGTCAAAGGTAAATTACATGACCACACAAGATATTCCAACAGTAATAATAAATAACGGAACCCGGTCCCACGTAAAACGCATGCATGTGATATTCCAATGAGAATAATAAAGAATAGAATATTAGAAGAATTTCACCATGTATGCGATTATGCATGATGTAGTTATTCCAACATAATAATAAAGAATGGAATAATGTAAGAATTTCACCAAGTATAGGGTAGCAGCGTATAAAGCTTATTCCAACGTAATAATAAAGAATGGAATAATGAAGTTCTCTTCATAAATAAGAAAGAAAGAGTACCCACTTAGTATAACAAATAATATATTCCCTACCTTAAGAAGAAGAATCTTTGGATATATAAGTAATGAAGTAGCGAAATACTTTCTTCTTTCTCTATATAGTTTCTCTCTCAGAGTTTCAATTGAATTCGTAAGAAATAATGAATGAATGAGCTTCTATTTATAGAAAAATGGACTGCATAGTAACTAACTCATGAATCGGTCCAGTTGATTTTTTTTAATCTGACGGTCCATAATTAAAGCAAAATTTTTTAAATAAAATATAATATATTCTATTTATAATCTAATAAAACGAATAACTTTATAAAAGATTTTACTATCGCAAACAATATATACGAGCACTTGCAAAACACTATGCATAATAAAATATAATATATTCTAATTATTGTCTAATAAAGCATGATAACTTTATAAAAGTATTTTGTTTTATATAAAAAAGATTTTACTATGAAAAACACTATGCATTTACCTTTATGCAACACTATGCGTAATAAAATATAATATATTCTATTTATAAAATAACTTTATAAAAGTATTCGCTTTATATAAAAATATTTTACTATGCAAAATACTATGCGGAATATTTATGCAATACTATGCATAATAGAATATAATATATTCTATTTATATACTAACTTTATAAAAGTATTCTATTTTATTACATTAATAATACCAATAAAACAAAAGCGGGTGACTTATCACGTAAGCATCAATAATCAATACTGCGTGCTTCTTGTCTAACGCCAGATTCTTATATCTTTAACACCGGTGTTTCAACAGCTAACTGTAAAACTTTTCGCCGTTATTTTCATAAAAAGTATTTTTATCGCTTTCAATCCGACAATAATTCCGTTAGGGTCCACCAATGATTGTCTTGGTTGTACGAATATTCCCTGTTAAAACGAATATTCCCCACCAATCGAATATTATATAACAACTTGCGTACTTTACAAAATTTATAAATATTACCCACAACTATAACATTATATCAAATCCACACCATAATATTCAAAAAAAAATTATTTTGGGAAAATTAAATATTTATTCATAAAATCTGGGGTCTCACAGTAGCGACTTTGCCTTTTTTTTAATAGCATTTCCCCCATTTCCGATTATGTCCCAGCTCATTTGGTGTACGTACATTTACCATTATATCTAAAGTCTCCCATTATGTCTAATGTCTCGGCTCATTTGGTAACAAGCATGATAGACTAAACAAAAAAAATCAATAAAAGAACCGCTACAAGCTGTGCCAGCTTGCATTATTAAAAAATATTAAAAAAAATCCCTTTTTTGGTGTATGTAATAGGACCGAACAACACAAACATTTTAAATTTGGAAATGTTTGAAAATCAGTGATTCTCGAGGAGGCACGCATGAAAAAATAAAAAATAAAAAGGGAATTAATTTAGCGGTTGGTGTATTTTTTTTTATAACGTGGGTCCATTTTTGAGAAATAGAATGATAAAATGAGAATTTATTTTTTTTATACGCGGCTTGGTCTTAATATTTTCTTTTCCCATCTTGTCTCACTTTGTCAGAAAAATAGATAAAAAAATATATTAAGACCAAGTGGGACAAGATGAAAAAAAAATATATATTAAGACCAAGCCGCTACAAGCTGTAGCGGTTGGTATATAAAAATAAATAAATTCTTATTTTTTTATTCTATTTCTTAAAAATGGTCCCACGTTATAAAAAAAATAAAAAATACACCAACCGCTAAATTCCCTTTTTCTTTTCTTTTTTTTTTTCATGCGTGCCTCCTTGAGAATCACTGATTTTCAAACATTTCCAAATTTAAAATGATTGCATGTGTTGCTAGGTCCTATTACATACACAAAAAAAAGAATTAAAATGGAATTTATTTTTTTGGTTTAGTCTGTCATGCTTGTTACCAAATGAGCTGAGACATTAGACATAATGGTAGACTTTAGACATAATGGTAAATATACATACACCAAATGAGCTGGGACATAATCAGAAATAGGGGAAATGCTATAAAAAAAAAAAAAAGAAGGCAAAGCCGTTACAACATGTAGCGGTTGGTGTATTAAAAAATAAAAAAAATTTATATATAAAATCTGACAAATTCATTTTAGTTTGACCATGTGGGGCCCTTATATTAAAATAAAAGTCGTTAGAAGTTGTTTTTCGGGCATAACATGTAGCGGCTGTGGTGAATTTATTTTCAATCTAATCCTTCCAATTAATTGATCAACGACGGTAAAATGGGTTTTAGAATAGTGACCATAAACCCCATTGCCATGATTGAATCCTATATATATATATATATATATATATATATATATATATATATATATATAGGTTCCATCCACAAAGAACCATGTTCTTTGTGGAACAAAGCAACCCCTTTTTTTTGGCACCATGAAATTTCGGATGGAGCAAAAAAAAAATAAATTCACAAGTCAAAAAAGAAGTTGCCCACAAAGAACCGGTTCTTTGTGGATGGACCCCCATATATATATATATATATATATATATATATATATATATTTGCTTTTGTGTGTAGATTCTCTTCATTTGACTTCAAATAACAATGAGTTGTTTTACATGTAAGAGTAATGTAGCTTGATTATAAAAAAAGAAAAAAAGAAGAAGACGTGCCGTACTTATCTTTTAAGTGTTTAACAAGAACATACAAATCGAATCTACCAAAAATTTTCTCGACATAATAATATACCAATACATTTAATTCGTACTACAATCTCTTGAATAAATTCATCAACTAAAAGTAAACATGTTATAATAATTAAGCAAAACATACATGCATGGAAGAACAATACTCTAAAAATATATACGCGTCCATTAATTAAAATTGTGTTAATGAAATAACACGAACCATGACATTGATTTTAGTAATAAACAAAATTGTTTAACACATAACAAAATTGACTTAACAAATGACAAAGTTATACATCAGCCAAATGATAAATTAATGTAATAAATTAAACAGTAAAAATGTTTACGACATAAAGTTTCTTCATTTCATTCTTCATCGATATCACAGATAATCTTGGATATATATATATATATATATATATATATATATATATATATATATATGTCCATGCATGCATGCATGCATCCAGCTATACTAATCTTCTCGATCGCTAGCTCGTCTCCTAATTAATTTTTATATATCTTCTAAGAAGTGGCTCATGTTTGCAATCTCAGTTTCGGAGAATTCCATATCCAAGTTTATACCTAAACAATCTTCGAATGGCGGCAACTCAGTAGTTTTAAACTTTGATCCACCTGCAAGAATCTTAGAGTCTTGTTTGGCCCCAGGAGAGTTCGAGTTCGAGTTCGAATTCGAATTCGAATTCAACACCGAGCTGCTAGCCGTTGAAGGTGGTGCCGGCGATGTTGGCTTTACCTTGATCAGGACGTCATCAATAGATTCTTTGGCTTGATTTAAGACCCACTCTATGGTTTCACCAAATGAGCAGTGACCAAGTGCTTTCTTAAGTTGATCAACAGTTTCAGCACATTTAACCGGTAACCGAAATCCACCATCGTCACCGTTCACCTTTAAATGACCATCGGATTTGGGTTTTAGTTTATGATCACTTGAAGGATTAGAGTGAACCATCTCGATCTCTCTAGCACAACATGCACAACAAATTTATTGATAGATTTGTCACTATACATATATATATATATATATATATATATATATATAGGACAACATTCTTGGGAAATTAAAATCATATTCCAATCAAATTTTGTATCACATTAATTTATACCATAAATAGATAATAATAATTAATAATAATAATAACATATAATGATAATTCGAATTAAATTTAGACTCTAGCTAGATTGTTACCAAAATAAATGAATTAATAGATCATATTATTTAGAATCATAAAGTTTTCCCAAATAAGCTAGTTCTTTCTTTTACGTAATTAATTTTTATTTTTTTTTGTAAATTTGTTGATTATGCATTGAATACGTACATTTGGAAGAAAAACTATTACGCTAAGAACTTCTTGTGGGCAGTGATTGCTCATACGGCTATAAAGGGAATGTAAAATGTTCAATATATATATACGATAACCATATCCAATAAAGAGAATATTATTCCAAATTTATCCAAACTAATTAATATATATTTGATATTCGATCAAAACAAATTTTATCCGTATTTGCTTAATTACATTAAAAACAATTGCGTCCAGATGGTGTCTGTATATATCTGTAATAATAAACATGTGTATCAACAAATAGTTGTCTAGATCCTATAATAAGAAAATTGATATTTTCACGTATTAAAATGATATTTTTACATAAATCTCTCTCGTACGAAGGTGGGACCCTCTCGCATGAAGGTGGGATCCACTCACTATTCATGTTAGAGGTATCGTGTGAAAATATCATTTTTATGTTAAAATATCAGTTCTCTATAAAAAATGCATCATTCAAACTATATCTGTCAAATTTGTAACGTACGCGTAAATTTTATATAGAATTATAGTTGTAAAATATATCGTACATTGATTTGATATAATTATTGTTGGGAAACTTCTTGAATCCTATTCAGATATGAAGTTCTTGTTGAAAATTAAGTTAACGCAAACCACACAATAAAATAAAGAGAGATAAAACAACACAAGATTTTAATGTGTAAAACCCTTCAAGGAAAATACCACATGCCGAACTCTAAATGTGACGCCCCCAAAATAGGTCCACACAACCCATTCTGAGTCGTCAAATACATGGTACAGAAATCAAATACAACTTCATTTATACAACTATTAACTGTCGTGAAAAAATACGACAAAATATAAACTGTGAGTTTTAATACAAATATTGTCTCGTAGACAATATTCAAACTCAAATAAAGTCCTCATTATAATTATTATCACACTATTTTATAAAATAGTGAGGACTACAATAGCAACCATCTTGGACCATCAGTACTCCATTTCCTGACTAGTCCCAGCTATATTCTCATTTCCTGAAAAGAACAATGAAAGAAAATGGTGAGCTCAACTATCCCAGTAAAGAATATTATGACTAAGATATTGCAGAATAAATTATCGTTAGTCCTCAACAGAGAAAAATCTGATAGAATACAATAGACAACAAGTTTAAGATCAATAACTGCAGCGGAAATAACAATCCATTAGAAGAGTCAAGTAGAGCATGATTTCTACTATCTTCTATGATTTAAAAGTTCATCATCGATATTTTATCTCTGTAACACCAATCAATAAATATTTCAAATCAACAAATTATCCATGAACTATGGGCCAAGGATATTCGTTTGTATCACCAGTGGTCATGATCATGCCAAACATCTGTCCATCTATGCACTACGTGCCAAAGATGACTTTCATCACAAACCTTTATCTGTAACATTAGGTCATGATTATATCAATACATAATTCATGGTCATAATCATACCCATCAACAGTCCATCTTTTCACGGGCCAAAGATGATTTTTATCACAATATAAGCATGAAGATGATGACAATGATATAAAGAATCAATCAAGTGAGATCAAAAATAATTAAATATTAGAGATTTATAATTCAATTCATCCAGAGTTCAAGAATGTCTAAATTGACAACATGATAACTGATTGTGGAGTAAAATTCAAGAATAATATTCATGTTTCGAAAATAATTTGGACATAAAAGAAACCAAATTTGTCGTGAATAGAAAATTCAGATCAATATTCCAATGAAACAATACTAGATGAAGCACAAAATTTAAGGATATTCTACTAATTTCAGGGATTATAGAAGCAATACTTATCAAAATAAGTATAAATTTAGAAATATGAAACGAAATAATATCACTTACATATATTATAGAGTATGGAAGAAAATAATATTCCTTACGAATAGTGAACGAAAATAATATATTTTACCTTAGTAGGAGACTAAATCTGACTGGTATAGCGGAGATATTCTTGAGAAAAACTTGCACTATTTCCTACACTCAAAGTATCCTTATACTCAAAAGAATTACGCACAATATTATAGAAGAAGATTTCTCTGATTCTGGTGTGATTTCCTTTTCTTAACTAAGAAACCTATTTATAGGAGAATGGCAGGGCACTATTTAAGAAAATAATCTCGGATGAACAAAAAGAAAACTCACGGGAATTCGGTTGATTTTTTGATTTTTATTATTCACCATTGTGAAATAAAATATTTTAATAAAACAAAAACTTTATATATAATATAATATATTCTAATTATAATATAATAAAATAAATAACTTTATATATATTATAAAAAGTATTATGTTTTATTACTATTATAATAATAATAAAATAAAACTGAGACCACTTTTTATCGGCGATTTTGAAAAATGAGTAAGTAGGGGTCCATGTAATAAGTCAAACTTACAACAAATATGTGACGACCCCAAAATAGGTCCATTCCATCCAACCCATTCTGAGTCGCCAATACATGGTACAGAAACAACTACAACTTTATTATTACAACATAGAAACTGTGAGTTTGAATACAAATATTATCTTCTAGACAATATCTATACTCAAATAAATCCTCATCACATTTATTGATACATTATTTTACAATAATGGTGAGGACTACTAAACAACTCTCTCTAGAACCTTCATTCCATACCCCGACTAGTACTCGCTACATTCTCGCCTCCTGAGAAGAAAAATGGAATAACAAGGAAAAGGGTGAGCTCAACTAGCCCAGTAAAGAATACTATGACTAAGATAATATACAACAAATTATCGTTAGTCTCCAACAGGGAAAAATATGATAGAATACAATAGACAACAAGTTTCGGATCAATATTCGCAATGAAATAATAATTCATAGAAGAGTTACGTAGAGAATGAAATCTACTATAATCTATGAATTTTACAAATCCATCATCAATATTTTATCCACCAAACATCAATCAATATTCATCTCAAATCAAACATTCATCTTTGCACTACAGCCCAAGATATTCATCAATCGGTCATGTTCATCTCAACACTGCTCATCTTTGCACTAAAGGCCAAAGATATTCATCGATCGATCATGTTCATTTAAACACCGCTCATCTTTTGCCTTACTGAGCCAAAGATATTCTTCAAAATCATTCATCTTTTGCTCTGAGGCCAAAGATATTCTTCAGAAATCATTCATCTTTGCACTACATGTGCCAAAGATATTCAATAATATCATCACTTAAGACCGAGGATGATGAAAATATTTTTAAAGAACGAATCCAAAGAAACAAAATAACAAGGATTAAGGATTAAGGATTAGTACTTTGTTTTATCCATGTCCAACAATACCTCAAAAATAATCATAGTGGTTGTAAAATTCAAGAATGATCAAAACATGGATACAATCAAAGCTAGTATCCAAATTAGATATTTTGACGTAAAAGAAGAAATTTTATTTTTCGATGAATAGTCTTAGATATCGTGAATAGTCTGTGTATCGTGAATAGTAACTCAACACCAAAAGATAGAAATTCCACAAAAACATCTTCACGCTTTAATGAATAAGACTACTCGTGAATAGAACTCGTGAATAAGTAATTCATGAATAGTAACTCGAATAAGAACTCATGAATAGTAACTTAGATATGATGAAAAAGTTCCAAATTTGATAAAAACTTCAGATCAACATTTCAGCATAATGATATTGAAGAAATAATATCATTACGAAAAAAAAAAAATATCCCTTACCTCAAAGAATCAAGATTTCTTGGAAGGAAAGGCTCAAGTGATCTTTGAATGAAACTTGTAGATTGAATAAAGAACTCTCAAAGTATCTAAATACTCACAAAATACACTCAATAATATAGAGAGAAAGAGAAAACTTTGTTTACGGTGTGATTTTCAATTCTAACTTAGCCCTCTATTTATAGGAAAATGTTAGCCCACCAAGGCATTGACTGCTACCTGATGGCTTTACCTGCTACTATTGCCACCCACCACATTTGAAATAAAATTCAGCACATTTCTTCACCAACCACAAGTGGGGCCCACTCAATTCTAGAATTTTCCACCAAAATCAATTATAACCCTACTTTCCGAATCAAACACCTCTCAAAATTTATAACAAATCATTCGTTCATTTTTAACGGTTCAAAATTTGTGGACATATACTCAACTTATATATGTATAACATATCCAAAAATTACAACGATCCAACTATTTGGATTAAAAATTATAACCCCGCAATATATCTCAAAACCCCGATTTGATTTTTAATACCTCCAATCCGATAAAATCTTGATAAAACACCTCAACATTAATTCCTTCATTAATAACCACATAAATAAATCCATCATTTATATTCATATAAAATAAATATTTCCTTATCATATGAATCAATAATTAATTATTCACAAATAATATTACGTAATCACATTTATGACAAACCAGTCGTTCCTGTGAGAGAGGGGGCTTTCCAATAAGGATCTCTCCATCTTGGCGCAAGCAATTATTAGGTGACCAAACCTCTCCTTAGATGTAACTTTCTAGACATTGCCAATAATGTTATCTAATAATATTATTCAAATAATATGAATTATTGATCCGATAATAGAAATATCATGCGAAGGACAATTATTGAAACAAAGAATAATATAAAATACCAACGCAACAATTATTGAATCAATAAAATAAAATACCTGAATAAGAATTATCGTAATAATTATTGAGTAAAGGCCTTCTTACGTAAGGATCAATAATTCAACAATCTTGTGCAATACCGTGCTACTTCTTTACCACGCCAGACATCGTATTTTAACCAACGGGTATTCCAATGATCTTAATTGGTAATAACTACGCCGTTATTTTGTAACCAACTTATATTTGTCGTTTTCTTCATCCAATCGCTCACATGGGGCCCACACATGGTCACTACCGTAAATATTTAATATTCCCCACGATGCATTTAATATTCCACGACCAAACGAATATTCCCGACGATGATTTAATATTCCACGACCAAACGAATATTCCCCGACAAAAAATGAATATTTTATAACCACTTGCTTATTTTGAAATATTTATGTATTTAACCCTTAACTATCCACATTAATCAAATCAACCCTTACTATTTCAAAATAATAAATAAAGGAAATTCCTTTTTATTTAAAAAATTTCGGGGTCTTACAACCTCCTCCTCCTTATGAAATTTCGTCCTCGAAAATTGACGTCACGATACTGGTGTTTGAAAAGGTAAAGATACCTCGCTTTCATTTTCGCTTTCCAACTCCCGTGTCATTTCCTCAATAACATGGTTTCTCCACAAAACTTTAACTTATGGTATAACCTCGATACATAGGTCATGTTTCTTCTTCCTCTACAAAATCTTGACAGTACCTCCTCGTCGTTAAGTCTTGGCTATCTCATCCGGCTTCTAACTCAATGACGTGTTTTGGGTCGTCCACATATTTACGTAACATCGATACGTGAAAAACGTTATGAACACGCGTCGTACTTGGTGGTAAAACGAGTCTATAGTCCACGCCTTCTATTCGATCGAGAATTTCAAATGGATTAATAAATCGAAGGTTTGAGCTTTCCTCACCTCACCGATTCTCGCTTTTAAAATAACAACTTCTTACACCTCCTTCTTCAAATTCATCACTCGGTGTGTGTAGCAGAGCGACTTTAACTTTATCGATTAAAGTCGATTATACTCAGATATCATCACGTGCATTTGTATATCATCACGTGGGTACCTAGAGTTTTCATCTCCATCTCTATTATTTGTATATTATACTGAAATGAGTCTTTGACAATATTGTACTCGTGCTTGTATACGATCTTCTACTCAACACGTCGCCTACCACGTTCGCTTTTCCGGGATGGCATGGTCGTAACATATCTTTGAAATGAGTCTCCTCTTGAGTTCTTCGAAGCTCTTCCCACATTCCTTGCTCCATTTGAATTTTGTATTTCTCTGAGTCACCATAATGGAATAGCGATTCGAGAATATCCTTCAACGAATCTCCGATAATAACCAACTAAGCCTGAAAGCTACGTATTTCGATTACTGACTTTAGGTTGTTCTCAATCGTGACTCATATCTCAACCTTGGATAAAGACGTCACAATGACACCTATCGCTTTACTATCGCATCTAATATGACGTCCCCTACAGAGAGTCTCGCTTAGTGAATTCCACAAAGGAAGTCACAAGATAAAGGCTCATGTACCAAATTCTATAGTTGAATTTTAACTCCTCAAGTTCAATAGAGCCATTCGATATGAGATTTTAGAAATGAGTTTTGTCTGGGGTTCAAAGTCGATACAAAATTTAATATCGATCTTTGGGAGTAAGCCAATAAATTCTTCAGGAAATACGTCAGGAAAAATCAATAACAACAAGAATATTATTCAAATCTGACGTGTCTTTATTCAAATCCATAACATGGACTAAGAAAACTTGACATCCGTAATAAACGAATGACTTCATGGCTTGATATGAAAATGTTTGACTACAATGGTTTGATTGCTTGAGTTCGAATAACAGGTTGCTTAGGAATATGAAAACTAACAACCTTACAAAAGCAATCAATTTTGGCATGATGAGTAGAAGTTAACCAATCAATCCCCAAAAGCAAGTATCTTTAAAGAGATAAGGTCAACAGGTAAGGTAATGGTGCCAACTTGAATCAAACAAGATTTTTTTAAACAACGGATGTAATGAAAGTTTCTCCTAACGGAGTCTCCATAAATAGGTCAAAGTCTAATTTCTCCGTAGTCAAGTTCAAACGTTGAGTGCAAGCAAGAGAGATAAAAGAATGGGTAGAACCCAGATCTAGTAAGGTATAAACTTCGCAAGAATTTATAATTAACTAACCCGTGATAACTTCGTTCGGGTTCCTCGTATTTTGATGGAAGTCACGACAAACGCTCTTCCGTGAATCGCTTGACTTTGACTTTTCCGGGGACATCCTTTTGAGTCACCGCCTCATTTGCACTAGGTTTCGATATCGTATAACTCTCGGCGATATGTCCTTCTTTTCCAAAATTATAGCATACCTTAAAGCTGTTGTGGGCGCTTTGGGGTGATATATCCTTCTTTCCCGCATTTGTAACATACTGACCAGATGGTCTTTCTCCTCCTTGGAACCGGAACCGCTTCACCTACTTGACGCCTTCACATGGTCGTTGTTGAATCTCCTCTTTTAAAATCTCCTCCCAACTCGCTTCTTCTATTTTCATGGCCACGATTACCACCAGAGTGGTTACCGCTTTGTCCGTATTCTTCTTTCTCCACCGGTTATCGTTATTCCGATGATCGCTATCTTTGGTATGATCCTCGGTTATGGTCCCTCGGTTGAACGTACTCGTTATCTCGTTTCTAACAACCGAGCCTGCTTTACAACATCCTGAATAGAGAAAAATTTATGAGAAATGAGATCGACGTATCTGGGGTTTCAAACCTCTCGAAACATCCGCGTCATAATTCCTCATTCTCCACCAAATGAGGTGCAAACCGGATAACTCCGCAAACTTCGCCTCGTCTTTGGGACACCGCCAAGTTATTCGCTCCAATCTAATAAACTCCACTTCCTTCATATAGCGAATACTTTCTCGGGAAGTACTTGTCATTGAACTGCTTCTCAAACGTCTCCCACGATATGCCGAGTGCAAATGAATGGACGCTTCACGATTCCCACCATGTCTGCGCTTCGCCACGGAACATAAAGGTGGCGAATGGAACCTTCTGTTCTTCGTGCATCCCAAGACATCGAATATCTTGGTAATTTGCTTGACCCATGTTTCCGCCGCATGATCGGATCCGCTTTCCCAGCACTCGTGGTCCCAACTCTTTGAACCGCTTGGCAGTGACCACCCGTGAATTGCTATCATCTCCTCCTCAGATTTTGAACACGAGTCTCCTCGTCCGATTTTGCATGAATCGCAAAAAGCTTCTAAACATCCCTCGTTCATCATCTCGCTCGGTGGGTGTTATTCACGGAGGTACATTGCCACTGTTGCACGCTCTCCTCGTTGTTAAGTATGAGGCATCTCCATGGTCTCATTTACACCACTATTAATATTCTCGATTCGACATTCTCAATTCTTCATCATAAAACAAGGGTTAATTAAGGAAATCAATCACATAATATCCTATATATACCGACCAACTAACAAATAAGCTTAGGTAGGACACACTTTAGCAAAGGATTTACTCGCCTCCCTCCTACTTCTATTCCCCGATCTCCGCCAGAGATCATATCCCTAAGCTCTGATACCAACTGTGACGACCCCAAAATAGGTCCATTCCATCCAACCCATTCTGAGTCACCAATACATGGTACAGAAACAACTACAACTTTATTATTACAACATAGAAACTGTGAGTTTGAATACAAATATTATCTTCTAGACAATATCTATACTCAAATAAATCCTCATCACATTTATTGATACATTATTTTACAATAATGGTGAGGACTACTAAACAACTCTCTCTAACCTTCATTCCAAACCCCCGACTAGTACTCGCTACATTCTCGCCTCCCGAGAAGAAAAATGGAACAACAAGGAAAAGGGTGAGCTCAACTAGCCCAATAAAGAATACTATGACTAAGATAATATACAACAAATTATCGTTAGTCTCCAACAGGAAAAATATGATAGAATACAATAGACAACAAGTTTCGGATCAATATTCGCAGCGAAATAATAATTCATAGAAGAGTTACGTAGAGAATGAAATCTACTATAATCTATGAATTTAATAAACCATCATCAATATTTTATCCTCAGTAACATCAATCAATATTCATCTCAAATCAAACATTCATCTTTTGCACTACAGCCAAAGATATTTATCAATCGGTCATGTTCATCTCAACACTGCTCATCTTTGCACTAAAGGCCAAAGATATTCATCGATCGGTCATATTCATTTAAACACCGCTCATCTTTGCACTACGAAGCCAAAGATATTCTTCGAAATCATTCATCTTTGCACTACAGCCAAAGATATTCTTGAAAATCATTCATTTTTGCACTACAAAGCAAAGATATTCAATAATATCATCACTTAAGACCGAGGATGATGAAAAATATTTTAAAAGAACGAATCCAAAGTGAAACAAAATGACAAGGATTAAGGATTAAGGATTCAGACTTTGTTTTATCCATGTCCAACAATACCTCAAAAATAATCATAGTGGTGTAAAATTCAAGAATGATCAAAACATGGATACAATCAAAGCTAGTATCCAAATTAGATATTTTGACGAAAAAGAAGAAATTTTATTTTTGATGAATAGTGCAGATATCGTGAATAGTCTTAGTATCGTGAATAGTCCGAGATATCGTGAATAGTAACTCCGACACCAAAAGATAGAAATTCCACAAAAACATCTTCACGCTTCATGAATAGTACTCGTGAATAAGAACTCGTGAATAGTAATTCATGAATAGTAACTCCCTGAATAAGAACTCATGAATAGTAACCCCGACATGAAAAAGTTCCAAATTTGATAAAAACTTCAGATCAACATTTCAACATAATGATATTGAAGAAATAATATCATTACTGAAAAAAAAAAATATCCCTTACCTCAAAGAATCGAGATTTCCTAAGGAAAGGTCAAGTGATCTTTGAATGAAACTTGTAATTTGAACAAAGAACTCTCAAAGTATCTAAATACTCACAAAATACACTCAATAATATAGAGAGAGAAGAGAGAAAACTTTGTTTCGTGTGATTTTCAATTCTAACTTAGCCCTCTATTTATAGGAAAATGTTAGCCCATGGAAGGGACTTTCGACCGCTACTTCGATGGCTTTACCTCGCTACTATTGCCACCCACCACATTTGAAATAAAATTCAGCACATTTCTTCACCAACCACAAGTGGGGCCCACTCAATTCTAGAATTTTCCACCAAAATCAATTATAACCCTACTTTCCTAATCAAACACCTCTCAAAATTTATAACAAATCATTCGTTCATTTTAACGGTTCAAAATTTGTGGACATATACTCAACTTATATATGTATAACATATCCAAAATTACAACGATCCAACGGTTTGATTAAAAATTATAACCCCGCATATATATCTCAAAACCCCGATTTGATTTTTAATACCTCAATCCGATAAAATACTTGATAAAACACCTCAACATTAATTCCTTCATTAATAACCACATAAATAAATCCATCATTTATATTCATATAAAATAAATATTTCCTTATCATATGAATCAATAATTAATTATTCACAAATAATATTACGTAATCACATTTATAACAACCAGTCGCTCCCAGAAAGAGGGGCTTTCCAATAAGGATCTCTCCTTCTTCGGGCGCCGCAATTAGTGACCAAACCTCTCCTTAGATGTAACTTTCTAGACATTGCCAATAATGTTATCTAATAATATTATTCAAATAATATGAATTATTGATCCGATAATAGAAATACTGCAATGACAATTATCAAACAATGAATAATATAAAATACCAACGCAAAGAATTATTGAATCAATAAAATAAAATACCGAATAAAGAATTATCGTAACAATTATTGAGTAGTGCCTTCTTACGTAAGGATCAATAATTCAACAATCTCATGCAATACCGTAGCTACTTTATGCGAACCACGCGTAGACATCAGTATTTTAACCACCGGGGTATTCCAACAATCTTAATTGTAATAACTACGCCAAGTTATTTTGTAACCAACTTATATTTGTCGCTTTCTTCATCCAATCGCTTTCAGTTATGGGCCTCATACACATGTCATACTGCGTTCGCATTAATATTCCCCTTGACAAGCATTTAATATTCCACGACCAAACGAATATTCCCTAATAAAGATTTAATATTCCACGACCAAACGAATATTCCTCGACAAAAATGAATATTTTATAACCACTTGCTTATTTTGAAATATTTATGTATTTAACCCTTAACTATCCACATTAATCAAATCAACCCTTACTATTTCAAAATAATAAATAAAGGAAATTCCTTTTTATTTAAAAAAATTTCGGGGTCTTACAAAATACTTTATAATAAACCCCTCTATTTATATCAAAAATTGAATAAATATTTACCACAAATTACTTATTTTCAATAAACACATTTTTAATCTTTCAACAATTATTCAACATTAATATTATAACTCACAACATTGACAACTAGATCATTTTCAGGAAAGAGGGAGTTTTTCGATAAGGATTTCTCCTTATTGGCGCACAATTAAATAACCTAACCCCTTTCCTCGATTGAACTTTCTAGACATTGTCAATAATACAAATAATAATATGAATAACTGTGTCGTCTCAATTATTGATTTAATAATATAAAATATTGTGCAGATGATACTGTGATAATAATTGAATCAATAATATGAGATACTATGCAACAACTACTGTGATAATTATTGAATAAAACTTAGTGACTTCTTACGTAAGAATCAATAATCAAAGATATTGTGCAATACTGCAAAACATCATGCAACCATGCGTATTCGCATTTCTTTTATCACCGGGTATTTCAACAGTATAACGGCAAATGTCTTGTCGTTATTTTTTTATAAAAATGTTATTTCTGTCGCTTTCTATATCCGACAGTTATTTCGTTATGTGTGGTCCACCAATGATTGTGTCGTCGTGCGAATATTTCCGACAAAAAGAATATTCTCCGACCAATCGAATATTTTATGACAACTTGCTTATTTTATAAAATTTGAACATATCACCCATAACTATACCATTATATCAAATCAACACCTTATTATTCAAAATAGTATTTAAAAAAAATTAAATCTTTATTCATAAAAAGTTGGGGTCTTACACTAAATCTCCTCTATATCAAAATAATGGGCTTACAATAATTCTCTCAAGTTTTACGCCCTAAAACTTGAGGTTCCATAATACCGCGACATAATTTTTTGCACGAACTAAAAGCTGTGAAACCCTTCCACCCACAACACAACTTTTTTGCACGAAATATAAAAAATGTAAAAACCCTCGCGCACACACACAAAACTCACTAATGCACACCCTTTCTCAACTCTTAGGATGCTACATGACTTTTGATTGTGTTACACTTCAACAACTCAACATAATACTTTATTTATAGAGTACCCATAAGTCTCCTATTCCTATTCATATTCAAAATAAGACACTTACAAAATAAAACTCCTACCAAAAATAAGATTACTTCTCATAATTGGACTCCATCATATAATAGATATCCTATTAAAAATAGGGCGTCTTTCTTTCAATAATAATAATTTTTTTTTGAATAGGATTCGAGGAGTAACTCAACAATAATTATAAGGATGACCCGCAAAATTAAATATATCTTTAAAAGAGTTATAGCTCATATTTATCTTGTAACACCCCCTTTCCGAAAAGGAAAGGGAGGTCACGTGCAAAGCACAACAAACCTCAAAAATAAGAAAACAGAGCACTAATAACCTCAAAATATTAATAGTGGTGATCCATTAATAGCGTATTAAATACAATTCTCCAAATAGAGTCAAAATAATCAAAACTTAAAATTCGAAACAATCTAGATGGTCAAAGGCAACTCTCTCATTACACTAGCCCTGAATCACCTACCGAAACCTCGCTTAAGAAAAACACAAGATGAGCCAATTGCCCAGTATGGATACAGATATACAAAAGATATACAACTGATATACGAAAATAACTGAGACAAAATACTGAACAAAATCAAGTGTAAATACTGAAAAAAATATAATCTTCAAAGATCTGAATGGAATATATCTGAATCAACAGAAGAGTAAAGAAATAATGAACTGAAGTAACTAACTCAATGAATTAAACTGAACAGAAATAAATAAAACTAATACAATAAAATAATAGGCTGAATCAAATGGTTGTGTATTATTTCATACCGAGTTAGCTCAGAAACATACGTTGCCACACAGGCAAGTCAAAACAATGCCACACAGGCAAGTCAAAATAATGCCACACGGGCAAGTCAAATGATGCCACACAGGCAACCAAAATAATGCCACACAGGCAGATCACACATTGGATCGCGAATCCAAATGTATGCAAATCGGATAGGTGTGTTTGGTACAACATCACCAATCCGCAGAACAGAAAACTAGGGTTAACCCATACGCCTCCCATAACAAAACACAAAATGGCCCACTTCTTCCGGAGCCCAAAACGGAGACGCCGTGATGAAAGTAGTATGCACACAAGCCAATCATGTTTGATGATAAAGCATATACTTTGTAACAATCTTATTCATTTATTAATAAAAAGTATTAATTTATTAAAGGCTTTTAATTATCTACATGATCTTGCTTTTATAATATGTGATAAACCCATAGTTTTAAGCAATGCTTTTAGAATAATGATGATGATCATTCTAATGAGATCTAAATTCTTAGAAAGCTTAAAACTAAAATAGTTCCCAATCATTGATTACTAAATTGGGGATTAGTGAATCCGGATAGTTTGGTACATACGTCTTTGCTTTCATTGGATGAGGATGATTGATCTCACGATCATTTGTGTGGAGACACTAAAGCAAGTATGTAAGTGCTTATTAGAGAATAAGTTCATCGAACGTGGCTCACTAAGGAATACCTAATGGAGTTTTACTTGTCTCACAATAGGAATTCACAGTAGGATAGTAGTAGAGATGATCCTTGGACTTGAGATCATCATAGATCTTGTGTATGATGAGTTATACTTTGACTTATTCCTTAAGACCCTTAGGGTATATCAAAGGGTATGCTTGGGTATAATAAGTTGTACATGGAGATAATGTATGATCAATAAAGAATCTACCACTTATTAAAAGAAGAGAAATGTCCTATGTGATTCGATAAATGACAACCCAAAGAGTCCTTGGCAGCGTGTAATGAAATTAGAAAGGATTTTCTAATTTGCATTATTTGAGTTGTGCATTTAAGAGTCAAAATACATATAATTAAATAAAATAAGACTTGACAAGAATTCCATGTCTTATATTTAATTGGGACATTGTATGGTGGAAGGATTGAATTGTATTTTAGAACTATTTACTCAAAGGTTCTTTTATGATTAATGTTGAAATCTATATTATCCGGAAAGTCGTTGATCGCTAGGAGGCTTATCCCTATCAGAGAATAAATATTATTTATTTAAATAAATTAATTGTTTAATTTATTTATTTAAATAAGATTAGAATTGTTCTAATTGATTTATTCACAACCTGGTTTAATATGGAGAACCTAAAGGGTCACACCATAAAAGGAAGAATAATTATTTAAGAAGTTAATGGCATAATCGTAATAATATGTTATGTATATTTAATTTAATCTATGGTGATAGAATAAATTAAATAGCTTAATATTTATTATTTAATATTTTAGAAATATTAAATATAAATTAATAAGAGGAGTCTTATTAATATTATTACAATTATTATTATTATTTTAATTTCTAAAAGAGTTTAGGAATTAATTTAATATAAGTATTTCATTTATTCCTAATTGGATTAGGAAGAAAAATTAGTTAAATGAGTTTAATTAATTATCCCTAATAAGATTAGGAGTCCCTTTAATTAAAAGGGTTTAATTAAATAATACCTTATTTTAATAGGGTTACTTGATATCTTTATAAGAGGAGTCTTATATCGATATCAAGACTACGTGATAATTCCAATGGTTGGAGAAAGACGCCCTTTTACTATGAGATAGAAAAACTAGGGTTTAGCCAACCACCCATCTTCTTGAATCCTTCTTCTTCCTTGGTGGATCACCTCTGAGGCCAAACACTTGGGTGGCTAACGCCGATCAAAGGAAGGAACCAAACCCCATGGGATTCAAGTTGAACGCGAAAAGGATTGAGGTGAACTTGTACTGAGGAAGCTCGGATCTTCAAGGGTATGATTCTTGTTCTTTCTTTTTAGTTTAATTAATAATTATGCACAAAGGTGATCCGTATATGATTTGTAAATTTTAAACTCGATTTTCCACGCTTTAAAATTTTTTGCAATTTGATTGCGTTTCATGAATATTACAAACCTAACAGTGGCATCAGAGCCAAACCTTTATGCAAATTATTAATTATTTTAATTTGATATATATATATATATATATATATATATATATATTGATATGTGTTTAGAACAATTTAATTGGGCATATTTTATTGTATAAAATTTAAAAAAAAAATCCCGATTATAATTTTTGCTGAATCCGTTATTGATCTTGCGTCATGCACGTGTGAGAATCACACTTACATGAAATCACTTTTCCTATGAGAATCACGTGCTTATCCTGATTTTTCTTTTTCGTTAAATTTGTGGTTATTCACGTGTATGGTATAGTACAGGTGATTTGATTACCTGAAAAACATGATTCTTTATAATCATGTATATTATGTCTATATCCTTCCTGTTGCGCAATCATGATGAGTAACATGGCAATATAATCTGGATGGAGAATTGCTATTAAGGGAGATGCCATGAGTAACATGGCAATATAATCTGGATGGAGAATTGCTATTAAGGGAGATGCGAGATTGAGGATTATATTATATATATATATATATATATATATATATATATATATATATATATATATTTTAATAATTTTATAATTAAAATAAAAGTTTATTTTAATATTAAAATAAAAGGTTTATTTTAATTTTAAAATTAGATTTCATGCTAACTAATTAGAGTTTAGCCAACCACCCATCTTCTTGAATCCTTCTTCTTCCTCGGTGGATCACCTCTGAGGCCAAACACTTGGGTGGCTAACGTTGATCAAAGGAAGGAACCAAACCCGGTGGATTCAAGTTGAACGCGAAAAGGATTGAGGTGAACTTGTACCGAGGAAGCTTTGATCTTCAAGGGTATGATTCTTGTTCTTTCTTTTTAGTTTAATTAATAATTATGCATAAAGGGTGATCCGGTATATGGTTTTGTAAATTTTAAACTCGATTTTCAACGTTTTTTTTATTTTTGCAATTTGATTGCGTTCATGAATATTACAAACCTAACACATGGACTAATCACACTGCCACGGAAAGTGTCACGCCTCTCGTGCCAAGACGACATGCCTGTGGTACCCCCACAGGTGGTTATAGCTCAGGTATACCCTACGGTATATTCTAACAAAATACCATGTCACAACACATGCGACATAATACAAACAAAAAGGTTCTATATGTACATGTCGAATCAAATCAAATTATAGTCACAAGGTCTCAAAAAGAAGGTAGCAACATGTACCACTCTACAATTATCAAAAATAAATACTAAACATGATATCCTAATTCAAAGAGTACAAATACGAGTCATGTGTATCAACTCCAAAATGAAACTAATATTTTTATTTCACATGAAACAATTATGTGAAATCATAACATAATTCGAAATAAAGAAACAAACGAACAAATTAAATTTAACAAGAGTATCGCTGAAAGAGTATGGAATCCGTACCTGATACTTCCAAACCATTTATAGCACACTCCACAAAATCTTACCCTCAAATGCCAACGATATCAAATACGAAACATTATTCACCACCTAAACATATTCACCTCAAATTAAAAATAATCCAAACTAATAATTCCAAAATAATTCATAGTCTATTTAATATGCCTTTAATCATCGCTTAATATTAATTATTAATACTCCAAAATTTATATTCCAAATATAACTCGTTAAGTTTCTTCCGTCCGAGCTAATTACACAAATTAACATAAATAAATTAATAACCATATATTAAATTCATAATTAATAATTTCCCATTTTCCATGATTTGTTATTACTATTATTATTATTAATATTAATATTACTATTATAAAATAATATGAGCTTCATGTTCAATTTATATAAAAGTACACCAAGATTCATACTAACTTCATTCCAAAAAATAATATATATAATATATATAGACTCATTCTTTATGTATACTATACATCCCCATCGCTTCATAACATAATGTGACCTTAAGCCATGCCACAAATTTTTTTTTTTTTACTCTTTTATGTCACTTCATTCAAAACCATTCTTATATATACACACACACATAATAATAATATTAATAATTCTCCTATCAGATATTTATTCCAGATATATAATAGAATTAATTCTCACCATTCTATATGTTGACCCATAACTATCAAAATAAGAATACAACTTTTACGCTTTTCATTATCACAAGAAATCCTCTTATTATTATTGACCTCAACTATTTTTATTTACAATCCATTCACAACAACCATGAATTGAAGAGCAACTTACCTCAAAATAATCAACAACCTGAATATAAGTTGTTCTCCTTTCATGGCTCCCTTTCCGCTTCTCTCCCTCAATTAGTTTGTATAGTGAAATAAAATTACGCCTAACTATTTATTAATTAAAAGGGTCTTGCCTAATGAACTTCTAATTGAGTTCAATTAAATATTAAGGCCCAAATATATTACCAAATTAAATTATCTATCACTTATTAATTTATTAGCCCACATAAATTAAATGATTAGTTTGACCTAATAAATAACAAAAGTCCAAACAATATGTTTTAAGAATATAAATTTAATATTATTATTTTTTTCTAATATTACATATCTAGTAACAAAAAAAATCAATACATAAAGACGCAAAATATATCATTTCCAGATAAGAACACATATAACTAAGTTTAGAAAAGTCAAATAAAGATATGACTTAAAAAATACTTTAAACCTTATCCTCCACACGTCCCATAATAAACGTTTTAATTTGACTTTCATGGTCAAATTGACTATTTTTAAAATTATTAATTTATAAATATTTATATATAATTTTTAAATTACGAAACTTGACACTAGAAGTAAATTCTCCATAGTTTATTATGATCATAATCACTTGACGTACATTTTGAATTTTTTAAGATTTATTAATTTAAAAATGGTCAATTTGACCATGAAATTAAATTAATACGTTTATTATGAGACAGAGGGAGTACATTTTTTAATTATTGATGGGGGCTTGCCGAAAAAATGGCTACTGTGGATTAAAGGTCATTCCGTCCCCTGTCCCCGAATATGAGTAATATCTTTTATTAGGTCTAAAGGCAAAATAAAATTTTATAAGATGTTGAATAGATTCTTTAAAAAAAATTCTAAAATTTTCCCAATTAATTAAACAAGCTAATTAAAAGTATATAAAGATTATAAGAAAATGGTAGATTTTGAATTTAGTATAAATTGTTGTAGAACAAGCCATAGCACCGTTGGTTGCAAAAATATAAGAACATAAAGTAAAATGATGCGGGAATTTTAAGAGTTTCGGGGCACAAATTAAAAGTCCCATATTCCTCTTTTCTATTTCGAGAGTTAGGAACGAGTGATGTTACAAAACCTTGTGCATAAAGAACTTTACAATACATAGGCCTGGTAAATTATGGTTATGGGTTGGTTTTGGTTTTTAAAATATGGTTATGGTTCTATTTAAGAATTAAAACTATATTAACCATTTTTAATAGGGTGATTTACATATTCTATTACATTTTTAAAAAAAATTATAACAAAAGTGCCCTCATAAAACTTTTACACAACTAATACACTACCATATTTATTTATAATTCTAGTGCATTTAGGATTCCTTAATTTAAGGAATTAATATTCAATTAGGATTCATTAATTTATGGATTAGTTATACCCATAACTTCTTCTCTCTTCTCATCTATAACAACTGTAGAGTTATATATATATATATATATATATATATATATATATATATATATATATATATATAACCAAACCCTCCCACCTCCCCTCCTCCCTCCACCTCCTCCGCCCCCCTCCTCCGCCTCCTTTCTCCTCCCGCCTCCCGCCTCCCCCTCCCTCCTCCCCCTCCTCCTCCTCCCCTACCCCCCACCTCCACCTCCTCCCCTCCTCGCTCCCTCCCCACCCCTCCCTTTCCTCCCGCCTCCTCCCTCCTCCCCCTCCCCGCCTCCACCTCCTCCGCCTCCCCCTCCTCCCCTCCTTCCTCCTTTTCCTCCCGCCCTCCCTCCTTTCCTCCCTCCTCCTCCCTCCCCTCCTCCTCCCGCCTCCACCTCCTCCGCCTCCCTCCTCCCTCCTCCCGCCCCACCTCCTCCCGCCTCCTCCTCCCACCCCCTCCCTCTCCTCCTCCCTTTCATGTAGTTGGTTACCAAATCATTTGATAAGGTAACTAATTCATTTTATTAGTTTACTAATATACTTTGAATGTGATGCAATTGGTAACTTAAAATTTATGCAATTGGTTACTAAATCTTCCGATAAGGTAACCAATTTAGTTTATTAGGTTATTAATTTATTTTGGATATGATGCAATTGGTAACCAAATTTCATATAGTTGGTTACTAAACCATTTGATAAGGTAACCAATTCAGCTTTTATTTGATTACCAATTTTATTTTAAATGTGATGCAATTACTAGTCAAAATTGTATAAAGGTAACCATTTCAATTTTTGTGGGTAACCAAATCATCAAAAGAAATTCGAATAAGAAACTCCGCCATGGCATGATGATGCATGGCGGCCAAGAATGGCATGCAGAGAGAGAGGATGATGAACATTAGCTCCTTCATAATTTTTTATTTTTAATTTTCTCATTTTGATTTGAATTTTGAAACATGGATTTGAAATTATTGTTAGAGACAAGATTTGAATTTGAATTTGAATTATTAGTTATCCTTAATTTTAGGTTTCCTTATTAATGTGAATTGTACTATTTTTGTAATAATTACATTCTTTTTGTAATTATTTAGTTGATGCACTTTTCTTGTAATTACTTTCTATTTGTTGTATACTTATGTAAAGGACCCTTTTTAATATGGGTTATGTGGGTTGTAACCATATGGTTATGGTTCAAATATTGGTCGATCCATATTTTAAATTTCAAACATACTATTATTATGATCCAATTAAATAAATTTTTATTAGATATATCATTTATACATAATCACTAAATATTATTTTTTTTGGAGGGAGTGAGGGTGGGGTGGGGGTGGGTGGGGTATACATAATCGCTTAATTTTTTTTTTTAAAAGGGAGTGTTGGGTGGGTGGGTGGTGGGGGTGGGTGGGTGGGGTGGAGGAGGGAGGTGGGGGGTAGGAGGGTGGGTGGGGTATATATAATCGCTTAATTTTATTTTTTGGGATGGAGTGTTAGGTGGGTGGGTGGGTGGGTGGGTGTGGAGGGGGGGGAGGTGGGGTAGAGGGTGGGTGGTGTATACATAATCGCTTAATATTAATTTTTTTTGGGAGAGAATGGTGGGGTGAGGTGGGGTGGGGTGGGGTGGGGGGGGGGTGAAGTGAGGTGATTGGGGGTAAGGGATGTATACATAATCACATAATATTATTTTTTTTGGGTAGGGGTGAGGGGTGGGAAGGGGTGGGGTGGGGTGGGGTGGGGTGGGGTGGGGGTAAGAGGTGTATACATAATCACATAATATTATTTTTTTTTTGGTGTGGGTGAGAGTGGGGGTGGGGGGTGGGGGTGGGGGTGGGGAGGTGGGTGGCGGGGTGGAGTGGGGGTGGGGTGGGATGGAGGGTAAGAAGTGAATACATAATCCCATAATAATATTTTTTTTAGGTGGGGTGGGGGGTAAAGGGTGTATACATAATCACATAATATTATTTTTTTGTGGGGTGAGGGTGGGGGTAGGGGTAGGGGGTGTGGTGGAGTGGGTGCGTGCCTGCGTGGCGTGGGGTGGGGTGGCGGGGTGGGTGGTTGAGCTTCTTGAATATTTAAATATGGGTGGAAAGAACTTTTGATTTGGAATAAAAAATGGGTCAAAAAATTATGACGCCCCCAAAATAGGTATACAACACCCATTCTGAGTCGCCAAATACATGGTACAAAAAGAAAACTATAACTTCAATAATACAATTGTCGTGCAAAATATGACAACACATACTGTGAGTTTAAATACAAATATTGTCTTCTAGACAATATCCATACTCAAATAAGTCCTCCTTACAATTATTCAAACACTATTTTATAGAAATAGTGAGGATCGCTAAAACATCTTTCTGAACCATCACTTCACACCCCCCGACTAGATCTTGTTATGTTTCTCACCTCCCGAGAAGAAAAATGGAACAAAAAGAAAAAGGGTGAGCTCAACTAGCCCAAGAAAAATAATATTATGACTAAGATAATATACAACAAATTATCATTAGTTTTCAACAGAAAAAAAATGATAAAATATAATAGATAACAAGTTTTAGATCAACAACCGCAAATGGAAACAACAATCCATTGTAAGAGTCAAGTAGAGAATGAGTTCTACTATCTCGCTAAGATTTAAAAGTCCATCATCAATATTTTATCCTCAGAATAATAATCAATTTACATCTTTAATCAAATATTCATCTTTGCACTACAAAGCCAAAGATATTCATTTAGTATCACCAAATTGGTTATGTTCATCTCAACACCTATTCATCTTCAGCACTACGCGCCAAAGATATTCATCGCTTAATCATTCATTTTTTGCACTACAGCCAAAGATATTAAGTAATATCATCATTTTTAAGACCGAGGATGATGAAAATATTTTAAAGAAAACGAATCCAGTGAGATAGAAGGACAAATAGTAGGGATTCGTATAAAAGTTTATCCAAGATCAATAATACTTCATAATAACCAATTATGAAGCAGAATTCAAAAATAAATATCAAAATATGGATATAATCAAAGATAGTAACCGTAATAGACATCTTGGACAAAAAGAAAAATTTTTATTTTTCTATGAATAAGGTCAATGATTCGTGAATAAAGGTCAGATATCGTGAATAAAGTCGATACGTGAATAAGAACTCCCACACAAAAAAGTTCCAAATTTGATAAAAAGTTCGCACCAATACTTTGGCATAATGATATTGAAAGAAATAATATCATTTACGAAGAAAATAACATCCCTTACCTCAAAATAACAAAGATTTCCGACCAATTTTGGATATAGTGTTAACGTAAACTTGTCTTGAATAAAGAACTCTCAAAGTATCAAAATACTCACAAAAATACGCTCGATAATCTAGAGAGAAAGAAAACTTGTTTCTGATGTGATTTTCAATTCTAACCTAAGCGTCTATTTATAGGAAAATGCTAGAACGCTATAGGAGACTAAAATAATAAAATATATTATTTCTTTCTTATTATTCCTACGCATGCCATCCTTGAATCAAGCTAGCCACCAATTCTGAAAATTTTCAGCAGCTCATGTCCATTCAACACCAACCAAAAAGTGGGTCCCACCCATAATTTAATAAAACTCATTTTATTTTCTGAAATTTCAGTAATTCATAGAAAATAGCACGTTTATCAGAAAAATACGAATTTTATATCCATTTCACATGAAATCGAATTCTCTACAACTTTGTAGCTTTGAGTTTTTTCAAATTCCAAACAGAAAATATCCGAAATTCATAAACGGGTGATTTTTAATACCTCCACTCCGACAAAATACTGATAAAATACCTCAACCTTAATTCATTCATTTATAACCACATAAATAAATCCATCATTTATATCCACATCAAATAAATATTTTCTTATCATATAAATCAATAATTAATTATTCACAAATAATATTACAGAATCACAATTATGACAACCAGACAATTCTCAGGAAAGAGGGGTCTTTCCAATAAGGATTTTTCCTTACTGGCGCGCAATTAGGTGACCAAACCTCTCCTTGACAGAACTTTCTAGACATTGCCAATAATGTTATCTCATAATATTATTCAAATAATATGAATTAGTGATCCGATAATGGGAAATATCATGCGTGACAATTATCAAACAACAATAATATAAAATATCAACGCAACAATTGTTGAACCAATAAAATAAAATATTGAATAAGAATTATCAGTAATAATTATTGAGTAGTGTCTTCACGTAAGAATCAATAATTTAAAATATCTTGTGATAAAACCGTGTAATTCGTGCAACCACGCGTATTATTATATTTTTTAATCAACGGGTATTCCAACATGTTAATCTTGAATAACACGTCGTTATTTATAAAAACTCAAACTTGTCGTTTTTTTCATCCGACAGTTATTCTGTTATTGGGCCCACAAATGACTGCGTCGTCGTAAGAATATTCCCCGACAACAAGAATATTCCACGACCAAACGAATATTCCCCGACAACAATGATTATTTTATAATCACTTGCTTATTTTGCAAAATTTGCACATTTCACCGATAACCAAATTATTATATCAATTTAACAGCTTATTATTCACAATAATAATTAGAGAAAATTCGATTTTATTTATAATAAGTTGGAGTCTTACAAAAATGGTTAACCGAGTTGGACCTATATTTTTTTTTTAAAATATGGTTCCAAACTTTACCCGACCCAAATAAATAATAATAGGTAAGACCCCAACTTTTATAAATAAAGATTTCTTAGAATTTTCTATAAATATTATTTTTAAATATATATGGATAAAATTTGATATAATGTTATAGTTGTATAATATTTATAAATTTTGCAAAGTAAGTGTTTGTTATAAAATATTCGCTTTTATAAATGATGAATTTTCTATTCTTTTTGTCTATGGAAAATATTAATATTATAGACGACTTTATAAATCATCAGTAAGAAAGTACAACTAATTATTGTCAGATTCGAGAAAATTCGACAAAATTATCTTTTGGACTCATAAAAAAACTACGAGGTGTTACCGTTAAAAATAATTGAACTACCCTAGAGTAAAAGTAAAAAAGAAAGAACGCGCTGCGGTCGCATAAGAAGACACCAGATTGATTATCGATGCTTACGTGAGAAGTCACTCACCTATACTCAATTATTGCTACAAAGAATTGTCGTGATCATATCTCTTATATTATCGATTCAATTATTGTCACAAGATCATCTCAGATAATATGTTATATTATTAAATCAATAATTGAGACGACAAGTTATAAATGATTAATAATTGTTGAAAGATTAAATATGTGTTGATTAAAAATAAAATGATTTGTGGTAATATTTATTCAATCCTCGATGTATATAAAGAGTCTATTATGAGACGCTTGTGGTAAGTTTGGTTATTTTATGGGGCCCATATGTCATCATCTAAGAGTCTCTTCACAATAAGAATTATTTCACTCTAATAATAATTACCTTCATAGTAATTACCTTCATCAATAGTAATTACCTTCATCAATAGTAATTACCTTCATCAATAGTAATTACCTTCACAATAGTAATTACCTTTACCAGACGCCAAACCACTTGCTGCCGTTTATATTACAAAAGCCGAACCAATTGTCGCTTTCACATTACAAAAGCGCTAAACCACTTTTCTTTTCACATCACCAAATAATCAAGCCACTTGCCTTTTCACATTTCAAGTGCTAAGCTAGAAATCTTCTATAAATAGAGGCCTAGTGCTTCATTATTTTTCACTTAATTCATTCAAGCTATAGAGAGAGAAAAGTATAGAGAATAAGAGAGAAAGAAGAAGAGTATTCTATTACTACACTACCGCAAAGATTCAATCTACTACTAAATAAGGGGTGTTATTCTTTCTTATTCATGAAGAGAACTGTTGTTATTCCATTTCTTATTATTCTGCTTGAATAACTCAGATACGCTGGCCTAACCCTATACTTGGTGACATTCTTCTATTATTCTCGCTGAACATCCTCGTCATCTGCTTTTACACCGGATCCGGTTCCGCTTTTATTATTATTCTCGCTGAACATCCTCGTCATGTTTTACACCTGACCGGTTCCGCTTTTTATTATTATTCTCGTTGAACATCCTCTTGTCGTGTGTTTTTACAATGACCGGTTCCGCTTTTTATTATTATTCTCGTTGAACATCTTGTTCATGTGTTTTACACCGGACCGGTTCCGCTTTTTATTATTCTCGTTGGAACATCCCGCTTGCGCAAATTTTGCCCGACCGGTTCCGTTATTATTATTCTGTTGAATAACTCGCCTATGCAAGGCAGTACCGCATGCACGGTGATTTCTTTTGTTATTCCATTCTTTATTATACTCAAATTGGTTAAAAGTTTTTTGACTTCTATACTCCATGAAATTAGTAGAATATCCTCGATATTTGCGCTTCATCCAAAGATCTTTTCATGGAAATATATTCTTCCGATCATTCTTGAATTTTACTCTACAAAGCAAAGATCATGTCGATAATTTGACATTATTAGTTCCTCGGATAAATTAATTCTTGAACTTGTTTTATCAATTCTTATATCATTGTCATCATCCTCATGTTTATATTATGTTGAAAGTCATCTCGTGGCCTCAGAAGTATATATGGACTTGGTATGATTATGACACTGTGATTATTCTTGTAATCACGACCGTAATGTTACAAATGATGTGGTAAAAGTTATCATCGGCCCGTAGAGTATCGATGGACAAATGTTGGCATGATCATGACCATTAATGAATACACGAATGTCCTCGGGTCAGAAGTGTATGGATAATTTGTGGTCGTGATACTAAAGAATATCCTCGGTCAGAGTGCAAGGGTGATTCGATGATGTGGATTATTTATTGTCGAGTCCCAAATGATAAAAGTCATGAAAACCTTTAAATCATAAAAGATAGTAGATTTTATTCTCTACTTCAACTTTTTAATGGATTGCTTGTTCACCGCAGCTTAAACTTGATGTTGTTATATTTTATCGCTTTAACATCGTTGAAGGCTAACGATAATTTATTCTCGCATTATCTTAGTCATAATATTTCTTATCGGGCTAGTTGAGCTCACCCTTTCTTTCACCGTTTCTCTTCTTCGTGAAATGAGAACATAACAGGACTAGTCTGGGAACGGAGTGACGGTCCGTAGGATAAGATTAGTAGTCCTCACTATTCTGTGAAATAGTGTGTTAATAATTGTAATGAGGACTCCTTTTGAGTTTGTATAATCTCTAGTAGACAATAATTGTATTCAAACTCACAATTATGTTTTGTCGTATTGCATACACCATACAACAGATTAGTAAGTTGTATTTGAATTTTGTACCATATATCCGACGCACCCAAGATGGGTGATGTATACCTAATTTTGGGGGCGCCACAAATGGTATCAAAGCTTAGGATACGATCCCCGCTAAGATGTGAGAATAGTACTAGAGGGAGAGAGACGGGAATTCTTCGCTAGTATGACCTACCTAAGTTTATGTGGTATTTAATTGGCTCACCGTAATTTAGGATAATATGTTACATGTCAATTAACCTTTGTTTTGTGGCAATATCTCAAAATGACATCCGAGAATGTTGAGAATAGCAATGGAGCACAAAGCACCGCTGATTCACCACATATCAATAATCGTGATAATGTGCATCGTGAAGGCGATAATCCTCATGCAAACAACAACACCGACCAAATGATGAATGATCAAATGTTCAGGGGCTTTATGCAATTCATGCAACAAAGAAAGCGAGAGCGGCCTCCCGCCCAAAATGCAGTGGAAAACACTGAAACTCTCAAGCACACCGCTAAATGCAGCTTCAAGGAGCCGGGACCACCGAGTTTAAGGGAGAGCCAAAACCACTTATAGCATGAAGCATGGATAAAGCAGATCACCAAGATATTTGATGTCTTGGGATGCTCCGAGGAGCAAAAGGTTCCCTTTCACGCTTTTTTATGTTGCGCGAGAGAGGCAGACATCGGTGGAAATCGGTAGAAACGACTCAACTCGCCAGATCAAGATGTCTTGGGAGAAGTTCCAAGAGTTGTTTCAACGACAAATACTTTCCCGAAAGTATTCGCCACACGAAGGAGGTGGAGTTTATCAAGTTGAACAAAACAATACGACCGTGTCGCAATACGAGGCTAAATTTATGAGTTATCCCGGCCATGGCCCCACTTGTGGATAATGAAGAGAGAATGACACTGGATGTTTTTAAGAGGTTTGAAGTCGAGATACGCCAACATCTTATTTCTCATAAACCGTGTTTATATTCGATGTTGTAAATAGGGCTCAATTAGTGGAGCGCGATAACGAGTCAACGCAACTAAAAGAGAGCAAATTTTCAAAAAATGATAATACCAAATGAGAGCAGTCATCGGGCTGGTGACAACAAGCGTGAGGGAATCAACAGTGCCGTAAATGGTAACCACTTCTGGTAATCGTACAAAACAATAAGAATGGACATTTCAAGAAGAGGAGATTCAACAATGATGGAAAGACGCCAAGACCAAAGACCCGCTGTTAAGGAAGGAGAACGACCACCTATCATATGTTTCAAAATGCGAGAGGGAGGGACACATCACCAAATCACGCGATGCCATCCAAAAGCATGTTATAATTGTGGAAGAGAAGGTCACTTAGCCCGATTTTTTCGCTCACCAAAGACAAATTCAATTAGGATGGAGGCACCAAAGGTCATTCCCGTAAAAGTCAAAACCTAGAAATAAGGGGGAGAGCGCTTTGTCAGTGACCTCCCGTAAAGCAAGGAACCCGAATGAGGTCATCACGGTAAGCTTATCATAAACTCTAACGAAATCTATACTTTATTTGATACCGGTTTCTACCATTCTTTTATTTCTCCTACTTGCGCGCCATCGATTAAATTTGACTCGAGAAATTAGACTTTGACTTATCTCGTGGAAACTCCGCTGGGAGAAACCTTCATTACATCCACTCGCTTATAAGTCTTGTTTGGTTCAAATCAGACCTTCACATTACCTCGTAGATCTTATTTCATTGAAAATACTTGCATTTGACGTGATTCTAGGGATCGATCGTTAACTACTCATCATGCAAAAATTGATTATTTCGTAAGTGTCATAGCTTTCATATTCCTAATCAACCTATTATGCTAATTCAAGCGACCAAACCATTAAAATCAATCACGGCCATCTCAAGCCATAAAGCTATTCGCTTATTGAAAAACTGATGTCAAGCTTTCTTAGCTCATGTCACGATTTAAACAAAAATACGCCGCTTTTGAACGATATTTCTATTGTTAATAAATTTCCGACGATTCTCAAGAACTTCCCTGCCTACCCCCGAAAGCGTGAAATTGAATTTTGTATCGACCTTTGAACCCGGAGATAAACCCATTTCCAAAGCCCCATATCGAATGGCTCCTATCAACTTCAAGAGTTAAAGACCCAACCGCAGGAATTGTTAGACATCGGCTTTATTCGCCCTAGTACTTCTCCTCGGGTGCTCCTGCTCTATTCGTGAAGAAGAAAGATGGGAGTATGCGACTTTTGTATTGATTATCGGAGTCAATCATGTCACCATCAAAAAAATAGTATCCATTGCCACGTATTGATGACCTGTTTCACCAAAGCAAGGAGCCAAATTCTTTTCAAAGATCGATCTTCGTCCGGATATCACCAATTGAAGATTAGAACCGATGACATTCCAAAGACGGCTTTCGTAACCCTAAGACGGCATTATGAATTCCTAGTCATGTCCTTTGATCGACTAATGCCCCCGCCGCCTTCATGGATATGATGAACCGAGTATTCAAGGAATATTTGATCACTTTGTGGTCGCTTTTATCGATGACATCCTTATTTATTCCAAAAGCCGTGAAGATCATGAGCAACACTTGAGGTCGACACTCCAAAAGCTTCGTGAATACAAGCTTTATGCCAAGTTAAAGAAATGCGAATTCGCTTGAGGAAGTAGCATTCCTGGGGCACGTAGTATCAAGTCATGGAATATCTGCTGACCCAAAGAAAGATCAAGCAATTCAAAGTCGGGAGCAACCTAAATCAAAGATCAAGTACGTAGCTTTCTCGCTTTAGCCGGTTATTATCGGAGATTCGTGGAAGGATTTTCTCGAATCGCTACTCCATCGACTCAAATTGACTCGGAAAGATACAAAGTTCTATTGAGCGAAGAATGTGAGAAGAGTTTTCAAGAACTCAAGAGAGACTCATTTCAAAGACCTGCTCGACAATACCATCCGCCTCGAGGGATTTGTCATCTACAAAGTGATGCTTCTAGCAAAGGGTTGGGATGTGTTCTCATGCAACATGGAAAAGTCATAGCCTATGCCTCAAGACAACTCAAAGAATATGAGAGGAATTATCCTACTCACGATCTAGAGTCAGCAAATATTGTTGTCTTTCGCACTTAAAGATTTGGAGGCATTACTTGTATGGGGAGAAGGTGGAGATCTTTACTTGATCATAAAAGCCTCAAATATTTCTTTTTACTCAAAAGGAACTCAACATGCGACAACGACGCTGGCTTGAACTGCTGAAAGATTATGATCATACCATCCAATACCATCCTCGAAAAGTTTAACGTGGTAGCCGACGATCGATCGAGTAAGATCATATGCAAGCACGAAAAGCGATATTGTCAACGCAAAGGCCCATTTTGTGTGACTTGCAAAGGATGGAGATAGAGTTAAAGACTCTGTGACCCATGTGATGATGGCGAATATACGAGTAGAACCGACTTTAATCGATAAAGTTAAAGTCGCTTCAAGTTACGCACTGGAGCCGATGCGCATATGAGGAAGAAAGTGCAAGAAGGTGCTATGCCAAGCAAGAATCGATGAAGAAGGAATACTTCGAGTCAACTCCGCACTTTGTGTTCCTAACGACCCCGATTTAAAGTATAAAATCATGATGGAGGCGCACAACACACCGCTTTGCAAATCCATCTCGGAGTACCAAAATGTATCATGATATTCGCCATACATTTTGGTGGAGCAATATGAAGAGAGAGATAGCGTTGTTTATCTCAAGGTGTCTAACTTGTCAACGAAGTTAAAGCGAGCATCAAGTACCAAAAGGTCCATCAGAACCACTTGAAATTCCGTAATGGAAGTGGGAGCACATTACCATGGATTTCAAGCACGGCCTTCCTAAGGTTTCTCAAGGCATAGATGCGATTTGGGTCATTGTTGATAGATCGACCAAGTCCGCTTCATTTCTTACCGATACGAGAAACTTATACACTTGAACGCCTTGCTCAGATGTATATAAACGAGATTGTAAGATCGCATGGTATGCCTAAGATCCATAGTTTCGATCGAGACCCAAGATTCACTTCACGATTTTTTGGGGGTTAGTTTGCAAAAAAGCTATGGGCACAGACTTTCACTTACAATTTAGCTCTAAGATATCATCCTCGCATTTTGACGGACAATGAGAGGACTATTCAAACTCTTAAGATCTATTAAGACTCGTGGTCCTTGATTTCAAGGGAAGTTGGGACAAGTTCTTACCATCGTGGAGTTTTCCTACAACAACAGCTTATCAAGCAAGTATCGCATGGCTCCATTCAAGGCCAGATGGAAGAAAGTGTCGCTTCCAAAGATGCTCGGGATGAGGTGGGTGAAGCAACGTTGTTGGGACCGGAGTTGGTACGTATGACTACGAAAAGATTCAAACGATCCGACAACGATAAAAAACCTCACAAGATCGACAAAAGAGTTATGTCGATCTTCATCGAAAGGACGGGAATTCGATATAGAGATCATGTGTTGTTACGTGTCGCTTCCATGGAAAGGAGTTACGAGATTTGGAAAGAGAGGAAAACTCAATCCTCGATTCATCTACCCATTTTAATCCTCGATCGAGTAGGAACTGTGGCCTATAGACTCGCTTTTCCGCCAAGTATGTCTTCGTGTTTCATAACGCTTTTCACATATCCATGTTACGTAAATATGTGAAAGACCCGAACCACATTATCGAAGTTAGAACCGATTTAAATAGCGGAAGATTTGACGTATGAAGAGGTTCCTGCTCAAATCTTGATAAGAAGGAACATATTCTACGCCCAAGGTTATACCTCAAGTCAAAGTTTTGTGGAGAAACCACGATGTCGAGGAAATGACTCGGGAGTTAGAATCAAATGAAATCAAGGTATCCTTACCTCTTCGACATACCAAGTACGCACTCTAATTTCGAGGGCTTAATTTCATAAGAAGGGAGGTCAGAAGACCCCAACTTTTATAAATAAAGATGAATTTTCTATAAATATTATTTTTGAATATTATGGAGTAAATTTGATATAATGTTATAGTTGTGGGTAATATTTATAAATTTTGCAAAGTAAGCAAGTTGTTATAAAATATTCGCTTGGTCTGGGAATATTCTTTTTGTCGGGAATATTCGTATTTACGAAGACAATCATCGGTGGACCCCACAACTAATTATTGTCGGATCGAGAAAACGATAAAAATATTTTTATGAAAATAACTACGAGAGGTGTTACCGTTAAAACCGCTGAACTACCCTAGAGTAAAAAAAGTACAAGAATACGCTGTGGTCGCATAAGAAGACACTGTGATTTGATTATCGATGCTTACGTGAGAAGTCACTCACCTATACTCAATTATTGCTACAAAGAATTGCCGTGATCATATCTCTTATATTATCGATTCAATTATCATCACAAAGATCATCTCAGATAATATGTTATATTATTAAATCAATAATTGAGACGACAAGTTATAAATGATTAATAATTGTTGAAAGATTAAATATGTGTTGATTAAAAATAAAATGATTTGTGGTAATATTTATTCAATCCTCGATGTATATAAAGAGTCTATTATGAGACGCTTGTGGTAAGTTTGGTTATTTTATGGGGCCCATATATCATCATCTAAGAGTCTCTTCATCAATAGTAATTACCTTCGCTCAATATAGTAATTACCTTCATAATAATAATTACCTTCATCAATAGTAATTACCTTCATCAATAAGAATACAACTACTACTTTTACTAGACGCCAAACCACTTGTCGCTTCATATTACAAAGGCCGAACCAATTGTCGCTTCACATTACAAAGGCCAAACCACTTTTCTTTTCACATCATCAAATCACAAGCCACTTGCCTTTTCACATTTCAAGTGCTAAGCTAGAAATCTTCTATAAATAGAGGCCTAGTGCTTCATTATTTTCACATTAATTCATTCAAGCTTATAGAGAGAGAAAGTATAGAGAGAATAAGAGAGAAAGAAGAAGAGTATTCTTACTACTACACTATCAAGCAAAGATTCAATCTACTACTAATGTAAGGGGTGTTATTCTTTCTTATTCATGAAGAGAACTGTTGTTATTCCATTTCTTATTATTCTCGCTGAATAACTCAGATACGCCATTTTACCCTATACTTGGTGACATTCTTCTATTATTCTGCTTGAACATCCTTGTCATGTGTTTTTTACACCCACCGGTTCCGCTTTTTATTATTATTCCGCTGAACATCCTGTCATGTGTTTTTACACCGACCGGTTCCGCTTTTTATTATTATTCTGTTGAACATCCCTGTCTCATGTTTTTTACACCGACCGGTTCCGCCTTTTTATTATTCTCATTGAACATCTCGCTTGCAAAAAAATTTTGCTCGACCGTTCCGTTATTATTATTCTGCTGAATAACCTCGTCTATGCGCGGCACCGCATGCATGGTGATTTCTTTTGTTATTCCATTCTTTATTATACTCAACCGGTTAAAGTTTTGACTTCTATACTCCATGAAATTAGTAGAATATCCTCGATATTTGCGGCTTCATCCAAAGATCTTTTCATGGAAATATTCTTCCGATCATTCTTGAATTTTACTCTACAAAGCAAGATCATGTCGACAATTTGACATTATTAGTTCCTCGGATAAATTAATTCTTGAACTTGTTTTATCAATTCTTATATCATTGTCATCATCCTCATGTTTATATTATTGTTGAAAGTCATCTGTGGCCTTCAGAAGTATGTAGATGGACTTGGTATGATTATGACTCAGTGATTATTCTTGTAATCATGAATCGTAATGTTACAAATGATGTGGTAAAAGTCATCATTGGCCCGTAGTGCATCGATGGACAAATTGTTGGCATGATCATCACCACCATTAATGAATACACAAATATTCTCGGCCCAGTAAGTGCATGGATAATTTGTGGTCGTGATACTAAAGAATATCCTCGGTCAGAAGTGTGTGGGTGATTCAATGATGTGGATTATTTATTGTCGAGTCCCAAATATAAAAGTCATGAAAAACCTTTTAAATCATAAAAGATAGTAGATTTTATTCTCTACTCGACTTTTTTAATGGATCGCTTGTTCCACCGCAGCTTAAACTTGATGTTGTTATATTTTATCGCTTTAACATCTGTTGAAGGCTAACGATAATTTATTCTCGCATTATCTTAGTCATAATATTTCTTACTAGCTAGTTGAGCTCACCCTTTCTTTCACCGTTTCTCTTCGTGAAATGAGAACATAACAAGGACTAGCTCTCGGGAACTGAGTGATTTATCCCGTAGGATAGAATTAGTAGTCCTCACTATTCTCGTGAAATAGTGTGTTAATAATTGTAATGAGGACTCCTTTGAGTTTGTATAATCTCTAGTAGACAATAATTGTATTCAAACTCACAGCTATGTTTTGTCGATTGATAATATAATTGTATTCAAACTCACAGAATTTTGTTTCCTGTCGACCCAAGATGATGTATACCTAATTTTATTAGTTGAAGTCAAGAGCCATTGAATCCTCGTAATAAAATTTTGCAGTACCACCTTAAGACGAAGAAAAAGAAAGATTAGTTCTAAAATGAATATAAATTAATCTAATAATTTTAGAAAACAATTGGATGAAGAAAACGAATATTCATAAGTTGTTATAAATAATTGCCAGTATTGTTACCAAGTTATCTTGTTGGAATACCCGTTGGTTAAAACACGAGAATACGCGTTGTTGAACAAGAAGACACCAGTATTGCACCAATTATTGATTCTTACGTAAGAAGGCACTACTCAATAATTGTTACAGTAATTACTGTTCAGTATTTTATTTTATTAATTCAATAATTGTTGCGTTGATTTTTTTATATTACTGTTATTTCAATAATTGTCACTACACAGTATTTTTCATTATCGGAGCAATAATTCATATTATCTGAATAATATTATTAGAAAAAATTATTGGCAATGTCTAGAAAGTTCTGTCTAAGGAAAGGTTTGGTCACCTAATCATTGCTACCAAGAAGAGAAATCTTTATTGAAAGCCCTCTTTCCTGTGAACTATCGATCACAAGATCGTGATTCTGTAATATTATTTGTGAATAATTAATTATTGATTTATATGATGAGAAAAATATTGATTTTATGTGGATATAGATGGAGAAAATTTTTAAAGTGACAATTGTTAAAAATTGATATTTTATCTTTTCTGATAAAATAATATTTTATTATATTATTATAATATAATAATGGGGATATTTTTACAATGAATGTGGGATATATGAGTATATGAGGATGAGGAGTATTTTTGTTGCAAAAGTTATTTAAAACATGTTAAACATTTCCGTGGGCCCATTTCTTGACTGAAATTTGATTATAGCATGTAAAATCGTCCGTTTATGGATTTCGGACAATTTCTATTTGGAATTTGGAAAAACTTTCTTCTGCAAAGTTGTAGAGAATTGAATTTCCTATAAAAATTCTCGAGATTTGAATTTTCTGATAAAAGGGCTATTTATTATGAATTATTGAAGTTCCGAGGTTCCAGAATAATTGATTTTTGGAAGTTTTAAATAATTATATTAACAAAAATGTTTTTTACATTGTTGGGACTCATTTAACATGTGATTAGGTGGTCGATTTCAGATGCTAAGTGTGCGAGAGAATTTATAATATAAATATTAATATTATATTAAATTTTCTCGCTTTGGTGTTCTAAGCATTTTCTTAAATATAGGTGCTTAGGTTAGAATTGAAAATCACACCGTAAACTAAAGATTTCTCTCTTTCTCTCTATAATATCGAAGCGTATTTGTGAGTATTTTAGTACTTTAAGTATTGCTATACTGAGACAAGTTCTTTCAAAGACTATATCCAAAGATTCCAAATGTAAGTACTATTCTTTCTACGAGGTAAGGGATGTTATTTTATTCAAAAAATGATATTATTTCTTCAATATCATTATCTTTGAAATATTGGTTGGAAATTTTATCAAATTTAGAACTTTTTCATATCGGGTTACTATTCACGAAGTTACTATTCATGAGTTACTATTCACGAGTTACTATTCACGAGTACTATTCACGTAAGCGTGATGATTTTTTTTTTGTGAAATTTCTATCTTTTGAGGTCTGAGTTACTATTCACGATACTCAAGACTATTCACGTATACTGACAGACTATTCACTTAATCGACACTATTCACGTAAAAATTAAATTTTCATTTCTCGTGTCCAAGATTATCTGTTATGATTCCTATCTTTGATTGGATCTATGTTTTGATCTTCATTCTTGAATTTTACTCCAATCGGTTATTTATGAAGTATTTTTGAACTTGATTATTTAAAGTACTTAATCCTTAATACTTGTTCTTTTGTTTCACCGGATTCGCTTTTCTTTAAAATATTTTTCATCATCCTCACCCTAAATCGATGATATTATTGAATATCTTTGGCCCGTAGTGCAAAGATGAATGATTTCTTGATGAATATCTTTGGCCCGTAGTGCAAAGATGAACAGTGTTGAGATGAACACGACCGATCGATTAATATCTTTGGCCCAGTAGTAAAGCAAAGATGAATGTGTGTTTAGATGAACATGACCAATCGATGAATATCTTTGGCTCAGAAGTGCAAAGATGAATATTTGATTCGGATATATATTGATGGATGTTACAGGATAAAATATCGACGATGAACTTTTAAATTCATATATAGAAGATAGTAGTTTGCATTCTCTACTTAACTCTTCTAATGAATTATTATTTTTGTCATAAGATTGATTTAAAACGGGTTGTCTATTGTATTCTATTAGATTTTTCCTCGCTGAGGACTAACGATAATTTGTTCTATATTATCTTAGTCATAATGTTCTTTACTGGGCTAGTTGAGCTCACCCTTTTCCTTGTTGTTCCATTTTTCTTCTCAGGAGGCGAGAATGTAACGAGTACTAGTCGAGGTGTGGAATGATGGTTCTAGAAGTTGTTCTAGTAGTCCTCATTATTATGTAAAATAGTGTATTAATAATTGTAATGAGGACTTATTTGAGTGTGGATATTGTCTATATGACAATATTTGTATTTAAACTCACAGTTTTTATGTTGTATTAATAAAGTTGTAGTTATTTCTGTACCATGTATTTGACGACTCAGAATGGGTGTTGTATACCTATTTTGGGGGCGTCACACCGTTTATATTTTTTTTACTAAATTTATTAAAAATTAGATAAATTACACAAATTTTTATTATAGGAATATCTCGTTATGACTTTGAAAAATCAAATAGTAAATTTTGATTTTTAATATTATATTGTATATATTTTACATTATATAGATATAGTGTATGATATATACAAATCTTGATAAATTCTAAAACTCATCGAAATTTAAAAAATTAGTTAAAAGATGACAACGGTCGACTGTTAAAAAATTAGTTATGTAACATTTTAATTAATTAATTAATTTCTAACATCATAAATAAATTAAAAAGTCGCATAGTTATTTCTTAACGGTCAATTTTGGTTCACTAACAACTATTAATCTCAGGCAATTTTGTCTGTGGCAAACCGACAACTAAAAATCTCTCTGGTAAATTTTATATAATGTGGTGGCAATTTACTCACATGTATGAAGTTTTGCAACTTTTGATCATATAGATTTTCATTGTCATATTATTTTATAAAAAATAGAGTTTGGTACTCCTAATAAAAAACGTACGCATATATAGTATATATAGATCAATAAAAAGTTAGCTTAATTTTTGTGTTGTGTCTGTAGCTTTTAAATTTTTATTCGAATTCGAGTATCCAAATTTATCATGAAATGAGTAGAATAATATGAATGCTTTCAATATATATAAAATCTCATGCCACAATAATTTAATGAAATAATAAAATTTTCTCTAGTTCATGAAAAAAGAGGAAAAGACTGTACACATGGGCTAATTAACAATTAATATAAGTTTCAAGATATATTAGAAGTATACAAAAGTCTATCAAAATTTTGGTAAAAAAGTCTATTAAAATCTGTCACTTATTTTATGGAGTCTATAAAATTCATTTTAAAAAAGTCTTTAAAATCTTTAAAAGTCATTAAAATTCACAAACTCTACAAAAGTCTGTCACTTAAAAAGAGTTTTTAAAAATCTTAATTGAATACACCCCCCTAAGTTTCACTATGGCGACTAAATTACAAATCTAACCCCATACATTTGTCATGTTTTTGTGAGAGTGTTTCTTAAACTTTTTTTTAGCACAAGTCTCCCTCATAAATACGTTAGTCATGCAAAAGTATTCTTCTATCATTTTCTGTTGCGGCGAAGGTGCAAAATTGCCCTTGTTATTTTGCCTGAAATCCTCGTTAGCCTATGACCTATTTTTTTCTTCAAAAGTATCCTTGACGTTAGAAATTTTAGCTCAACTACACCCTTCCCGTTAACTGACATGCCACCTAAATAAACGTGGCTAACACCTGGACAAATTTTGCTGACTAGGTTCGTTCTCTCTCTTGATGCACCTTAACCCAAATAAACTCCAATGAATACCAGATAAAAAAACCCTATAAAATAGTTCTTCAAGGACGAAGAAGAAATCCAAGGAACAAAAACAAGATCAATTTCTTAAACTTTCAGATGAAATTATGATTACAATATTCACAATTTTTTTTTTAATGTGCAGTTTTCCAATCGCAATCGGACTAAGTCTCCCCACCCCGACCAAAGCTTTGCAAGACACAAAGCTCGGCCTAAGACATGGCTCACCAGAAAAATGTGCGATCCGTGGCCACACTAACCGCTTTTTTAATTAGCCTCACACTTGTTGCAGTGTGAATCGATCCCGAATGACCGGGTTTACTGCTTCACCCCAGTCGAAACTTACCGACGCTCGTCCAAGTCTCAGGCTTAATATTCACCAAATTGAGCCAATCCCACTTCAAATTCCTTTGTCAAAATGTCTCTCTCATCTCCAAACGCTTCGTTTTTCTCATCATTCGCATCCCCACCATTTCTATTTCTCTTCATCCCCCATTTATTAAATGAATTCAAACCCCTGAATGAAATCTCCACATAAGGAATAAGACTAGTTACTGGATTAAGATTTGGCATCGAAGCAACATAAACCATATCTGAAGCAGAAACACTGTAATTAGTAACTGATTCTACCATTTTCTGCTTCAAATTCGTCCTAAATTTTAGATCATGTGAATCACCCTTGCCGGAATAAAATCTCAAAAGTATCAATTCAGGATTCATAGATTCCCCATTTGTATAAATATTTCCATCAACATCATCATTAAGTAGACTAACAAAGAAATAGCTCTAAGCCGATTGGAATCACACCAAATTATAACTCTGCTGCTGCAACGGTTGTTGTAAGACCCCGAATTTTATGAAATAAAAGTATTCAATTTTTCTTATAATTACTATTCAGTAAATGGTTGAATTGATAAAAAGCAAAGTTAAGGGTGATATATAATTTTTTTTTTCAAAATAAGCAAGTGGCTATAAATTACTTATTGTTGTCAGAGTATATTCGTTTGGTCGTGAAATATTATTGTTGTCGGGGAATATTCATACGACAATAGTTGACCATTTATGGGGCCCATAACGTAATAACTGGCTTGGATGAAGAAAACGACAAGTTTGAGTTTTAATAAATAACGGCGTAGTTATTCACAAGTTAACACTTTGTTGGAATACCCGATGGTTAAAATAGAAATGTCTGGCGTGGTTGGTCATGAATAGACACTGCAGATTGCATAGTATTTTTGAATTATTGATTCTTACGTAGTAAGGCACTACTCAATAATTGTTACGAGAATTATTGCTCAATATTTTATTTTATTGGTTCAATAATTGCGTTGATATTTTATATTATTGTTATTTTAATAATTATCAACGCACAAATTTTTCCCATTATCGGATCAATAATTCATATTATTTGAATAATATTATGAGATAGCATTATTAGCGCAATGTCCGTAAAGTTCTCATCGATGAGAGTTTTGGTCACCTAATTGCACTGAAGAAGGAAAAATCCTTATTGAAAGCCCCTTTTCCCCGGAACCGTCTGGTCATCATAATTGTGATTCTCAGATTAATATTATTTGTGAATAATTAATTATTGATTTATATGATAAGGAAATATTTATTTGATGTGGATATAAATGATGGATTTATTTATGTGGTTATAAATGAAGGAATTAATGTTGAGGTGTTTTATCGAGATTTTTGTTTGATTGGAGGTATTAAAAGATCAAATCGGTGTTCTTAAAGCTCTATTGCGTGAGTTATAATTTTAATCCGACCGTTAGATCGTTTTAATTTTGGAATACGTTATACATATATATGTTGAAGATATGTCCACAAATTTTGAATCGTTAAAAATGAACGAATGGTTTGTTATGGATTTTTAGAGGTGTTGAAAATCATCTGTTTGTGGATTTCGGATATTTTCTGTTTGGAATTTGGAAAAACTTTCTTCTGCAAAGTTGTAGAGAATTCAATTTCGTGTAGAATGTACATAAAATTCGTATTTTTCTGATAAACGGACTATTTTCTATGAATTATTGAAGTTTTAGAAAATAAAATAATTTTTATTAAAATTGGGTGGGACCCACTTTTGGTTGTTGGGAAAGGTGGCTGATTTTTGGGTGGGCCCCACTGTGGTGGCTGTTGAATTTTTAGCAATGGTTGGCATGCGTAGGAAGAAAAGATTAATTAATATTTTATTAATTTAGTCTAAGCTTTACGTTTCTAAAGATTTTCCTATAAATAAAAGACTTAAGTTAGAATTGAAAATCACACCAGAAAGATAATTTTTCTCTCTCTATATTATCGAGCGTATTTTTGTGAGTATTTAAATATCTTGAGTGTTGCTATACGGTGCAAGTTTCATTCGGCTTTACATCCGATATTTCAATCAGAAATACTGCTCTTTTCAGGTAAGAGATTTTAAGGGTTATTATGTTTTTAAATTTTGTAATTTTTCTGACCTTCAAAAATTCTGGAAAAATTTGAAATGATAATTTGATGAGTACTTTTCTAGCTTGTGTCCAAAAATAGCGATTTTTGGATGTATAGATTAGGAGTTATGAATTTTATGAGAAAAGACTATTTTAAAAGTAAACCCTTATAACTCCTTGTGGTTAACTTCAAAATTGGTGAAATTTTTATTGGGAGTACACGTATATAATGTATATACTCAAATTTCAAATTTTTGGATAAAAATACGATTTATGATAAATGTCTAAATATTCTAATTTGTTTTGGCCATATGAAAAATAGTAAATGAATTTTAAAAATTCTGAGAAAAATATATGTTCAATATGGAACTATATTCTGCTAAATCTCAGGAAAAAAAATTTGTTTGTACTGATTTGATATTTTTCATGAAAATTGACTAGTTATGAATAAATGAATTAAATATGTTATGTGAAGTAAGAAAATTGGAAAATAGGATTTTATGGCTTGAGAATCCAATATAAGGTATATGCAGATTTTTTATGAGAGTTTTGGATATTGGTGATGAAATCTTATGAGTTTGGCATTTTAGAATGATTAAATACATTAATTAGTAAAGTGTAAACAATTAAAATAAATTGTTTATAAATTTAAGAAATGTTATTCTTTCAATATCATTATACTGAAATATTGGTATGGATTTTATTGTGGAATTTCTATTTTTTTCATGTTGGGGTTACTATTCATGAGTTACTATTTATGAGTTACTATTCATGGGGTACTATTCACGACAAAATTGATTTTTTTTCTAATTAAAATTATCGTTGATTTATGAATTTTACTCTTGAAATTAAATCTGTGTTTTGATCATATTATTTTTATTATCATATATAACATTTTTATAATCCTTGTGAAGAAATTTCTCTTTGACTTGAGTGTAAAGATGGGTAGATTATTGGTATGATCGTGACTATGGGTTCTCTTTGGTCAGTAGTGCAAAGTTGAATCGTTGACTGGTATGATCATGACCATTGAATTTATAATTGAATATTTTTAGTTTAAGTGCAAAGGTGAATTGATCAACATGGTTATAATTATGGTTTATACAAATTCTGAAATGATTATGTATTTCTTTGAGATATTAATATCTTTAGCTTGTAGTGCAAAGATGAATTATTGATGAATATCTTTGGCCTGTAGTGCAAAGATGAATTATTATTGAATATCTTTGGCCTGTAGTGGAAAGATGACATGTTGTTGAATATCATTGGCATGTAGTGCAAAGATGAAATGATAATGAATATCTTTGGTCCGTAGTGCAAAGATGAATTTATTAGTATGATTATAAATAGGAACTGTGATTTGGTATAACCATGATCTTTGATGTTTCAGGTAAAGACATGTGATAAAAATTATCTTCGTCCTGGGTGTGAAGAGGAATTTAGAATCACAATTATGATTATGAGTTATTCATATAATTGTGGAAAGGAATTGTTGATTGATGTTACAGGGATAAAACATTGTTGGTGGACTTTTAATATAGAGAAGATAATAGACTTTATGGTCTATTTGACTCTTCTAATGGATTGCTCGTTCCGCTGCAACTATGGTTGAAAATTTTTATCATCTACCATATGTTTTAAATTTTTGATTTATTACTGTTGAAGGATATTGATAATTTATTTATCTTTAGTCATGATATTCTTTACTGGGCTAGTTGAGCTCACCCTTTTGCTTCACAATTCCTTTCAGGTAATAAGAGTATAGCTGGGTCGAACGGGGGTAACAAGGGAATAGAACGGTGGCCTCTAGCTGTGGAGTTCTCCCTAAACAGTATAAAAAAGTGTGTTGTATTTTATACATCATTTAGTAGTTATATTTGGTGAATCAAATAGGGTGAGGCGAACCCAACGTTGGAAGGGTGTTTTGCCACTATCATACAAGATGTCTAATGACACACAACCTTGTGTCATCATAAGACAGGGTTGTGGAAATCCACTTGCTGAGTATATATACGAGCACCACCTATATAATCTTGGTGTTTGGTTGAAGTATAACTCTCAATTAGAGATAGTGGAGATAATGATATGTCAAGAGAAGACTCACCATTGGAAAGAATATGATAGTAATCTTCTCATTTTTCTTTGGGGTCCATTGGGTTAACCAGTGATAATTCTGTGGACATATGATATCTATCATAACCTAGACGCGTGGCCTCCCATGTACGAAGGTTTCCTTGAGCACTTCTCAAATATTTTAATTTCTAAAACAATTTTTTTACTGTACCTTTATGTAAGGTGCTATTGTGACGTGCTATCCAAGATTGTGATGAGAGTCACAGTTGGTATATATTCGTATCAAAACTCACAGCATATGTGTTGTTGTATTTTGCACAATAATTATTGTAATAAAGTTGTAGTTGTTTTCTGTACCATGTATTTAGCGACTCATAATAGGTTGGATGGATTGGACCTATTTTTGGGGCGTTACAGTTATTGAGGCGGCGGCGGTTGCTAATGATGAAGCTGGCTATAATTATAATAATAATGATCTGAATGCATCATTTCTTTGCTTTTTGCGAACTCAATTTGATATGGGCACTTGAAATTTGAAGAAAACAACATATTATCCACATCTCTTGAAATTGCTTCCGACCCACCAACGATATACATATTTCTAACACAAAAAAGTTTAATTCCTCGTTACCCAAATCGAATGACGAATTGAAGAACAAAAAATTAAAATTAATTTCAACATAAATTGATCTTAGATCCTACTCTCCAAAAAAAACTTCAAAATATTAAATTTTAACTTCGTTAAATTTTTTCAAGTATTGAAATCAAGCTCAAATGAGTGAAAAATAAATACAGTTTTAATTTTTGGGGAAAGATTTACACTGAGTTCTGAACAAAAGAAAAGAATAGAAAACTTAAATTAGAACAAAAAAGAAAAGAATACAAAACTTAAAGTTTTCTTTTGTCTTGTTTCTGAGTTTTTAATAAAAAGAATAGAAATTTTAAAAAAATTATTTTCTTGCGTTTTTGAGTTCTAATGAAAAGAAAAGAAAAATATCACGTTTATAAATTTACCTTTATATTAATTATAACCATTGAACCATGAATAAAAATATGCAAGATAAATTTAATCAAAGAAAAAATTACATAATCAAATACAAATATCCAAATAAATGTTAAACAAAAATTACTTCTACAAAGTCATTATCATACCATACCCAAAAATCATCAAACATAATCTATATTATTAATACTAACAGAGATTATTCATCAAATTCTTTAAGAAATTCAATCTCCTCTCTAATGGTTACTCAAACACTGCTCGTGTGACGCCCCCAAAATAGGTATACATCACCCATTCTGAGTTGTCAATACATGGTACAAAAACAACTACAACTTTATTATTACAACAGTAAAACTGTGAGTTTGAATACAAATATTATCTTCTAGACAATATCTATACTCAAATAAATCCTCATCACATTTATTGATACATTATTTTACAAAAATGGTGAGGACTACTAAACAACTCTCTTTAGAACCTTCATTCCATACAGGCTACTGTCTATCGCTTATATTCTCGCCTCCCCGAGAAGAAAAATGGAACAAAAGGAAAAGGTGAGCTCAACTAGCCCAAGAAAGAATATTATGACTAAGATAATATACAACAAATTACCGTTAGTCTTCAACAGGAAAAATCTAATAGAATACAATAGACAACAAATTTTAAATCAATATTCATGGTGAAATAATAATTCATTAGAAGGGTTAAGTAGAAATTCAAACTACTATCTTCTATGTATGAATTTAAAAGTTCATCGCTCATCTTTTATCCTCCGCAACATCAATCAATATATATCCGAATCAAATATTCATCTTTTCACTACAGCCAAAGATATTCATCACTTGGTCATGTTCATTTAAACACTGCTCATCTTTTGCACTACGGCCAAAGATATTCTTCAGAAATCATTCATCTTTGCACTACAAAGCAAAGATATTCAATAATATCATCATTTAAGACCGAGGATGATGAAAAATATTTTAAAGAAACGAATCCAAAGAAACAAAATGACAAGGATTAAGGATTAAGGATTCGTACTTTGTTTTATCCATGTCCAAAAATACCTCAAAAATAATTATAGTGGTGTAAAATTCAAGAATGATCAAAACATGGATACAATCAAAGCTAGTGTCCGTAATAGATATTTTGACGAAAAAGAAATTTTTTTTTTTCATGAATAGTCTTGTATTCGTGAATAAGATCAGTATATGTGAATAGTCTCAGATACGTGAATAAGTAACTCCGACACCAAAAGTTCCAAATTTGATAAAAACTTCAGATCAATATTTCAACATAATGATATTGAAGAAATAATATCATTACTGAAAAAAAATAATATCCCTTACCTCACAAAGACAAGATTTCTAAGTTGAAACACCTGGATATAAAGCTATGACTTGAACTTGAACCGTATATAGCAATACTCAAAGTATACTCAAAATACTCACAAGAATACGCCGATAATATAGAGAGAAAACTTCAGCCGTGTAATTTTCAATTCTAACCTAAGCACCCTATTTATAGGAAATTGCTTAGAACACCAAAGCAGAAAATTTAATTTAATATTATTATATATATCAAAATTCCTACGCCACTCTTGAAATCTGATTTCAGCTCAATAAGCACATGCCACATTCTAGAAAAAGTAAGAAAAAACATTTTTCTAATTTAAAATAATTTAAACTTCCAAAAATCAATTATTTCGGAGCTTCGGAACTTCAATAATTCACAATAAATAGCCCTTTTGTCAGAAAATTCGAAACTCGGACTTTTTATAGGAAATTCAATTCTCTACAACTTTACAGAAGAAAGTTTTTCCAAATTCTAAACAAAAATTGACCGAAATCCACAAAAGAACGATTTTTACAGGCTATAATCAAATTTCAGTCAATAAATGGGGTCCACCGACATGTTTAACATGTTTTAAACATTTATTGCAACAAAATACTCTTCCTCCTCGTATACTCATATATCCCACATTCGTTGTAAAAATATCACCATTTATATTATTAAAATATAATAATATATTTAAATGAATTATTTTATCAGAAAAAGATAAAATTTCAATTTTCAACAATTGTCACATTAAAAATTTTCTCCATCTATATCTGTAAGACCCCGAAATTTTTTTTAAATAAAAAGGAATTTCCTTTATTTATTATTTTGAAATAGTAAGGGTTGATTTGATTAATGTGGATAGTTAGGGGTAAAATACGCAAATATTTCAAAATAAGCAAGTGGTTATAAAATATTCATTGTTGTCGGGGAATATTCGTTTGGTCGTGGAATATTCGAATCGTTTCAGGGAATATTCGTATTTACAAATAAGCCAACCATGTGGGCCCCATAACTGAAGCGATTGGATGAGAAAAACGACAAATATAAGTTGTTTAAAAATAACGCAGTAATAATTATTCAAGTTATTATCATTTGTTGGAATACCCGGTGGTTAAAACACACTAATACGCGTTGTTGAACAAGAGAGACACGGTATTGCATCAATTATTGATCCTTACGTGAAGAAGGCACTACTAAATAATTGTTACGATAATTATTGCTCAATATTTTATTTTATTGATTCAATAATTGCTTGCGTTGGTATTTTATATTATTGTTGTTTCAATAATTGTCACCGCATGATTTCCCATTATCGGATCAATAATTCATATTATTTGAATAATATTATTAGATAACATTATTGGCAATGTCTAGAAAGTTCATCTAAGGAGAGGTTTGGTCACCTAATCATGCGCCAAGAAGGAGAGATCCTTATTGAAAAGCCCCTCTTCCTTTAACCACTGGTCATTCATAATTGTGATTCAGTAATATTATTTGGGAATAATTAATTATTGATTTATATGATAAGAAAATATTTATTTGATATGGATATAAATGATGGATTTATTTATTATATGTGGTTATAATTGAAGGATTTAATGTTGAGGTGTTTTATCGAGATTTTTTGTGAATGGAGGTATTAAAAATCAAATCAAGATTTTTACGATATATTAAGTGAGTTATAATTTTTAATCGACCGCTTGGATCGTTATGCGATTTTTGGATATGTTATACATATATAAGTTGAGTATATGTCTACAAATTTTGAACCGTTAAAATGAAACGAATGATTTGTTATAAATTTTAAGAGGTGTTTGATTCTAAAGTAGGGTTATAATTGATTTTGGTGGAAAATTCTAGAATTGAGTGGGCCCCACTTGTGGTTGGTGAAAAAAAATGTGCTGAATTTTATTTCAAATGTGGTGGGTGGCAATAGTAGCGGTAAAGCCATCAGTGTTGGTCAAGTCAAGTCCTGCTTGGTACGGGCTAACATTTTCCTATAAATAGAGGGCTAAGTTAGAATTGAAAATCACACCGTAAACAAAGTTTTCTCTCTTTCTCTCTCTATATTATTGAGCGTATTTTGTGAGTATTTAGATACTTTGAGAGAGTCTTTGCTCAAAGATAAGTTTCATTCAAAGATCACTTCCGATCTTTCCTTCCGGCAAGTACCGATTCTTTGAGGTAAGGGATGTTATTTTCTTCTCAAATGATATTATTTCTTCAATATCATTATCTTTGAAATATTAGTTGGAACTTTTATCAAATTTGGAACTTTTTCATGCTCTGGGTTACTATTCATGAGTTACTATTCACGAGTTACTATTCATGAGTTACTATTCATGAGTTATACTATTCACGAGTACTATTCATTTAAGCGTGAAAATGTTTTTTTGTGGAATTTCTATCTTTTGGTGTCGGAGTTACTATTCACGATATCTGAAGACTATTCACGATATCTGGCATTATTCACGATACTCAAGACTATTCATCGAAAAATAAAATTTCTTCTTTTTGTCCAAAATATCTATTCTGGATACTAGCTTTGATTGTATCCATGTTTTGATCATTCTTGAATTTTATACCACTAAGATTATTTTTGGGGTATTTTTGAACATGGATAAAACAAAGTACGAATCCTTAATCCTTAATCCTTGTCATTTTGTTTCAATGGATTCGCTTTCTTTAAAAATATTTTTCGTCATCCTCGGTCTTAAATGATGATATTATTGAATATCTTTTTTCAGAGTGCAAAAAATGAATGATTTCAAAGAATATCTTTGGTCAGTAGTGCAAAGATGAACAGTGTTTAAATGAATATGACTTAATCGATGAATATCTTTGGCCCGTAGTGCAAAGATGAATATTTGATTCCGATGTATATTGATTGATGTTACAGGGATAAAAGATGAGACGATGAACTTTTAAATTCATACATGTAAGATAGTAGTTTCCATTCTCTACTTAACTCTTCTAATGAATTATTACTTCAACATTGCGAATATTGATTTAAAATTTGTTGTCTATCAGATTCTATTAAATTTTTCCCTGTTGAAGACTAACGGTAATTTGTTGTATATTATCTTAGTCATAATATTCTTTATCGAAGCTAGTTGAGCTCACCCTTTTCTTTTTGTTCCATTTTTCTCGTGAGGCGAGAATATAGCGAGTATTTAGTCTGGGTATGGAATGAAGGTTTTAGAAAGGATTGTTTAGTAGTCCTCACCATTTTGTAAAATAATGTATCAATAAATGTGATGAGGATTTATTTGGGTATAGATATTGTCTGAAGATAATATTTGTATTCAAACTCACAGCTTTCTTGTTGTAATAATAAAGTTGTAGTTGTTTCGTACACTATGTATTGACAACTCGTAATAGGTGATGTATACCTATTTTGGGGGCGCCACAATATCCACATAAAATCAATATTTTTCTCATCATATGAATCAATAATTAATTGTTCACAAATAATATTACAGAATCACAATATTGACAACTAGCGCTTCCTGTGAAAGAGGGGCTTCCAATAAGAATTTCTCCTTATCACGCGCCATGAATTAGGTGACCAAACCTCTCCTGTATTGTAACTTTCTAGACATTGCCAATAATTTTATCTAATAATATTATTCAGATAATATGAATTATTGCTTCGATAATGAAAAATACTATGTAATGACAATTATTGAAACAACAAAAATATAAAATATCAACACAAAGAATTATTAAATCAATAAAATATCGAATAAAGAATTATCGTAACCATTATCGAGTAGTGCCTTCTTTACGTAAGAATCAATAATTGGTGCAATACCGTGTGCTTCGTTTTTACCACCGAGTATTTTAACAAGATTATCTCAGAATAACTACGTCATTATTTTTAAACAACTTATATTTGTTGTTTTCTTCATCCAATCGCTTTCCGCATGGGGCCCACACACACGGTCGTAGTACTGTTGCATTTAATATTCCCCGACAACAATGAATATTTTATAACCACTTGCTTATTTTGAAATATTTGCATATTTTACCCCTAACTATCCACATTAATCAAATCAACCCTTACTATTTCAAAATAATAATTAGAGAAAATTAAATTTCATTAATAATAACTTGGGGTCTTACAACCTCCCTCCTTATGAAATTTCGTCCATGAAATTGACGTACGTCTCTAGGTGTTTCAAAAGGTGAGGATACCTCGCTTTCATTTCCGCTTTCCAATTCCCAAGTCATTTCTCTATAAAGCATGATTCCTCCACGTAACTTTAACTTGTGGTATGACCTTTCATACAGTAGGACATGCTCCTTCCTATCCAAGATCTTAAGTACCTCCTCATACGTTAAGTCTTCTTTATTTCTTCCTGCTTCTAACTCTATAACGTGGTTCGGGTCTTTCACATATTTACTGAAGTACGATATATGAAACACATTATGAACACAAGACATACATACTGAGGTAATGCGAGTCTATAGCTACATTTCCTACTCGGTCAAGAATTTGAAATGGACCAATAAATCGTGGATCGAGCTTTCCTCTTTCCCAAATCTTGTAACTCCCTTCCATGGAGCAACTTGCAACAATACATGATCCCCTATACTAAATTCCACGTCCTTTCGATGAAGATCCGTGATAACTCTTTTGTCGATCTTGTGCCGTTTGTATACGTTGTCGAATCATTTGGATGTTTTCAGTAGTCATACGTACTCAACCCTCGTCCCAACAATGTTGCTTCACCCACCTCGTCCCCAACATACCTTTGAGAGCGACACTTTCGTCCCATATAATGCTTCAAATGGAGCCACACCTATACTTGCTCGATAATCTGTTGTTGTAGGAGAATTCCACCAATGGTAAATACTTATCCCAACCGCCTTTGAAGTCAGGACACGAGTCTTAATAAATCTTCAAGAGTTTGAATAGTCCTTTCGATTGTCCGTCTGCTTTTGAGGATGGTATGCCGAATCAATCGTAAATCCGCTGCCCATAGCTTTTTGCAAGCTAACCCAAAATCTTGAAGTGAATCTTGGGTCACGATCCGAAACAATGGATACGGCATGCCATGAAACCTCACAATCTCATTCACGTCATACTACCAAGAAGACGCTCAAGGAATAAGTCTCCGTGACGGCAAGAAATGAGCGGAGACTTGGTTAATCTATCAACAATAACCCAAATAGCATTGATGCCTTGAGAAACCGTAGGAAGACCCGTAACGAAATCCATGGTAATGTGTTCCCACTTCCATTTCGGAATCTCAAGTGGTTGCAACGGACCCTTAGGTACTAGATGCTCCGCCTTTACACGCCGACAAGTTAAACACATCGAGATAAACTTTGCAATCTCTCTCTTCATATTGTTCCACCAAAATGTATGTCAAGATCACGATACATTTTGGTACTTCGAGATGGATTGCAAATGGTGTATTGTGTGCCTCCATCATAATCTTGTACTTCAAATCGAGTCGTTAGGGACACAAAGTCTAGAGTGGACTCAAGTATTCCTTCTTCATTAATTCTCGCCCTAAATAGCTCCTTCTTGTACTTTCTTCTTCATACGCGCATCGACTCCGGCCTGGGCTTGAAAGCAACCTTAACTTTTTTCTATTAAAGTTGGCTCTACGCGTATACTTGACATCATCGCACTCATTCCCGCATATAATCTTCTACTCAATGCGCCGCCTACCACGTTCGCTTTTACCAGATGGTATTGAATAGTGTGGTCGTAGTCTTTCAATAGCTCGAGCCAACGTCATTTGCCGCGATGTTGAGTTCTTTTGAGTGAAGAAATATTTAAGGCTTTTATGGTCCGAATATATCTCCACTTTCTCCCCATATAGATAGTGCCTCCATATCTTTAAGCGCGAAAAACAACTGCCGCTTAACTCTAGATCATGAGTAGTAGATAATTCCTCTCATACTCTTTAAGTTGTCATGAGGCATAAAGCTATGACTTTCCCACGCTGTACGTGAGAACACATCCTAACCCTTTGCTCAAGCATCGTTTGTAGATAACAAATCCATCCGAACCAGATGGTATTGTTAGAAACAGTCAAAATAAGTCTCCTCTTAAGCTCTTGGAAACTCTTCTCGCATTCTTCGCCTCCAACGAATTTTGTATCCTTCCGAGTTAGTGAAGTTAATGGAGTAGCGATTCGAGAAAACCTTCCACGAATCTCCGATAATAACCAAATAAACCCGTAAAGTTACGTATTTCTGGCCACCGACTTTGGTTGTTCCCAACTTTGTATTGCTTCAATCTTCGCGGGTCCACTTGATACTCCATGTTTTGACACTATCGTGCCCAAGAAATGCTACTTCCTCAAGCCGTAACTCGCATTTCTTTAATTTGGCATATAGTTTGTTTTCACGAAGCCTTTGAGTACCAAATTTCAAATGGTGCTCATGATCTTCACGACTTTTGGAATATATGAGGATGTCATCAATAAAGACAACAACAAACCGATCCAAATATTCCTTGAATACTCGGTTCATCATATCCATGAAAGTCGCAGGAGCATTAGTTAGTCCGAAAGACATGACTAAGAATTCATAATGCCCATACCGAGTTCTCAAGGCGCCTTTGAATATCCTCGCTAATCTTCACCGATGATATCCGTAACGAAGATCGATTTTTGAAAAGAATTGTGCCTTTACAACGGTCAAACAAGTCATCAATACGAGGTGAGGATACCTATTCTTGATGGTGACATGGTTCAATTCCCATAGTCAATAATAAAGTCGCATACTCCGCCTTTCTTCTTTACGAATAGTAATGAGCACCCCAAGGAGATGTACTAGATCGAATGAAACCGATGTCCAACAATTCCTCAGTAGTTGGACCTTTAACTCCCGAAGTTCAATAGAGCCATTCGATATGGGGTTTTAGAAATGGGCTTTGTACGTGTTCAAGATCAATAAAGAATTAAACTTCACGCTCGGGGTAGACCGGAAAGTTCTTCGAAATACGCCGGAAAGTCAATAACAATGTAAATATTATTCAAATTTGACGTGTCTTTATTCAAATCCATAACATGGGCTAAGAAAGCTTGACATCCGCTTTTCAATAAACGAATAGCTTTATGATTAGATATGACAAAGTGATTGATTTTAATGGTTTAGTTGCTTGAATTCGCATAACAAAGTTGGTTAGGAATATGAAAACTAACAACCTTACGAAAACAATCAATTTTGGCATGATGACTAGTTAACCAATCAATCCCTAAAATCACATCAAAAGCAAATATCTTTAAAGAGATAAGGTCAATGTAAGGTGATGGTGCCAACTTGAATCAAACAAGATTTATAAATGATTGGATGTGATGAAAGTTTCTCCTAACGGAGTTTCCACAGATAAGTCAAAGTCTAATTTCTCCGAGTCAAGTTTAAACGTTGAGCACATGCAGAGAGATAAAATGAATGGGTAGCACCCCAGATCAAGTAAGGTATAAACTTCGCAAGAATTTATAAATAAATTTACCCGTGATCACCTCGTTTGGGTTCCTCGATTTTGACCACCACAACAAACGCTTCTTCCCAAAATCGTTGACTTTGACTTTTACGGGATGTCTTTTGAGTCACCGTCCTCATTGAACTAGGTTTCACTACAGCATAATCTCGAGCGATATGTCCTTCCTTTCCACAATTATAGCATACCTTGAATCTGTTGTGGACAGGTTTGACCGATATGTCCCTCTTTCCCGCATTTATAGCGATATAACCGGTGGTCGTTTCTCCTCCCTTAGAACCAATTCTTTCCAAGACCGCTGCCGCCTTCACATGGTCATTGTTAAATCTCCTCTTCTAAAATCTCCTCCCGACTCGCTTCTTCTATTTTCATGGTCATGATTACCACCGAGTGGTTACCATTTTGTCCGTCTGCTTTTCTTCTTGTTTGGTTATCATTATTCTGCTGACCGCTATCTCTGGTATGATCCTGGTTATGGTCCCTCATTGAACATACTCGTTATCTCGCTTCTAACAATTGAGCCCTCATTAACAACATCTCAATAAAGAGAAAATTTATGAGAAATGAGATATTGTCGATCTGGGTTTCAAACCTCTCGAAACATCCGCCATATGTTCCTCATTCTCCACCAAATGAGGTGCAAACCGGATAACTCGCAAACTTTGCCTCGTCTTGAGACACCGCCATGTTGTTTTGTTCTAATCGATGAACTCCACTTCCTTCATACGACGCAACACTTTCGTGAAAGTATTTGTCATTAAATAGTTTCAAACGCCTCCCGAAGACATGCTTTGAAAAGTCGGTTGGATGGAGTGCTTCACGCACTCCCACCAATGAGTCCTCGCCTCGCGCCACTTTTAACATAAAGGTGGCGAATGGAACCTTCTGTTCCTCCGTGCATCCCAAGACATCGAATATCTTGGTAATTTGCTTGACCCATGTTTCCGCCATGATCGGATCCGCTTTCCCTTAAATTCGTGGTCCCAACTCTTTGAACTCGCTTGCAATGACAACCCGTGAATTGCTATCATTTCTTCCTATATTTTGAACACGAGTCTCCTCGTCGATTTTGCATGAACTGCAAAAGCTTCTAAACATCCCCTCGCTCATCATCTCGCTTTCACAGTGTTGTTCACAGGAGGAACATTGCCACTGTTGCACGCTTCTCCTCGTTGGTGAGAGTACAAAGCGTCTCCACGGTCTCATTTCTATTGTTAATATTCTCTCACCGACATTCTCAAATCATCGTCATAAAACAAAGGTTAATTAAGGAAATCAATATATCACATAATATCCCTATATATCTTGACCAACTAACAAATAAGCTTAGGTAGGACACACTAGCTGCGAAGATTTACTCGCCTCTCCCTCCTAGTTCTATTCCCCGATCTCCGCCAGAGATCATATCCTAAGCTCGATACCAACCGTGACGCCACCAAAATAGGTATACATCACCCATTCTCGAGTTGTCAATACATGGTACGTAAACAACTACAACTTTATTATTACAACAAGAAAAAGCTGTGAGTTTGAATACAAATATTATCTTCTAGACAATATCTATACTCAAATAAATCCTCATCACATTTATTGATACATTATTTTACAAAATGGTGAGGACTACTAAACAACTCTCTCTAGAACCTTCATTCCATACCCCCGGCTGCACTCGCTTATATTCTCGCCTCTCCCGAGAAGAAAAATGGAACAAAAAGGAAAAGGGTGAGCTCAACTAGCCCAAAGAAAGAATATTATGACTAAGATAATATACAACAAATTACCGTTAGTCTTCAACAGGGAAAATCTAATAGAATACAATAGACAACAAATTTTAAATCAATATTCGCAATGAAATAATAATTCATTAGAAGAGTTAAGTAGAGAATGCAAACTACTATCTTCTATGTATGAATTTAAAAGTTCATCGCTCATCTTTTATCCCCGTAACATCAATCAATATATATCTCGAATCAAATATTCATCTTTTCACCATGTGCCAAAAGATATTCATCACTTGGTCATGTTCATCTAAACACATGTTCATCTTCAGCACTACTGGCCAAAGATATTCTTCAGAAATCATTCATCTTTGCACTACAGCCAAAGATATTCAATAATATCATCATTTAAGACCGAGGATGATGAAAAATATTTTTAAAGAAATGAATCCAAAGAAACAAAATGACAAGGATTAAGGATTAAGGATTCGTACTTTGTTTTATCCATGTCCAAAAATACCTCAAAAATAATTATAGTGGTGTAAAATTCAAGAATGATCAAAACATGGATACAATCAAAGCTAGTATCCATAATAGATATTTTGGACGAAAAGAAAATTTTTCATTTTTCGATGAATAAGTCTCCGTATTCGTGAATAAGATCAGATACGTGAATAAAGGTCGTATATGTGAATAGTAACTCTACACCAAAAGTTCCAAATTTGATAAAAAAACTTCAGATCAATATTTCAACATAATGATATTGAAGAAATAATATCATTACTGAAAAAAATAATATCCCTTACCTCACAAAGACATTACTTCTAGTTGAAACACCTGGATATAAAGCATGATGACTTGAACTTGCACCAGTATAGCAATACTCAAAGTATACTCAAAATACTCACAAGAATACGCTCGATAATATAGAGAGAAAACTTCAGCTTCTAGTGTAATTTTCAATTCTAACCTAAACACCTATTTATAGAAATTGCTTAGAACACCAAAGCGTAAAAATTTAATTTAATATTATTATATATAAAAATTCCTACGCCACTCTTTGAAATCTGATTTCAGCTCAATAAGCACATGCCACATTCTAGAAAAAGTAAGAAAAATGTTTTCTAATTTAAAATAATTTAAACTTCCAAAAATCAATTATTTCGGAGCTTCGGAACTTCAATAATTCACAATAAATAGCCCTTTTGTCGGAAAATTCAAAACTCGCGACTTTTAATAGGAAATTCAATTCTCTACAACTTTGCAGAAGAAAGGTTTTCCAAATTCCAAACAAAATTGACCAAAATCCACAAACCAGGCGATTTTTACAAAGTTATAATCAAATTTCGAATCAATAAATGGGGTCCACCGACATGTTTAACATGTTTTAAACATTTATTGCAACAAAAATACTCTTCCTCCTCGTATACTCATTGTTGGGTCATGATATTTTCTCTCATTGGGCCGGGTAGATTGGGCTTACTCCTTTAATTAATCTATTGGGCCTTTATTATTGAACCATGAAAGTCTTTGAGCCCAGTTATCCTATTATTTCCATTTTGACTTATAAGACCGGGTCGGTCCAATGGGTCGATCCTTTGGACATTTTAATATCTATTATTTTGACTTGCAATGATGAAAAAGCATGACGGTTGACTAGAGAACCTGCCATGCATTAATGTGGATGGGATTATAACCGGCCGGCGGTGGAAACAGTGACCAAAAAGCAGTGGATAAAATACATGCAGTCGGTAGAACCCATCAAATTAAGGGGGTGTGTCAGGTAATAGTGGGTGGCACTGTAATCCAGAAAAAGAGAGTATAGCTTAGCAAGGAAGTCTTCACAAAGAGGTATGTACACACATTTTATGAATTAATAATCAGATATACACTCAAGAATTATTTTATTTCTCTCTCAATACACTAGGCATTACAGCCTCCATTTTGTTAACCTTGTGAACACGCTTTGATCGACTCTCACGCTCGAAGCTATCCCCCCCGGAACCGCCACAAGCTTGTGGTGTTTATCGTGTTTACTTTCAGGCAGATCGTATGCCCTTACGTGATCGGGACGCGGCGTAAGATCTCAAGCGTTAACATCGGGCTAAGGAGGGGTTTGTTCTAGTGTCATTTAAATTTTCAATCACAATTGTTTAACTTATTTTGGAAGATGATGAGGAGTAGAGATGGTACACCAGAAGGGCAGGCGATGGCTGTTAGTTCATCATCGCCAGATTTCAAAGAAGGACCGTCTGGGTCCTTCTAAAAGTGCTCACGAAAGCACGGCCTCTAAACACAACTCAGGAGAACTTCGTCCGAAGATCCACGGTGGAGCCGCATGTAGTTGTTTTCAACGCCGATAAGGAAACATGATCCCGATCGTGATCGGCAGAAGGCTCACCGACCAGACTCATCGCCAAGTGGTCAAGAAGACAGAGCCGCCAAGTCAAGCGAGGATGGCGCAGACAAGCAGAGAAGGCTTGAGGTTCTGTTAAAACAAAGGGAAGATATAGCCGAATGATGCTTCGGTGGTCGAAAGTTAAGGACGAAGCATCTAGCCATGTTCATTCCGGAAGAGACGAGTAGTATAAGGAGATACCCCGCCGAGAGGGTAAGGAGCCGAAACATTCTACGATGTGTCAGGATCGCTCTCGCAGTAGAGAGAGATCAAGAGCGTAACACCCTTGGCCTCAAGAAGGCACCGATGGTCGCTGGTTCATCGTGATCGCGGCGATGATGGTGACGAAGAAGCGTGTCGAGAGAAATCGTGCTGTAAACCCGAAGAAGAGAGTACCCAAGACAACCATTCTCATCACGAGGATGAAATTATACATCCTAGTAGATCAAGAAGTCCCACAAGGCAAAGGGGATCGGCAGGAAGAGGTCGATCCACTCAAAGGCCGAACGTCGCTCAGGAGAAGGAGATCTCATCGCAACCTAAAGGTGTTGATTTTCTGGTAAAGGAGTTGAAAGAACTCAAAACAAATAATGAGGTCCAACAGTGAAAGACACTCCCGAAAGAAGCGCGCCCCCTTTTCCTCCGATATTCTCAAGGAGAAGGCGATATCACCAAAAGTTACCTCGTATGGAGAGCTATGATGGGTCCGGAGATCCTTATGACCATAGTCAAAGCGTCAATTTACCGATGGATTATTATGACTTCACCGATGCCGCCAAGTGTCACACTTTTTCATCACGACGCCGAGAAAAGACGCAAGACAAAGGATGGGGACTTTACCATCGGATTCGATTTCCTCTTGGACCGAAGCTTTGTGATAAGTTCCATGCACGCTTTTGGAAGCAACCAAGAAGGGGAAAGCCTACAGTGCTCTTTAAGCATGATCCGGCAGCTTCACCAAATGAATCTTTAGCCAATATGTAAAGAGGTTTAGGGAAGCGGTTGGTCGTATCCGACCTTAATGATCTCCAAGTCGCTGGTTTGTTCCGAATGGGCTAGATCCGTTAAGTCGGAGAAATTGGTGAAGAAGTTGATGTTTCACCATCCGGTAAGCTCGCGTAAGCCTTTTCGATAAAGGCGTATATATATTATCGTAGAAGAGGCTATGAATAGTCCGAAAAATCTTTCTCTCGGCCAATTAAAGGAGATAGAGGTTCCCAAGACCGAAGTTGATCGTAGAAGAGTGGGGGGTACAACCAAGGGTCGTAAGATAGTTCAAGAAGTACAATAACTCGTGGCAAGGCGCGCAGCCGTGGCACTGCTTCTCACCTCAAGGTTAATAAGGTCTACACCCAATCGAACACGTAGAGGTCGGTAATTTTGGATCGATCGAAACCAAATTTTCTTTTCGAGCCACCTCGTGATAATTACAGATTTGACACATGGCAACCCTCGTAAATATTGTGGTTATCATCAAGTCACCGCCACACGACACTAATGAGTGTTGCAATTTAAAGGATTTCGTGGAGAAGAAGATTAGAGGCGCTTGGTTGATTCAAGATGATGGGTCGAGAAGGACCGCCAGATCGCCAGATTATCAATCGTACTGCTCTGTATTTGCCAAGCACCACCCATCCAAAATGCTCCAAAGATTCACCGCCAAGGCAAGTCGCTGATGTAATAACCGTGGGGTCCGTAGGGAGGGAAGAGGAAGAAGAGAGGGCTTATCTTGATTCTGGCCATGTCGCGATGATGCTACCCTCAAGATCGACAGCATCTTTTCCAGAACCGCTCATATCATTTACGGATGCGGATTATCCTTCTGAGCCCATCGAACCGCATGAAGGGGCATCAGTGATCACAAAGACAAGTGGGCTCTGGTGGATGTGAAACGCATGATGATAGATAATGGATCTTCTATGGACATTCTTATGCCCATGCTTATCGTGAGGATGCATCTTGATGGGCACAAAATGGAGGTCGGGCAGAGGCTCCTCTATACTTGGTTTCTAAGAACGACCGCTCAGGGTCAGCAGTGCACTATCAACTCCCTGCTATCTTCAAGACTACCGCCAGTAGAGATAACGCAAATTCTATGTCAGTGCATGTGGATTCTGGCCACAACGCCATACCGGGAGACCTACGCCGACAGCCTCTCAAGTCGTGACCTCCATCCCACATTTCAAAATCAAATTCTACCACATGGAGTAGAGAGGTGGTGGGTGACTTAGACCGCCCCCGACGATGTTATCTAATGTCATTATTTCATCCTAATGGGGTCAAGAAACAAAAAAAGACGATGGCAATTGAGATCGAACCTTTCACCGAGAGCACCAGAAACTCACAGCAGATCCCTCACCGAGGGACGGAGGAGATCGAGTTGGTCATCTAAAGCCGGACAAGACAAAGTGAGGATTGGTTCGGGTCTACCGTAACCTCTTCTGACGAACCTTATGGAACTCTTACGCTACTATGCGGATATTTTTGCATGGGAGCCACAAGACATGCCGGAGTTAAATTAAAGGTTGCCGAGCATAAATTGAGATAGATCCTTCAAGAAGCCGGTTCACGTAAGAGGGTGGATATTTGCTCCAGAGCGCGCGTAAGATCATCGATGAAGAGGTTATAAACCGCTAGTCACCGACTTCATCTACGAAATTGATTACCCGTAATGGATAGCAAATGTGGTGTCAAAAGCGTATGTAATGGAAAATGGCGGGTTTGCATCGACTACACCGATCTCAATAAAGCTTGTCCGGCGACTTTATCCTCCGCCCCATATCGATCAAATTTCATCGATGCCACTTCGGTACGCGTTTACTAAGTTTTATGGATGCTTTTTCAGTTATCATCAAATATCCATGTGCAAAGAAGACATTCCAAAGACAAATATTCATTACACATCGCTCGGTATGTATGCCTACAAAAAGATGACTTTTGGCCTCATAATGTTGGAGCTACCTACCAAAGAATGATGAACTTCATCTTCGATAGGCACCGGGGAGGAAATATGGAGGTTTATGTAGATGACATGATCGTGAAGAGTATGCAGATTCGTAAGCATTTGACGACCGGAGGAATGCTTTCAGATCGCTCATTATCGCTAATTGAGACTCAATCCGCCCAAATGTACTTTCTACTTGCGCAGCAGAAAGTTTCGGGTTATCCGTCACCGAGGGCATCGAGGCCAATCCGGAGAAGATCCAGTGCCATTCTTGATATGAAGACTCGGCCATTCAAGGACGCCCAACGTCTCGACCGCGTAGGATCATGACTTTGAGGAGGTTCGTCGCCAAATCATGAGAGATGCCTTCCTTTCTTTGACACATCAAGGGACCAAGAATGCGAAGACGCTCCAAAGGACTTCGAGTGTGAAGACGCTTTCCAAGGCATAAAGACATATCTGCTTTTCACTCCTTTATTGGTAAAGCCCCGCCCCAGCAGAGACCTTATATTTGTACCTTGCAGCAAGTTCATCGGCAACTGGAGCAAGGTTGGTTCGGAGATCAAGGGGAAGCAAAGATCCGGCCTATTATGTCACCACGCCCCACGAGATGTCAAACCCTGTGATCCAATATTGAGAAATTTGCCTTTGCTTTAATAATTGCCAGAGAAAGCTTCGCAATATATTTTCAAGGTCGACTCTCGTCGCCTACACGGATCGCCCATCAAGAAGGTGATGGGCAAGCCAGAGGTCTCAAAGTGCATCAAAGCCAATGGGACTATGGAATTATCCCAATTTTTTATCGAGTATCATCCCCGAATCGCCATCAAAGGCCAAGCCCTCGCCGATTTTATGGTGGAATGTTCATTCACCGGCAGATGCGAGTCGCTGTGTCAATCGTCTCGACGGGCAACATGCATTCTTCAAATAGGTCGTCAAGGCTTGGACGTCAGATGCAGATGGATCCTCTACGATGATCAAGTTAGTGGAGCAGAATTATTTTAATAAGTCCTAAGGATTCAAGGTCCAACAGCCATCGTTCGGGTTTAAAGCAACGAACAATGAAGCCGAATACGGCGCAGATTAGCAGAAAGTGTCCGATCAAAAGAGTCTCGAGGTCCAACAGCTGATTATTTATAGTGATTCTCAATTGGTCGTTAAATAGTTGTTTGGAGATTATGAAGCTCGTGGGACCTTGATGATCAAATATCCGCTAATTAAGAGATCAACTTCAATATTTCGCTTCAGATGAAGTTTCGAGAGCATAGAGCGTAATGACAATTTTATTGCCGATCCATTGTCGGCCGGGCCACTACAGATGCGTATGTTTTTCACGGATCGGTATATTTGGAAGTTTTGCAAAGCCCAAGTGTTCAAAGACGGTTGTTGATGTGTATCGAAATGATCTAGTCGCTGGATGACCCCCTACATCGAGTATTTGGCGATGGCGTCCTTCCTTCGGATCGATGTCGGCAAAGAAGATTAAGTACAAGAGTGCCAATTTTAGTCTTATCGATGGGGATCTCTATCGATTGGCATTTTCCTCACCATTGTTGAAATGTTTGGTTCCGTCCGAGGTCGAGTATGCTCTTCTGAGGTTCACGGCTGGTATTTACGGTGATCATATGGTCGCCAAGTCTTTGGCTCATAAAGTACTTCGACAAGGATACTATCGGCCTACAATTTTCAAAGAAGCTACGTATCACGCCAAGAAATGTGAAAATGTCACTAATAGTCCGATCCCACATCACCACCTAAGAGCTATACTCGATTTTATCTCCTATACCCTTCGCTGTCTGGGGGGTGGATATATTGGGACCGCTACCTAAAGCTAAAGGTCAGGTCAGCTTCGTCATAGTTGCTATCGATTATATGACTAAGTGGGTGGAGGCAAAACCACTTCGGTCAATAACGGAACAGGAGTGCCTAAAGTTTATAAAGGAGTCTGTGGTGTTTCGCCGATCCCTAAGGTGTTGATATCGGACAACGGACGCCATTCAGGTTCAAAATTTGAAGGATTTTTGAATGATCCGGGATTCAACACAAGAAGACTTCGTGGCTCATCCACAAATGAATGGGCAAGTCGAGGTGACCAACAGACGCCGTTGAACTAATCAAGCGTAGATTAGATGAAGCTAAAGGGAGATGGCCAGAAGAATTGTTGAGCGTGCTGTGGGCATACCGAACTACACCGAGGACTACCACGGGGGATTCACCCTTTCGATTGGCCTATGGTACTGATGCCTTAGTCCCAAATAAATCGGATCTCCAAGTCTTCTGCAAGTCAATTCAAAGAAATCTACAACGATTTAAGGACCGAAAGCTAACTTGGACCTCGCTAGAAGAAGTCGAGAGGAAGCTTTGCTCAAATTGGTCGCTTATCAACGAAGGGTGGCCAAACATTACAACAAAGGGGTTAAACTTCAGAGATTCAAGTAGAGACTTCGCCCCTGAGAGTTCGGCCAAGCCTCTACACCTCAAAACACAGAAAGCTAATGCCGAACCGAAAGGCTCAGATGAAGTAATCAAGTACCAAAGCCGTGTACTTATCGATTAAAGGCACTAGATGGTTCCGAGATCAAGAATACTTGGCGCCAAGGTGCTTTCTAAATATTTTCAATAAAGATTAAGTCAATTTACCGGAAGTCTGTACACGATTGTTCATTATTAATAAGAAGTCACTTTTTCATAATTGATCCTGGTCCTATTTGTCCTAAGGTCACTATGGTGTAAGGAGGTATGGTAGGATTCACCGGCCATTCGATGGTAGCCCAAGGTCCTTATGATCCTATATTGATCTTATCGTGGTGGTAAGTCAATGGTCACTATTGATCCCGGTCCTATTTGTCCTAAGGTCACTATGGTGTAAGGAGGTATGGTAGGACTCACCGCCATTCGATGGTAGCCCAAGGTCCTTATGATCCTATATTGATCTTATCGTATGGTAAGTCAATGGTCACTATTGATCCTTATATCTCGATCCTCAGATCTCGCCCTTATATATTTGTTCTACCCCGAGAGGTAAGCAAGATTTCGATGGTGCAAGGAGGATCGACTAAGTTCACCTCACACACGACCGATCTCATACTTCTAGATCGATGAGCATATATTACTTTATTTTGTTTAAATGTTGAGTTCAGGTTCATTTAATTCAGCTTAAGTTGAATCTCGTCCAAAAATTCACTTTACTTTATTTCATAAATTAACTCATTATGTGCTATATCTCGATTCACTAGTCGGGATTAGTTTATTAATACCTTAATTATTGACAAGAAATTAATCAAAATGTAAGTCATGATCAAGACAAGCTTAAAGATTCATTCATTCATATTAATAATAAACCAAATTCCATAATTACGTAAACTTTAAAGTAGTTAATTTTTTACATAAGATAAAAACAGATTTAACATTCAGTGCCCCACCTTCATCATCGAGTCGAGTTGAGCAATGCCGGGTCCAACCGAGCAAATTGATAGCTTCTCTTTTCCTCGCCTCCCGCAATCTTCGTATTCTCCGAGTATACCTTTAAGATTTCGCATTAAGTTCGTCCAATTTCAGTAGTCCGCTCTGAATTTGCTCCCCGATCTCGCTTCACCGAGAGGGCCCCGCTTCTTCAAGATCTTTTATTTTGTGGCAAAGCTTGTGGACGCTTTGGCCTTATGCCTTCGTGTTTGCTTCGCCTCGAGCCTTCGCCTCACCTCACCAAGTCAGATAACTGAAGCTTCGGTTGGTCAAGAAAACTCCTCATTTTTTGCCTTCAGAGTAGGTTTTCTTCAACCAAACCAAAGATTCATGTCACCAAAGCTTGTCGGGTCGGCTTTGACGCAGCCCAACCCATCCTCGTGGGTTCTTAACTCGCCATCGATGTCTTCAAATCCATCCTAGCCCGATCTAATTTCGCTTTGAAGACCGCTGATGGTATGAAAAGCATCTTCACGACCGATTTCTCTCTCGATCCAAGGTTGATTTCAACATGTTTATCTCTTGTCTCATGAAATCTTCCTCGGCTTCTCCATTTATGTGTCTCTTGACGCAATCGTCCAAGACAAAGATTAGCCTCAGATATTTTCAAAATATTCAAGTCAAACGTCCAAATATTCAAAGAAGAACAGAGATATAGAGGAAAAGAGATTGTTATTTACCTTAGCCAAATAGTTCATCCCTCATCGAAAGCGATTTCCGTCAGTGTGATCATCGAACCTGGGGTCGCCAAGTTCCAACGAAAGTTCAAGAGGTCAAGGGAAATTGGCATCAACCCGGGCCACAAGGTCGAGATCCCACAACCCTTCTAAGATGGTAACCCCGACCGAGGGACCGGGTCGACCGGGGGAAAGTCTTGGCCTTTCGGGAGAGAGAGTTGGCTGTTCAGGAGGGGTAGGGTCCGCGTGTATGTTTTCAATTGTAGGAGATTTATTTGGGGTGGGTCCTTTAGGTGTTGAGGCAGAAGCAGAACTCGGATGGCTATCGAGAGCGCGCTTCTCTCTTCGGATAGCGCTGAATTCCTTCGCCCCGTCACCGCCTTTCGCTAATCTGTATTTCTACAGGGGGCACGAAGGGTGGGATGACCGAAGACTGAGGCACCCTGAGTTCTTCGGCAGTTAGAGGGGTTATTTTTGTTTTTAATTTTTTGGTCCGAAGTACATTTCTTCGATCAGGACGATCAAGTAAACCGCCTTTGTCGAGGAATAGGTCCGGGGTTGGCTCTATTTCGTGTGATTCTAAGGGGTGACAAGAGGGGTCGACTTGGTTTTCGGTGGCTTTCCTCTTCCAGCGAGGATGAAGGGTTTCTTCTTCGTACAAGAACCTCTTCTACTGCTTTTCCTCGCTCAAAATTCATCCGTATGAATTTCGGTGTCGCCTCTGACCGGAGTAACTTCATTGGTATATTCTCAACAAATTCAAGACTTCCTTATTAAAATCTTCGAACTCCTTTATTTCTAAGGAGCTCGGTCTGATCAGAGATACTGCATAAATCAAGCAATCCTATGTTAAATTACACATCATAAAATATTTTCAAAAATTTATATATATGAAATAAACTAGTACTTACACTTATGGTCATATAACCATGCCTGCTTCGAGAGGAGTCCATATTTCCACTCTTCCTTAGGGAAGTTGTCAAAAAGTTCCATCATTTCCACTTCCCGTTCTTCAGAAATGTCTCCGAAGTCAAGAGATCTCTTTTCGTCACCGCCCGCCTCAGAAAGAAGAAATCTCGGACCTTTGACGTAGAACCACTTCGCGTGCCATCCCTTATTGCTCAAGGAGTGTTCACCAAAGGAACGCCTCTCTCGAACTTTTCTCCGCACTTCGAGAATGTTTGCTAAGGGCCTCAACCCTTTCTCCTCGGATTGTACTATTTTATAGATAAAGTGAAGAAGTCAAGGGAGGGCTCGACGCCCAACTCACGGCGTAAGGCCACGAAGGCCGAATGTGAATGTAGGAGTTTGGTACCAACCGTGAGAAACCCACACCCAGAACCCCAAAGAGGGTCACTATAAAAATGTGTAGGGAAAACGAACCCCTTCTCCAAGAAGGTCACAGGACGGCCATTCAACCTTCAAAGCCGCTGTACATCTTTTCACCGCACTGGGTACCTCGATCGCGGGTATCCTAATATGGAACCGAGATCGAACCCTCTTTAGTTCAAATTTCGGCCACGATAGAAAGAGTGTTGGCATGCGAGAAGCGATCCGCACTCTGTAGTATTCGTAGGGGGTTTTTGGAGTTTTCGCTTTGGGGTTCACGCCAGGGTTCCTTCACGAGGGTTGGGGTTTGGTGGAACCACCGTGATCGGTGTTACCAGATTGGGAACTTTGTTCGAGTTGTGGAAGCCATTTGTGACGATTTGCGCAGAAGAAAGATCGTAAAGTTTAGAAGGCGCGCTCGAATTTCAAATGAATGTAAACCGCAAAATTTGGTAAAGTTATCCTTTATACCGATTTGCCACATCGGTGTTCAAGGTCGGTACATTAAATGTTAGTAATAATTTGAATTTGAATGGGAAGCGTCTGGCCTCTAGTCCAGATATTTAATAGATAGGGCCTTTCCGATTTGGGGCCTTTAATCTCCTTTCATCTCATTTTGTGAGCAATAACCGTACATTTCAATTACTTTTATTATTGATTTTCAAGAAAATATCATGGATTATTTATAGTTTTCATTATTAAAAAAACATTCTTGCTCAACAAAAAAACTATAGCAATACTCAAAGTATACTCAAAATACTCACAGTCGCCAATCGATATATATAGAGAAAAACTTTTCTTTCAATTCTAACCTAAGACCCTATTTATAGGAAATTGCTTAGAACACCAAAGCAGTAAAATTTAATTTAATATTATTATATATATCAAAATTCACAAAAACATTTTTCCAAATTCTAAACAAAAATTGACCAAATCCACAAAAGAACGATTTTCTACAGTGCTATAATCAAATTTCACTAATAATCAAATTTCCATGGGTCCAAGCATGTTTAACATGTTTTAAACATTTATTGCAACAAAATACTCTTCCTCTTCAGATACTTATATATCCCACATTCGTTGTAAAAATATCACCATTTATATTATTAAAATATAATAATATATTTAAATGAATTATTTTATCGAAAAAGATAAAATTTCAATTTTCAACAATTGTCACATTAAAAATTTTCTCCATCTATATCTCAGTAAGACCCAAAATTTTTTTAAATAAAAGGAATTTCCTTTATTTATTATTTTGAAATAGTAAGGGTTGATTTGATTAATGTGGATAGTTAGGGGTAAAATACGCAAATATTTCAAAATAAGCAAGTGGTTATAAAATATTCATTGTTGTTTGGGAATATTCGTTTTGGTCGTGGAATATTCGTGCTCGCTTGGGAATATTCGTATTTGACGGCCAAGCGCTAACCATGTGTGTGGGCCCCATAACTGAAAGCGATTGGATGAGAAAAATCGACAAATATAAGTTGTTTAAAAATAACTACGTAATTATTACAGATTATCATCGTTGGAATACCCGGTGGGTTAAAACACACTAATACGCGTTGTTGAACAAGAAGACACCAGGTATTGCATCAATTATTGATCCTTACGTGAAAGGCACTACTAAATAATTGTTACGGTAATTATTTATTCGAGATTTTATTTTATTGATTCAATAATTCTTTGCGTTGGTATTTTATATTATTGTTGTTTCAATAATTGTCACTGCACAGTATTTCCCATTATCAGATCAATAATTCATATTATTTGAATAATATTATTAGATAACATTATTGGCAATGTCTAGAAAGTTCTGTCTAAGGAGAGGTTTGGTCACCTAATCAAGGCCAAGAAGAGAGATCCTTATTGAAAAGCCCCTCTTCCTCGAACCTGCCCCGTCATTGTCATAATTGTGATTCTGTAATATTATTTGGGAATAATTAATTATTGATTTATATGATAAGAAAATATTTATTTGATATGGATATAAATGATGGATTTATTTATTATATGTGGTTATAATTGAAGGATTTAATGTTGAGGTGTTTTATCAGTATTTTTGCCTGGAATGGAGGTATTAAAAATCAAATCGATATTTTTACGATATATTATGCGTGAGTTATAATTTTTAATCTGACCGTTGGATTGGTGCGATTTTTGGATATGTTATACATATATAAGTTGAGTATATGTCTACAAATTTTGAACCGTTAAAAATGAACGAATGATTTGTTATAAATTTTAAGAGGTGTTTGATTCGGAAAGTAGGGTTATAATTGATTTTGGTGGAAAATTCTAGAATTGAGTGGGCCCCACTTGTGGTTGGTGAAAAAAATGTGCTGAATTTTATTTCAAATGTGGTGGGTGGCAATAGTAGCAGGTAAAGCCATCAGGTAGCAGGTCAAGTCTGCTTCGGCGGGCTAACATTTTCCTATAAATAGAGGGCTAAGTTAGAATTGAAAATCACACCGTAAACAAAGTTTTCTCTTTTCTCTCTATATTATTATTGAGCGTATTTTGTGAGTATTTAGATACTTTGAGAGTCATTGCTCAAGATAAGTTTCATTCAAGATCACTTAGATCTTTCCTTCCTCAAGTCACCGATTCTTTGAGGTAAGGGATGTTATTTTCTTCTCAAATGATATTATTTCTTCAATATCATTATCTTTGAAATATTGGTTGGAACTTTTTATCAAATTTGGAACTTTTTCATGTCGGGTTACTATTCATGAGTTACTATTCACGAGTTACTATTCATGAGTTACTATTCATGAGTTATACTATTCACGAAAGTACTATTCAAGCTGAAGCGTGAAAATGTTTTTTTTTCGTGGAATTTCTATCTTTTGGTGCTCTGAAAGTTACTATTCACGATATCGGACTATTCACGATATCTGGCATTATTCACGATACTGCAAGACTATTCATCGAAAAATAAAATTTCTTCTTTTTGTCCAAAATATCTATTCGGATACTAGCTTTGATTGTATCCATGTTTTGATCATTCTTGAATTTTATACCACTAAGATTATTTTTGGGGTATTTTTGAACATGGATAAAACAAAGTACGAATCCTTAATCCTTAATCCTTGTCATTTTTGTTTCAATCGGGATTCGCTTTCTTTAAAAATATTTTTCGTCATCCTCGGTCTTAAATGATGATATTATTGAATATCTTTGGCACTCAGTAGTGCAAAATGAATGATTTCGAAGAATATCTTTGGTCAGTAGTGCAAAGATGAACAGTGTTTAAATGAATACGACCAATCGATGAATATCTTTGGGCCTCAGTAGTAAAGAGATGAATATTTGATTCCGTGATGTATATTGATTGATGTTACAGGATAAAAGATAGACGATGAACTTTTAAATTCATACATAGAAGATAGTAGTTTCCATTCTCTACTTAACTCTTCTAATGAATTATTACTTCATTGCGAATATTGATTTAAAATTTGTTGTCTATCAGATTCTATTAAATTTTTTCCTGTTGAAGACTAACGGTAATTTGTTGTATATTATCTTAGTCATAATATTCTTTACTGAGCTAGTTGAGCTCACCCTTTTCCTTTTTGTTCCATTTTTCTCAGGAGGCGAGAATATAGCGAGTACGAGTCGGGGTATGGAATGAAGGTTTTAGAAAGGATTGTTTAGTAGTCCTCACCATTTTTGTAAAATAATGTATCAATAAATGTGATGAGGATTTATTTGGGTATAGATATTGTCTAGAAGATAATATTTGTATTCAAACTCACAGTTTTACTGTTGTAATAATAAAGTTGTAGTTGTTTCTGTACCATGTATTGACAACTCAGAATAGGTGATGTATACCTATTTTGGGGGCGTCACAATATCCACATAAAATCAATATTTTTCTCATCATATGAATCAATAATTAATTGTTCACAAATAATATTACAGAATCACAATATTGACAACTAGGCAGTTCCCAGGAAAGAGGGGGCTTTCCAATAAGAATTTCTCCTCATCTTGGCGCATGATTAGGTGACCAAACCTCTCCTTAGGCGAACTTTCTGAACATTGCGAATAATTTTATCTAATAATATTATTCAGATAATATGAATTATTGCTTCGATAATGAAAAATACTATGTAATGACAATTATTGAAACAACAAGAATATAAAATATCAACACAAAGATTATTAAATCAATAAAATATCGAATAAGAATTACTCAGAACCATTATTGAGTAAGGCCTTCTTACGTAAGAATCAATAATTGGTGCAATACCGGGAATCTTCTTGTGTTTTAACCACCGAGTATTTTAACAATGATTAATCTGTAATAACTACTGTTGTTATTTTTAAACAACTTATATTTGTTGTTTTCTTCATCCAATCGCTTTCAAGTTATGGGGCCCACATTATGGTTTCGCTACCAATGTCGTATTTAATATTCCCTCGACAAAGACAAAATATTCCACGACTAAACGAATATTCCCCGACAACAATGAATATTTTATAACCACTTGCTTATTTTAAAATATTTGCGTATTTTACCCCTAACTATCCACATTAATCAAATCAACCCTTACTATTTCAAAATAATAATTAGAGAAAATTAAATTTCATTAATAATAACTTGGGGTCTTACAGCTCGTGTCTTGTCTTGATTTTCTAGTAGCCATAAATAGGCTTCATCGATTTTTTCCTCATTGAAATTCATTTCAGTAAGTCCTTTAAAGATATCATTTACAGAATAGACTCATACAGATGAATTGATAAATGCTTCTCCCTATTTTTCAAATGTCTCCCCTTACTTTTCTAATATGGTAGCTAATTTATCAATCACATTAGTTAATTTACCTTCATCATCAGAATATTTTGCCTTTTTCTTTTGACGTATGTACACTTTCTGTCGGTACTTGAGAATGTTCTTGAGAAGAGGCTTGAGAATGGGTTGACATAAAGTCGCCAATATCATCCAAATTGAAACTTTATAAAATTACTTCATTTCGGGATATTGCACCATCAATTCCAACAATTGTAGATTCTTGCTCAACCATGTCTTCCCATATTTTTTTCGTTTCTCTTTTGCAGTTACTGAACCTTCTCATGTTGCCCTATCTTTAGCAAATAATTCTTCCAAGCGATCATAATGGTAGATCGCTTTATCCCTCCATATAGCAGCTTTAGGCTTTGCCTAGTTATAAAGACATTATTATCAAATAAAAGACATTATCTATATACCCCCAATTAAATTGGACAAAAGTAATTCAATTAAACTTAAATAAATACCTCTATAACGTCTTTCCATACTTCAGGTTCAGCATCCCACTTTTTTGTAACTGAGCTCCAAGCAAAGCCACCAAGTCCAATTGAACATTTAAACAAGTCATAACATTCGGTAAAATGAGATTTAAAATTTTTCTGGCGATTAAGCATATGACTTTTCTTCAAGTATGGTATCTCAAGTTTTTCTATCAAATATTTCAACATGTTTGCATAGGCATGCGTCGTAAAAGTTTCATCATGTTTGTTCCCTTGTGCTTGCTCATAAAGCATTGTCCCAATGAACAATTCATCCATTCTATTTGTCCATTTCAAATTTTCTTTCTTTGAGGCTGGAATTTCATTTGTTGTTTTGGTCATGTTTATCATATACAAATAATTATGAAATTAAAAGAAGCAACACATATATATAAACAACACACAAAACAATGGATAAATAATACAGTAAAAAACTTAATCTCTTATAAACAATAAACAAAATAGCATTCTAGTTACGCCATGAGTACTCGTCAAATAACATAATAAATTAAAAACTCAAACGTTTAATAAACTAGTTGTCAGCATGAGATGAAAATCAAGAACTATTAACTTCATTTATGTAATCAATCCACATATAATTTGTAATGGAAGTCCTTAAATACTCAGCATGCATTGCATCCTCAGTAACATCTCTTACATGATCATCAGGTTCATGCATTTGCTTTAGGAGCTCTCGATCAACTTCGAAAATAAGGTTATCATCAGGATCAACAGACATCAAGTAATTATGTAAAATGCAACATGCTAAAATAATTTTAGATTGAGTATCTACATCGTATTTTGGCTCAGTTGTGCTCCCAATAATGGGAAACCTTTTCTTTAGTACGCCGAATGCCCTTTCAATTGTATTACGTAATGATGCATGACGTAGATTAAATAATTCTCTAGGATTTTCTGGAGGTCGAGCTGAGTACTCTTTTAAATGGTAGCGAACACCTCTATAAGGTGTCATTAATCTGTTGGTAAATGGTAATCTGGCATCTACAATATAATATTTTCTTAGAAAAACATAATATTAGTTACATGTAAAATAAAGAATTTTTTAAATTAAATCCTAAAAAGGTTGATAGTGTATTACCATTAGGGGTTTTTAACTTATCTTCTCTTACAAGGGCATTTTTAATTATTTTGGAGTTAGATGTCATCCCTTCCAAACCAGTCAAAATATAAGTAAATTTCAAATCAAATGTACATGCTGCTAAGACATTAATATATCATAGTAAATTAGGCTCAAATTCTAACCATTTATTCGTTATGATGGAGAAAGAAATGGGTCTGTGGTTTTTTCTTTACAGGTTTGTTCAAAAACGAAGAACAGCTTGTGGCAGAGGACGTCGTTGACATTGGGAAATCGAGTGGAAAGAGGAGGAAATAACAAAGAAATAGCAAGTAAATTGTTAAATGTCCCTTTTGCCCTTTATTTTCCCCCTAAAGATCACATTAGTCATTTACAAAATTATACCACAACAATTATGCAAACAAAAAAAAAATATACAAAAACTAAATTGATACCGCATGGGCTAAAAAATCTTTTTGCCTGCAGTTAAGTAATCTTTCATCCTTCCAATTTTACTTTGTCCCAGTAAAAACATACATGTTTATTAAGAAAAAAAAAGATTATTTTCAAATTACACATCTTAATACTCTATTATCAAGCAAAATTTACATATATACCCTCTCTTTTGTCAACTAAAAGGAACCATACATAAATACTATCAAAAAGAAAATATAAGTTTCATTTATAAAATACACATAAAGTGAGCTGCCCCTTGGACAATATACTCGCCATTCATTAAGCAACTCTTTCATCTTGCATCATCAACAGCGATGTAAACGAAATATTCGCGTACGCTCCTACCACCGGAAACAGCTCCAGTTCCGGCATACACTTCATCTCCGGCGCCGTCTCCATCGGCGTATCATTGCTCGCCGATGCGGCAGGAAAGTGCGATGGGTCCACTTTGTGGAGGAGCCATTCAATTGTCTGGCCGTCGGTGTGGTGGCCGAGTTCTCGGGTGAGTTGGAAGATGCGGGCGGCGCATAGGGCGGGGACTCGGACCCGCAGCCCTCTGCCGTTCACCTTGGTTTGTCGCCGATTTTTTTTTCCCGATGTGGAGGAATGGGTGGTGGATGAGTCGGGGGCGAGTTGGTATGAGGGAACTCGGCCGAGTTGATGATGAGTTGAAGAAGGCGAAGGGGAGCCATTGAAGGGGACTTGACCTGACTTCATTTGTGGTGGACCTGAGAGTAGTATGAACTTTGGGGGAATGGAAGATTGCTAGGGTTTTAAGATTGAGAAAAGTATTCTTTTATTTATTTGATATTTGATGGGAACAGGAATCTAGAGACCTTTACAGATCGAGTTTTTATAATCAAATATATTAAAAAAATACTTTTTTATTGTTTGTAAAACTTCTGTTTCTACATTATTATACAGATAATTCGTGTAAAACATTGATAAGTTTTAGAAACCACATATTTGAGCGAGGATATTTAATAATATGTGATTTTCAATATTGTTTCGAATCATATAAAATACATTAATTAGTAAATGATATTCCCTCTTTAAAACATAATTACACATGTTAAGGCTCAATTACTCTATTTTTTAGGAGTAAAGTAAAAGATAATTAGTTTTAATTTATTTATTTATTTCCAAAACGACATATATACAAAGAAAGAACTTAAAATTAAAACCACATGAACATGAATAAACGTTTATGAATTGTTGGTAAATATCAATAGAGTTGCGAGTACCTTGTAGCTTATAAGGAAAGATGGATTTCATGGGCACATAGCTAGTCAGAATCACTCCTTGTTGCTTCACCAAGGAAGATGCTGGTTCGTTCCTCTGCTAATTATTACCGTCTAATTTTCTTTTCTTTTCTTTTCTTGTTGTCGATGTGATGGATTACTCGATGTTTAAGATGTGAAGCCTCTGCAATTAAATTAAATGGATATCTCATCACTAGCGTCCAGCATAATGGTATTTGTTGAACATCTGCTGAAACTGTTATTATCGCGTGTGTGTGTGTATATATATATATATATATATATATATATGTTTCTTTAGGAATTTATTTACTGATATCTGGCAAGGGGATGAGATGACACCACCTTGTTGTCTCTTTCTCTTAGCGTCTTCTCTTGCATTAATAGCCTATACGAATTGAATTGCCCACCAAATTTGATTAAAGACTCGGAGCAAGTTAGAAATATAAATATGACGACCAATAGTTGTATGTATTAAGTCGATCTGAACCAGACTGTGACTGTGACTGTGTAATTGGAGTGTTATAGTTGTGACTGTTATTGCTAACGCCAAGATCTTTTTCCACGTCCCAATCATCAAGACGCGTCCCGATATCCCCGCATACCAACAAGTCAACACTAAAAGCTTCGACTACCGACCGTCGAGGATAGTTCCCGTGAGAGTCAAGATTTGGCGATCACAAGGTTAATAATGGAGGAAAATAATATCTAATGCCCGAGAGAATAATAATCGATCAGATTGTATGTTACTTACCTCTTATGTGATCTTAGCCCCATACGTGCTCCAATCTTTGCCATCGTACCACCCATCATCTCCTCGACACCTTTTCCCCATTCCCATCATTTCAAATTAAAAAGTAAGCATTACTTCCACACCTCTACCACCATTGCCACCATCATCGGCCATCTCGAGTCTCATCCTCATTAATGCCATGCAGAAGGTGGCGTAACATAAGATAGTCAACTATCACTTGGCATAATGATTACCGGCCAAAGTTGGATTAAGTAACAATTTGTATAATGGGCCAATTTAATGACTAAGCCCAAATAATGGAAATGACCCAAATAACCGGATCCAACCGAAAAGGACCCAATGAAATAATCAAGAATCGGGCCCATATCATTCGGACCAACTAGACAAGAGTAACATGATCCAAGGAGGAGTTCCATTAAGGTTGGCCCAATAAGGAAAAGGATTATACTCAACATCGCTTCTCAGTCTTTTATTAAACAGATTTTTAATGAAAGACTATAAACCGATAGGCTCTCGACATAACGAATTATGATAAGTCACAAGAGGTCCAAAGTGAAACTCACCAAAGCCCATCAAAATCGGTCCCAAATTGATATCGTGGGTAGAAGTGGGAAGCCCAATAGACGCAAAGCCCACTTGGGTGAAGATATTTAGACCCAAAAACGGACGAAACCTCTTCCCATTCATCATCATTGCAGTGAATTAAATGTGCCGCCCTCGATTACCGTGTAACTGTCAGTATAAAAGGTAAACTTTACCAATTCCGACGATTTTACTCGCTAATTTGAAATTTGAACCTTTGAGCTTTCTTCTCTCGCAAACTTCTTCTCTCTCGCTTCACGAAATCTTAACAATGGTGACCGTAAACTCTAGCCAAAACTCTCCCAACCCAAACCCTAACCAAGAGGGTTCAAGTTCCAACCCCCAATCCACAACCATGGGGGGAAATCCTTCTCTGATCCCTCTGCCTCAGTCTCTGACTTTTTCAAGGACGGGGAAGCAGCTCCCTCATGCCAACATCCCTTCCTCCGTCACTTTAATCTGAAATATGTATGCTCAGACTCGTTATCGATTCCCGATATGTACGCCATAAGGGCCCCCGCCTCCCGAAGAAGCGATGTACCAAATGACCGGACGGTTGGTCGCCATGCCGCCACCTTCTTGGAAAGGGGGTTCGCTTACCTCCATGTTTTTATCGTTACCCTCCTAGGTTCATAGGAGTGGGCTTTGCTTTCAATTAGTGCCCAACTCCTACATCCACATCCCCGCATTTATCGCCTTCCGTCATGAACTAGGATTTCTCCTCCGCTTGACATCTTCTTCACCCTCTTCTCTCGGTGGAAAGTCTCGAGAACGAGGCTTCAAAATGTCGAGCAAGCAGCCTCCCCGACCCAACACCAGTTCGAGAGAGACCCACGATGGATACCCTTCCAAAGAACAAGGGTTGGCACAAGAAGTGGTTTTTTATCACGGGACCCGAGATCTCGTCTCTTCTAGATTGGACTACTTCTGATCGGGTCTCTGCTGACTTTGGAGACATCTCCGAAGGGCGTATGAGGGAGATGGCAGACTTTTTGAAGAAGATTCCTCCGAAAGAATGGAGTTTTACACTTCTGACCAAACAAGTCTGGCTATATGATCACAAATGTAAGTTTCGAATAACTTTGTAACATCATTTTGAGATATATAAATGATACAGGTTCTGATATATGGTTTTTTGCAGTGTCTCTGATCAAACCGACTCCTTTGGAAGTGAGAGACCTGGAAGATTTTTTAGCAGGGCAGAATGCAGATGCGAGTGAAGAGCATCCGTCAAGAATCTTCCCGTTGATCCCTCTACCATCGATCCACCAACTACTTCCTTCAAACCGATGAACCTCAAACCGACGAACCCAACATACCCAAGAAAACCTCGACCTCAAAGAAAAAGATCCGCCAAACGATCCAAATCCACCCAACCGTAAACAAACCCCGAAGTGATCCCGAAACACTTCCCAAGCAACCCCCAAACAACCTTCTCAACCGACCCCCAATCCTCCAACTTCAACCTACCCCCATGAGAGAGGAGAATTCGCTGATATTCCTTTGCACGATCGGGCTAAGGTCCTTCGATGTAAAGAAAATAAGAACTAAGATAACTCCCCCCGACCGCCAAGAGCTCCGAGTTCCCACCTCTTCGGCTGTCATTCCTCCGACTACGTCCACAGAAATTCAGGTGCCTGACGATGAACCGACCGGGTCTGTCCCCACTCCATCCCGAAAAAGAAAACATCCATCAGACAGCCACCCCGGTTCATCTTCTGCACCTTCGCCAACCCCCGAACGCACTCCTGCTCGGTCCCCCTCTCCCGAAACCATACAGGTGGACTCCTCGCCAATTCGCAATGAACCCCCGCCTTCTCCTCCAAGACAACCAACTACCGAATTCCATCAGGACGCCATGGCCTCTCCAACGATGTGGCCCCGATTCAATGCCCACTTTCCCTTTCAACTGTTCAACGCCTTTGTTCGTGAAACCGATGATCATCAGTTCGGGAATAGTTCGAATGAGGATCTACTCAGCGAAGGCATGAGCTACTTGGCGAAGGTAAACGATTCTCTTCTTTATTTTCAAATTTATCTTCATACTTATACATTTGAAAACTGATCAAATAATATTGGAAACACATAGGCCAATGATGTGTTCGGACGTCTTCGTCCGAGGTCCCTCGAAGCCGAATCTGAGGAAGAGGCCCGGAGGAAGGAGAATGCCCTTCTGAAGTCTGCCTTGGCTAAGGAAAAGACTCAACGTGAATGCATTCTTCATACAAATGAAGGGCTTCAAAAAGAGTTAGCTCAAGCCAAGGGAGATGTGAAGGCCTCCAATGAAGAGCTAAAGTCAATCAAAGTACAACACGAGGAGATCGTCAAAATGAACATTGACTTGGTTCAGAGGAGCGAGATAAAGATGGAAAAGATCGAGGAGTTAAAGGCTGATGCTAAAATCCTGACCAAGACCATCCATAAACTGGAGGTGGCAGAGACTCGTCATATGAATAAAGGCCAAGCTCAAGAAGAAATCCGAGAACTCAAGGCTCTTCGGGACCTTGGGCCTCCTTTAACCGACGACCTTCGCAAAAAAATATGTGAAGAGTATCGGAACTCGGACGAAATAAATGGGGAGATAATGAAGATATATTCCGAGAGTTACGAGCTCTGCCGAAGTCGTGGCAAGGAAAAGTTATCTGCAGCCAACTTGGATCCATCCTTACTCGATTCTTCAGATGACGAAGATGGCGCCTGAAGCTGATGTTCCTGTTTTTGTTTTTTCTTTCTTTAATTTATAGGATTTGTAAAAATTATCTAATATTGTAATTAGATTAAATATCAATGAAAACTTCATTCCTTATGACTTTGCAGGTATGATTTTCTATTAATTTAATTGGGAATATGCACAAACTCTTTCATGGACTGAACCCGAACTGTTAAGTAACAACTAAACATGTCATGTAACAGATAAGATGAAGTTAAAGAATGAGGCATTCCGAACTCGACACTTAGAAAAATTTTAGGTAATAAAGTAAAGGGATACTTATTAGTTCATACCAAGTGTGAGATGATCCACTTCATTAGGAATTTGTTTACCCCGAAAGGCCTAACAAAACCAAGAGATGACATTTGCCTACCAATGGCCCCGAAGGGCTCTGACAAAGTCTAAAGGACAACGCTTTCCACTACCACGAAGGGCCCGATAAGGACAAGGTCTAAACTTGACACACTCCCCTACCCGGCAAGATGACTTAAGGGCTCGAAGAAGGTCCGAAAGATGACACTTGCCTTACCACCAAGGGCCTAACAAGGTCTAAGTGTCGACAATTGCTTCGCCATGGCGAGGTCCACGACAACGTCTTAAAGATGACACTTGCCTACCACGAAGGGCCCGACAAAACTCTTAAGGACCACTCGCCGAAAAGGCTACCATCGAATGGTCGGCCGAGTCCACCCTAACCTCCTAACACCAACGACGACGTTTACCACGAAGGGCCTGACAAACTCATAAGGACCACCTGCCGAAAAGGCTACCATCGAATGGTCAGCGAGTCCACCCGAACCTCCTAACATCGTTGAACTGATCAGCAACGAAGACAAGATTTGTTTGAGAAAAAAGGGAACTTTTATTGATGATGACATAAATATTTACAAACTTCCAGTGTACTGACATCATTTTTACTGAAAGTACTTCCTAAGCCTGCCAGCGTGCCAAGTATTCTTAATTGTCGATCCATCTAATGCCTTTAACCGATAAGTTCCCGGCTTCGGTACTTCAGTGATTTCATACGGTCCTTCCCAGTTTGGCATCAGCTTTCCCAGATTCTGAGGTGTAGATGCTTCCGCTTCTCTCGAGGACAAAATCTCCTACTTGAACCTTCAAACTTTACCCCTTGTTATAGTGCTTGCCACTCTTCACCGATAGTCGCCAATTTGATTAAGGTTGTTTCTCTTTACTTCCTCAAGCAAATCAAGATTGGCCTTAAGCCCTTCCTCATCAGTAGATCTCTCTGAATCGATCGACCAAGACTTGAGATCCAATTTCAACCGACTAAGGCATCGCATTATAGGCCGCCTAAAAGGTGAATCCTCGTCAGTAGTCCCTGAGTAGTTCGATAAGCCCATAACACGCTAAGTAGCTCTTCCGCCATCTCGCCTCGCTTCATTCCAATCAAGGCTTGATCTCATTCAAGCAGCCGCTCTCGCTGGTCACTTCAACTTGTCCATTTGATCGTGGATGAGCCATCAAGTATTTCATCTTTGAATCCCCAGCTTCTTTCAAAAATGCTTCAAATTTCGATCCCACAAACCGACGTCCCATTGTCTCGATATTACCACCTTAGGAATCCCTCAAACGAAATACTATCGATTCTTCCAAAATTTCAAGTATTCCTGTTCGTTATTAACCTAAGTGGTTTTGCTTCACCCACTTAGTCATATAGTCGATGGCAACTATAACAAAACCGACTTGACCTTTTGCCTTCTAGAGGGACCCAGATATCAACCCCCCTGCACAAATAAGGGTATAGGAGATAAGATCGAGTATAGCTCTTCCGGTGGTCGATGGGATCTGATCGCTGAGTTGACACTTCTTGCACTTTTTCGACGTATTCAAGAGCTTTTCTTTGAAGATGGTAGGCCAAGAGTACCCTTGTCGAAGTACTTTATAAAGCTAATGACTTAGCCGCCATATACGGTCGCCACAGATGCCTTCATGTACTTCCCAAGAGCATATTCACCTTCAGATGGAGTCGCATTTCAAGAAGGAGATGAGAAAGCTCTTCTAATGCATCCCCATCAATCGTAACAAAATTAGCACTCTTATACTTGATTTTCTTGGCAGCATCCGATCCGAAGGTAAGACGCCATCTCGCCAGATACTCTATATATATGGAGTCAACCAAAGAGCTTGGTTCGGTCAATGCACATCACCGATTCATAATGGACACTAGATGTTGCAAAATTTCTAAGTAAACCGACCCATCAAAGACGTTAACATCCGTAGTGGCTAATTTGGAGAGTGCATCGGCAATGGAATTGTTATTATGCTCGACCCCACAAAACTCGTAGGATTGGAAATGTTGAAGTTGTTCCTTCAATTTCGCTAGATATTTGATCATTTTTGGCCTCGAGCTTCAGATTCCCCGTAAAGTTGCTTAACGACTAACCGAGAATCATCAAGATGATTATTCTTTGCACTTCAAGACTTTTGCCAACGTAACCTCGCAAGTACCGCCTCATACTCAACCTTCGTTGTTTGTCGCTTTGAACTAAAATCGATGGCTCATTGCACCTTGAATCCTCCCGGACTCGTAAGAATAATCCTCGCCCACTCGACGTCCGTGGTAGAAGACCCATCTGCATACAAAGCGTCCACGAACTAACTCGCTCATTGAAGAATCGCAAATCGCTTCTGTCTGATCCTTCACCGCCGCCACAACTTCATCGACTTTAGAAACGAGCATTCAACTACAAAATCAGCCAAGGCTTGCCCTTTGATGACGGTTCGGGGATGATATTCAATGAAAAATTGGGACAACTCCATCGTCCATGCAAATTTAATCTCCCCGATACCTCGGGTTTGCCCATAATCTTCTTCAAAGGTCGATTCAGATATACTATTACCAATCTACCCCGGAAGTATTGCCTAAGCTTTCGACTAGCAGCTTATTAAAGCAAAAGCAAACTTTTCAATGTTCGGGTACCTTGTTTCAGCATCCCGAAGGACATGGCTTACGTAATAAACCGGGTGCCGCTTACTTTCAACTTCACGCACCAAAACCGCTTCCTACCGCCAACGAACTAGCCGCTAAGTACAAATATAGGGGTTCAAAGAGAGCGGGCTTCACCAACAAAGACGCCAAGAAGATAGGTAGGACTTGATGCTGCTCGAAGGCGCCCTCACACCAAGTCCATTGAAACGCTTTGCATTCTTCTACCCTTTCAATGTATCAAAGAACGGTAGACATCTTTTTCGCCGACTTGGACATGAACCTCCTTAAAGTCGAAATCCTTCCGACGACGTTGAACATCTTTAAATGACCGAGGAGTCTTCATGTTCGGGATCGCTTGAATCTTCTCTGGATTGGCTTCAATTCCTCTCTCGATCGACAAGATAACCCGTAAATTTGCCACCCTCTTGACCGAAGGTGCACTTAGTGGGGTTCAATCTCAAATTGTGATGACGAATCGTCTCGAAAGCATTCTTCTAAATCATCCAGATGTTTATGCACCAACATGCTTTTGACAATCATGTCGCCCACGTACACCTCCACATTCCCGCCAAATTTGATATCCTCAAAACACGGTTCATCATCCTCTCGTATGTGGCTCTCACATCGATGAGGCCGAAAGTCATTTTCTTATAGGCATATCTTTGAACGATGCGTAATGAACGCCGCCTTCTAGATATCCTCTTTACACATAGAAATTTGATGATATCCAGAGAATGCGTCCCATGAAACTTAACAAAGCATACCCAAGTGGCATCGATGAGTTGGTCGATGTGGGTAGAGGTAGAAATCCTTCTGACAAGCTTTATTTAGGTCAAGTAGTCGATCGATGCAGACTCGCCATTTACCATTTTGCTTCGGACCAAAGACCACATTCGCTATCCATTGTGGGTAGTCGATCCTCAAAGATGAAGTCACCGCCAACAGCTTTTGCAATCTCTTCATCAATGATTCACCGACGTTCAGTGCGAAAATCCTCCTCTTCTGTCGGACCGGCTTCTTCGACGGGTCCACGTAAGACCGAAATTTTTTAAATAAAAGGAATTTCCTTTATTTATTATTTTGAAATAGTAAGGGTTGATTTGATTAATGTGGATAGTTAAGGGTTAAATACATAAATATTTCAAAATAAGCAGTGGTTATAAAATATTCATTTTTGTCGGGGAATATTCGTTTGGTCGTGGAATATTCGTGATTTGTCGGAAATATTCGTTATGCGATGGCGCGACCATGTGTAAGGGCCCATAACGTGAAAGCGATTGGATGAAGAAAGCGACAAATATAAGTTGGTTAAAAATAACTGCAGCGTAGTTATTACCGCTAGATTAAAGGCATTGGAATACCCGTGGTTAAAATACGAAGAATACGCGTGGGTCAGCATTTAAAGAAGATTACCAGTATTACATGTAATTGTTGAATTATTGATCCTTACGTAAGAAGGCACTACTCAATAATTTTCACGATGAATTCTTCGCTCAATATTTTATTTTATTGATTCAATAATTGCTTTGCGTTGATATTTTATATTATCATTGCTTTCAATAATTGTCACCGCACATTATCTCCATTATCGGATCAATAATTCATATTATTTGAATAATATTATTAGATAAAGATTATTGGCAATGTCTAGAAAGTTCTCACAAGGAGAGGTTTGGTCACCTAATTGCGCCGCCAAGAAGGAGAAATCCTTATCTGAAAGCCCCTCTTTCCTCGAACTACTGTTATCATAATTGTGATTATGTAATATTATTTGTGAATAATTAATTATTGATTCATATGATAAAGAAATATTTATTTTATGTGGATATAAATGATGGATTTATTTATGTGGTTATAAATGAAGAAATTAATGTTGAGGTGTTTTATCAAGATTTTATCGGATTGGAGGTATTAAAAATTAAATCGGGGTTTTTGAGATATATCATGGGGTTATAATTTTTAATCCCATGTGGGAGTTGGATTGTGGTAATTTTTGGGTATGTTATACATACATAAGTTGAGTATATGTCCACAAATTTTGAACCGATTAAAATGCACGAATGATTTGTTATGAATTTTAAGAGGTGTCTCGATTCGGAAATTAGGTTTATAATTGATTTTGGTGGAAAATTCTAGAATTGAGTGGGCCCCACTTGTGGTTGGTGAAGAAATGTGCTGAATTTTATTTCAAATGGTGGGTGGCAGTAGCGAGTAAAAAGCCATCGTAAGCAAATATCAAGTCTTGGCTACGGGCTAACATTTTCCTATAAATAGAGGCTAAGTTAAATTGAAAATCACACCGTAAACAAAGTTTTCTCTCTCTCTATATTATTGAGCGTATTTTGTGAGTATTTAGATACTTTGAGAGTTCTTTGTTCAAGATAAGTTTCATTCAAAGATCACTTCCGATCTTTCCTTCCGGCAATCTTGATTCTTTGAGGTAAGGGATATTATTTTTTTCAGAATGATATTATTTCTTCAATATCATTATCTTTGAAATGTTGATCTGAAGTTTTTATCAAATTTGGAACTTTTTCATGTCGGGGTTACTATTCATGAGTTCTTATTCACGATTCACGAAGTTACTATTCATGAGTTACTATTCATGAGAGTTACTATTCACGAGTACTATTCATGAAGCGAAAATGTTTTTTTTTTGGAATTTCTATCTTTTGGTGTCTGAGTTACTATTCACGATACTAAGACTATTCACGATACTGCAGACTATTCATCGAAAAATAAAATTTCTTCTTTTCGTCCAAAATATCTATTTTGGATACTAGCTTTGATTGTATCCATGTTTTGATCATTCTTGAATTTTACACCACTATGATTATTTTTGAGGTATTGTTGAACATGGATAAAACAAAGTACGAAATCCTTAATCCTTAATCCTTGTCATTTTGTTTCACCGGATTCGCTTAGAAAAATATTTTTCATCATCCTCGCCTTAAATGATGATATTATTGAATATCTTTGGCCTCAGAGTGTAAAGATGAATGATTTCAAGAATATCTTGGCTCAGAAGTGCAAAGATGAGCGTGTTTAAATGAATATGACCGATCGATGAATATCTTTGGCCTTTAGTGCAAAGATGAACAGTGTTGAGATGAACATGACCGATTGATGAATATCTTCGGCCTCAGAGTGCAAAGATGAATATTTGATTTGAGATGAATATTGATTGATGTTACAGGGATAAAATATTGATGATGGACTTTTAAATTCATAGATTATAGTAGATTTCATTCATGTAACTCTTCTATGAATTATTATTTCACCATGTAATATTGATCCGAAACTTGTTGTCTATCAGATTCTATTAAATTTTTCCTCGTGAAGACTAACGATAATTTGTTGTATATTATCTTAGTCATAATATTCTTTTTATCGAGCTAGTTGAGCTCACCCTTTTCCTTTTTGTTCCATTCTTCTCTCGAGAGGCGAGAATATAAGCGAGTACGAGCCTGTATTATGGAATGAAGGTTTTAGAAAGGATTGTTTAGTAGTCCTCACCATTTTGTAAAATAATGTATCAATAAATGTGATGAGGATTTATTTGAGTATAAATATTGTCTGTAAGATAATATTTGTATTTAAACTCACAGCTTCTTGTTGTAATAATAAAGTTGTAGTTGTTTCGCACTATGTATTGACAACTCGTAATGGGTGATGTATACCTATTTTGGGGGCGCCACAAATTGGTATCAAAGCTTAGGGATATGATCTCTCAAGGAGATCGGGAATAGAACTAGGAGGAGAGACGAGTAAATCCTTCGCTAGTGTGTCCTACCTAAGCTTATTTGTTAGTTGGTCAAGATATAGGATATTATGTGATATATTGATTTCTTAATTAACCCTTGTTTTATGACAAGATTTGAGAATGTCGATCGAGAATATTAACAATGGAAATGAGACCGTGGAGATGCTCAGTACTTTCACCAACGAGGAGAACGTGCAAGAGGCTCGGCAATGTTCCTCCCGTGAACAACACCAATGAGCGCGATGATGAACGAGGGATGTTTAGAAGCTTTTTGCGCTTCATGCAAAATCGACGAGGAGACTCGTGTTCAAAATACAGGAGGAAATGATAGCAATTCACGGGTTGTCACAACCCAAGCAGCTTCAAAGAGTTGGGACCACTGAATTTAAGGGGAAAGCCGATCCGATCACGGCGAAAACATGGGTCAAACAAATTACCAAGATATTCGATGTCTTGGGATGCACGAAGGAACAAAGGTTCCATTCGCCACCTTTATGTTCCGCGTGGCGAGGCGGACTATCGGTGGGAGTCTGTGAAGCGTACCCATCCACCGCACTCAAAGAAGTCTTGGGAGACGTTTCAGAGATTATTTAATGACAAATACTTTCCCGAAAGTGTTCGTCATATGAAGGAAGTGGAGTTCATCGATTAGAGCAAAACAACATGACGGTTGTCTCAAAGACGAGGCAAAGTTTGCGAGTTATCCAGATTGCACCTCATTTGGTGGAGAATGAGGAACGATGACGCGGATGTTTCTTAGAGGTTTGAAACCCTAAGATACGCCAATATCTCATTTCTCATAAACTTTCTTTTATTCAGATGTTGTAAAATGTGGCTCAATTATTAGAGCGAGATAACGAGTACTACAGGCCAACCGAGGACCATAACCGAGGATCGTACTGCAGAGATAGCGATCAATGAATAATGATAACTCATGGAGAAAGAAATGATTTTACGAAATGGTAACCACTCGTGGTAATCATGGTCATGAAAAATGTAAGAAGCGAAAGTCGAGGAGATTTTAAAAAGAGGAGATTTAACAACGACTATGTGAAGACGACAAATGCCAAAGAATCGGGTTCTAAGGGAGGAGAACGACCACCGGTCATATATATGCTACAAATGCGGAAAAGAGGGACATATCGGTCCCAAACGCCCACAACAACATTCAAGGTATGCTATAGTTGTGGAAAGGAAGGACATATCGCTTTCGAGATTGTGCGCAGAATAAACCTAGTTCAATGGGGATGGTGACTCAAAAGATCGTCCCGTAAAAGTCAAAGTCAACGATTCCGGAAGAAGCGTTTGTTGTGATCGGTCATAATGCGAGAACCCAAACGAGGTGATCACGGTAAGCTATTTATAAATTCTTGCGAAGTTTATACCTTACTTGATACCGTGTTACCCATTCATTTATCTCTCCCGCATGTGCTCAACGCTTAAACTTGACTCGGAGAAATTAGACTTTGATCTATCTGTGGAAACTCCGTTAGAGAAACTTTCATCACATCCACCGCTTATAAATCTTGTTTGATTCAAGTTGGCACCATTACCTTACCTCATTGACCTTATCTCTTTAAAGATACTTGCTTTTGATGTGATTTTAGGAATTGATTGGTTAACTACTCATCATGCCAAAATTGATTGTTTTCGTAAGGTTGTTAGTTTTCATATTCCTAACCAACCCGCATTGTATTTAATTCAAGCAACTAAACCATTAAAATCAATCAATATCATATCTAATCATAAAGCTATTCGCTTATTGAAAAAACGGATGTCGTTTTTCTTAGCCCATGTTATGGATTTGAATAAAGACACGCCAAATTTGAATAATATTCTGTTGTTATTGACTTTCCGACGATTCTGAAGAACTTCCCTGGCCTACCCCCGTAACGTGAAGTTGAATTCTTTATTGATCTTGAACCCGGCACAAAGCCCATTTCTAAAACCCCATATCGAATGGCTCCTATTGAACTTCGTGAGTTAAAGGTCCAACTACGAGAATTGTTGGACATCGGTTTCATTCGGCCCCAGTACATCTCCTCGGGGTGCTCCTGCTTTATTTGTAAAAAAGAAAGACGGGGAGTATGCGACTTTGTAGATTGACTATCTGGAATCGAACCATGTCACCATCAAGAATAGGTATCCTCACCTCGTATTGATGACTTGTTTGACCAAATTCTGCAAGGGCACAATTCTTTTCAAAATCGATCTTCATTCGGATATCATCACCAAAGATTAGAATCGAGGATATTCCAAAGACCGCCTTGAACTCGGTATGGGCATTATGAATTCTTAGTCATGTCTTTTCGGATTAACTAATGCTCCTGCGGCTTTCATGGATATGATGAACCGAGTATTCAAGGAATATTTGGATCGGCTTCGTTGTTGTCTTTATTGATGACATCCTTATATATTCCAAAAGTCGTGAAGATCATGAGCACCATTTGAAGTTTGTACTCCAAAGGCTTCGTGAAAACCAACTATATGCCAAATTGAAGAAATGCGAGTTCGGCTTGAGGAAGTAGCCTTTCTTGGGCATGTGGTGTCAAAACATGGAGTATCTGTTGATCCGTGCCAAGATTGAAGCAATACAAAGTTGGAGCAACCAAGTTCATGATCAAGACGTAGCTTTTGGGCTTAAATTTGGTTATTATCGGAGATTCGTGGAAGGGTTTTCTCGAATCGCTACTCCATTAACTCAACTAACTCTAAGGATACAAAATTCGTTTGGAATGAAGAATGCGAGAAGAGTTTCCAAGAGCTTAAGAGGAGACTTATTTCTAAGACTGTTCTAACAATACCATCCGATTCGGATGGATTTGTTATCTACAAATGATGCTTCCGTGCAAAGGGTTAGGATGTGTTCTCATGCAACGTGGGAAAGTCATAGCTTATGCCTCGCGACAACTTAAAGAGTATGAGAGGAATTATCCTACTCATGATCTAGAGTTAGCGTGAATCGTTTTCTTAAGCTAAAGATATGGAGGCACTATCTATACGGGGAGAAAGTGGAGATATATTCGCATCATAAAAGCCTTAAATATTTCTTCACTCAAAAGAACTCAACATGCTAAATGACGTTGGCTCGAGCTATTGAAAGACTATGACCACACTATTCAATACCATCCCGGTAAAGCGAACGCGTGGTAGCGGCGTTGAGTAGAAGATCATATGCGAACGAAAAGCGATGATGTCAAGTATACGCGACAGAGCCAACTTTAATAGAAAAAGTTAAGGTTGCTCAAGCCACCGAAATCTTGAGTGATACGTATGAAGAAGAAGAAAGTACAAGAAGGAGCTATTCCTAGGAAGGAGAATTGATGAAGAAGGAATACTTGAGTCCACTCTAGACTTTGTGGTTCCTAACGACTCGATTTGAAGTACAAGATTATGATGGAGGCACACAATACACCATTTGCAATCCATCCTGGAAGTACTAAAATGTATCGTGATCTTCGACATACATTTTGGTAGAATAATATGAAGAGAGAGATTGAAAAGTTTATCTCGATGTGTTTAACTTGCCAACGTGTAAAGGCGAAGCATCTAGTACCTAAGGGTCCGTTGCAACCACTTGAGATTCCTGAATGGAAGTGGGAACACATTACCATGGATTTCGTTACGGGTCTTCCTACTACGCTTCAAGGCATCAATGCTATTTGGGTTATTGTTGATAGATTAACCAAGTCTCCGCTTCATTTCTTGCCGATACGGAGACTTATTCACTTGAACGTCTTGCTAGTATATGCGTAAATGAGATTGTGAGGTTGCATGGCATGCCTGTATCCATAGTTTTGGATCGTGACCCAAGATTCACTTCAAGATTTTGGGTTAGCTTGCAAAAAGCTATGGGCACGGATTTGCGATTTAGTTCGAGATACCATCCCCAAACGGACGGACAATCGTAGAAAGACTATTCAAACTCTTGAAGATCTATTAAGACTCGTGTCCTAGACTTCAAGGGTAGTTGGGATAAGTATTTACCATTGGTGGAATTCTCCTACAACAACAAATTATCGTGCAAGTATAGGTGTGGCTCCATTCAAGCATTATATGGACGAAAATATCGCTCTCCAATATGTTGGGATGAGGTGGGTGAAGCAACATTGTTGGGACCCGAAAGTTAAGATACGTATGATCACTGAAAAGATCCAAATGATTCGACAACGATACAAACGGCACAAGATCGACAAAAGAGTTATGCGGATCTTCATCGAAAGGACGTGGAATTTAATGTAGGGGATCATGTATTGTTATTACGAGTTGCTCCATGGAAGGGAGTTACAAGATTTGGGAAGAGAGGAAAGCTCAATCCACGATTTATTGGTCCATTTCAAATTCTTGACCGAGTAGGAAATGTAGCCTATAGACTTGCGTTACCTCTCCGAGTATGTCTCGTGTTCATAATGTGTTTCATATATCATACTTCAAATATGTGAAAGACCCGAACCACGTTATTGAGTTAGAACCGCATTTAGAGATAGTCAAGACTTAACGTATGAGGAGGTACTGTCAAGATCTTGGATAGGAAGGAGCATGTCCTACGCCAAGAAAGGTCATACCACAAGTTAAAGTTTTGTGGAGGAATCATGCTATAGAGGAAATGACACGGGAATTGGAAATGTAAAATGAAAGCGAGGTATCCTCACCTTTTCGAAACACCAGGTACGTACGTCAATTTCGAGGACGAAATTTCATAAGGAGGGGAGGTTGTAAGACCCCAAATTTTTTTTAAATAAAAAGGAATTTCCTTTATTTATTATTTTGAAATAGTAAGGGTTGATTTGATTAATGTGGATAGTTAAGGGTTAAATACGCAAATATTTCAAAATAAGCAAGTGGTTATAAAATATTCATTTTGTCGGGAATATTCGTTTGGTCGTGGAATATTCGTATCGTTGTCAGGGAATATTCGTATTTACCTGCGCAGCCTTGACCATGTGTGGGCCCCATAACTGAAAGCGATTGGATGAAGAAACGACAAATATAAGTTGGTTAAAATAACGTGGTTATTACTGAATTAAGATCATTGGAATACCCGTGGTTAAAATATCGTAATACGCTGGCGTGGTTGCACGAAGACACTTTGCAGTATTACATACGTAATTGTTGAATTATTGATCCTTACGTAGCAGAAGGCACTACTCAATAATTTTCACAAGAGTTCTTGTTCAATATTTTATTTTATTGATTCAATAATTGCTGCGTTGATATTTTATATTATTCATTGCTCAATAATTGTCATTTGCATTATTATCTCCATTATCAAATCAATAATTCATATTATTTGAATAATATTATTAGATAAAGATTATTGCAATGTCTAGAAAGTTCTGTCAAGGAGAGGTTTGGTCACCTAATTACATGCGCCAAGAAGAGAAATCCTTATCGGAAAGCCCCTCTTCCTGAGAACTACCGCTTTGGTTGTCATAATTGTGATTATGTAATATTATTTGTGAATAATTAATTATTGATTCATATGATAAAGAAATATTTATTTTATGTGGATATAAATGATGGATTTATTTATGTGGTTATAAATGAAGAAATTAATGTTGAGGTGTTTTATCAAGATTTTTTATCGGATTGGAGGTATTAAAAATTAAATCGGGGTTTTGAGATATATTATGGGGTTATAATTTTTAATCCGACCGTTGGATTGTGGTAATTTTTGGGTATGTTATACATACATAAGTTGAGTATATGTCCACAAATTTTGAACCGTTAAAAATGCACGAATGATTTGTTATGAATTTTAAGAGGTGTCTGATTCGGAAATTAGGTTTATAATTGATTTTGGTGGAAAATTCTAGAATTGAGTGGGCCCCACTTGTGGTTGGTGAAGAAATGTGCTGAATTTTATTTCAAATGTGGTGGGTGTGATAATGTAGCGGTAAAAATCATCGGTGCGTTCGAAGTCTGCTTGGCGGGCTAACATTTTCCTATAAATAGGGGCTAAGTTAGAATTGAAAATCACACCGTAAACAAAGTTTTCTCTTTCTCTCTATTATTATTGAAGGTATTTTGTGAGTATTTAGATACTTTGAGAGTTCTTTATTGATAAGTTTCATTCAAAGATCACTTAGATCTTTCCTTCCTAAAAGTCTTGATTCTTTGAGGTAAGGGATATTATTTTTTTCAGAATGATATTATTTCTTCAATATCATTATCTTTGAAATGTTGATCCAAGTTTTATCAAATTTGGAACTTTTTCATGTCGGGGTTTCTTATTCACGAGTTACTTATTCATGAGTTACTATTCACGAGTTACTATTCACGAGTACTATTCATTAAGCGTGAAAATGTTTTTTTTGTGGAATTTCTATCTTTTGGTGTCTGAGTTACTATTCACGTGATACTGGCTTTATTCACGATATCTGACACTATTCACGATATCTGACACTATTCATCGAAAAATAAAATTTCTTCTTTTCGTCCAAAATATCTATTTTGGATACTAGCTTTGATTGTATCCATGTTTTGATCATTCTTGAATTTTACACCACTATGATTATTTTTGAGGTATTGTTGGACATGGATAAAACAAAGTACTTAATCCTTAATCCTTAATCCTTGTCATTTTGTTTCACCGGATTAGCTTACAAAAATATTTTCATCATCCTCGACCTTTAAATGATGATATTATTGAATATCTTTGGCACAGTAGTCAAAAGATGAATGATTTCAAGAATATCTTGGCCCAGAGTGCAAAGATGAAGCAGTGTTTAAATGAACATGACCGATCGATGAATATCTTTGGCCTTTAGTGCAAAGATGAACAGTGTTGAGATGAATATGATGCCGATTGATGAATATCTTTGGCAGTAGTGCAAAGATGAATATTTGATTTGAGATGAATATTGATTGATGTTACAGGATAAAATATTGATGATGGATCGTTAAATTCATAGATTATAGTAGATTTCATTCATGACGTAACTCTTCTATGAATTATTATTTCATTGCATGAATATTGATCTCGAAACTTGTTGTTCATCAGATTCTATTAAATTTTTCCTCATTGAAGACTAACGATAATTTGTTGTATATTATCTTAGTCATAATATTCTTTACTCGAGCTAGTTGAGCTCACCCTTTTCCTTTTGTTCCATTCTTCTCGGAGGCGAGAATATAAGCGAGTACGCAGTCCTGGGGTATGGAATGAAGGTTTTAGAAAGGATTGTTTAGTAGTCCTCACCATTTTGTAAAATAATGTATCAATAAATGTGATGAGAATTTATTTGAGTATAAATATTGTCTCTGAAGATAATATTTGTATTTAAACTCACAGTTTTACTGTTGTAATAATAAAGTTGTAGTTGTTTCTGTACCATGTATTGACAACTCAGAATGGGTGATGTATACCTATTTTGGGGGCGTCACAATCCACCTCTAACCGATGCTCAGCGATATCCCTGCTTACTCCTGGCATATCCTGAGGCTCCCATGCGAAAATATCAACATAGCATTGCAGGAGCTCCACAAGGTTCATCCGGAGAGGTTCTGGCAGACCCAAACCTATTTGCACCGTCTTGTTCTCCTTGCCTCGGATGAGCTCTATCTCTCTCCGCTTTCTTGGTGGCATGACCAACGGTTGAACTACTCTCTCTGTGAAGGGTTCGATCTCTATCGCCACGGTCCGCTGCTTCGCTTGATACTCCCACTCCCAAGTGATCACAGCTGTTCTATAACACCTTCTAGCCGATCCAAGTCCCTTTTACCTCGCCGCCCCATGAGTAGTAGGAAATTTGATTTTGAAATGAGGAATAGAGGTCACAGCTTACAAAGCAATTAAAGTAGGCCTTCCCAAAATAGCATTATAAGCAGAATCTACATGCACAACATAAAATTTGCAAATAATTTCTAATCGTTGGGGTAGTTCAAGATGACCGGTAGTTCAATGGTTCCAAATGCACCTTGACCGGGTCATTACTAAAACCATATAAAGGAGCCTCCTGTCCTATCTCCATCTTTCGTCCGTCTAGGTGCATCCTCTGATAAGCGTGGGCATACAGAATATCTACAGAAGACCCATTATCTACCATCATCCACTTCATCTCCACCGAACCCACTTGTGCAGTCAGCACCAATGATCCCTCGTGCGGTTCGATAACTTCCGAAGGGTAATCTTCATCAGTAAAAGAGATTACCGTACTCGAATAAGGTCTGCTACTTCTGGAGGGTACCCGCCACCGATACGCCGAATCCAAGTAGCTTCCTGCCGCTTCTTTTCCAACGAGTTTGCTGAAGTACCCCAATGATGACATCTACCACGTGCCTTGCAGTCGCTCCGAGCCGGGTAAACCTTGGCCGAATCGGTTGAGTCTTTGGAACAGCCCCTCTCGTCCCTCTCATTGATTAGTTCTGGCAGCCACATACTGAATTAAAGCCCCGCCTTGTACCTTTCTTTCAATAAAGTCCTTCAAACTAGCACAGTCGTTTGTATCATGACCCGAAGCTTGATGGTAATCACAATACTTACGAGAATTTACCTTTCCGGGCTTAATGTTATCTCGAGGTGGTTCAAAAATAGGTTGATTCTTAATTTGATCCAAGATAACCCCTGTCTGTGTTGAGTGTTGTGTACGTCCTATTCACTCTCTGGGCTGGAGCGGACGAACGTCCTCCACCCTGTCTCCAATTGTTATACTTCTTCGACCCGCCTTCGTAGCGGTCTTTATTCCCTTCATTCTTTTTCTGGTCTCTATCGGTTCTGCATCCGTCTGTCTCTCCTGCTTCCGGTCCAAGAAGAAGGGCGTTTGAGGTCGTCCACGGCTTCCTCCACCACGATATAACCTTCACTTTTGTCGAAGGCTTTCAATGAGACTCTTCGAAAGTGATGAAACATTAACTTCTTCACCAACTTCTCCGATTCGACCGATCTAATCCATTCTCAAATAGTCCAACGGCTTGTAGATTGTTCAGTCATCACTTGGCCAAGCTTCCTTCACGAACCTCTTCACATATTGCCCAAAGACTCGTTCGAAAACTGTCGAACCTGAACTAACGAACCAGTTGGTTTTCCCCTTCTTTTGTTGCTCCCGAAGCGAGCATGAAATTTACTACACATGTTTGCCCAAGATGAAATTGAATCTGAGGGCAAAGTCCCTATCCACTGCCGAGCATCCTTTCTGAGTGTTGTGACAAAAGTATGACACTTAGCAGCATCGCTAAAGTCATAATAATCCATCAATCGGTCGAACGCCTGACTGTGGTCATAGGGATCTCCCGATCCATCATAACTCTCGATATGGGGCAACTTCTTGGTGGGGTCAGCTTTTTCCTTAAGAATCTCCGCGGAAAAAGGGGATGCCTTCTTTCCCGAAGTATCCTTCGTTTTTTGTACTTGAGTTCGCTTAGAAGTTCTTTTAACTCTTTGACCGGATACTCTACACCTTCGGTTGAGATGATGCTTCTTTTTCCTGTGACTCCTTCCTCCTCCGAGTAAACCGGTTTCTTACTGATAGAGCCTTCAATTCTAGAAGGGCTTCTGTGATGACGAGTGTCCACAAGGTGGTGTACCCTCAGTAGACTCTCAGGAGTACGATCTCTAGATATACTTCGTCTTTGAGCTCGGGCACTATGGCGAGAATGTGCAACAACAAGGGCTTTCTTTGTGATTTCAGGAGTGTGATCTCTAGATCGACCTCTTCATTCTCTCCAACCCTGCTCCTTAGAATTGACAGGGTGATGTACCCTCTTCGATCTTTGAGGAGTAGGGCTTGGGATCTTCTTCTTTCTCGAGTTCTACCAGAGACTCTCGTCCCCAATGAATGTGCTCTTTCCCACTTTGTCCTTGCTCTTGGATGATCATAATCGAGCTCTTCGTCATCAACTCGCCATCCGGCCATCTGCTCACCTATATCCCGTCGTTGCTTCACGAGTACTTCCATAGCTCTATCCGCTTCATCTCGCCATCTTAGCCAGGTCGTGAAGCTTTTTCGTCTTAGGTCATCTCTTGTCGAGTTCTAGGCGAGGTGCCTTCTACTCATTTCCCACCATAGCAGACGCTTTCTCCGTCGGAAGAAGACTAGCCTTTCGCTTAGCCTTGCCCTTGCACCTTCTTCGATAGAAATTCTTGGTGATCGTTTGACGCCGTCTTAGCATGAACACTTATCACGGTCCCAAACGATCCTCGACAGACACTCGTGTGGTGTCGATTCACCGGCGACCCTCTACCGCCTTCTTCGTGTGTAGGTGTTCTACTCTTCACCATGAATCTTCGACGTAGAACAAACACGATACAGCGTGATTGAAAAAATACTCGTGACACTAGAACTCGGCCCTCCTTCTAGCGCCAATGTTAACGCCAAGATCTTTCTCCACGTCCCAATCACCAAGACGCGCGTCGATATCCCGCATACGAACAATGTCAACACCAAAAGCTTGACGGCTACCGACCAGTCGAGGATAGCTCCGGCGTGAGAGTTAGTATCGGCGATCACAAGGTTAACAATGGAGGGAAAATAATATCTAATGTCCGAGAGAATAATAATCGATTGTATGTTACTTTACCCTCTTATGTGATCTTAGCCCCATACATGCTCCAGATCCCGGCCATCGTACACTCATCATCTCCTCGACACCTTTTCCCCACTCTCCGGTCATTTCAAATTCGGTAAAGTAGCGACCAACTTCCACACTACTCGCGCCATTGTTTGCCATCATCGCCATTATCCGAGTCTCATCCTCATTAATGCCATGCGAAAGGTGGCGGAACACGATGGTCAACTATCACTTGGCATAATGATTACTTTCAAAAGTTGGATTAAGTAACAATTTGTATAATGGGCCAATTTAATGACTAAGCCCAAATAATGGAAATGACCCAAATAACCGGATCCAACCGAAAGGGACCCAATGAAATAATCAAGAATCCTGACCCAAATCATTCTAGACCAAACTAGAACAAGAAAAATAATGATCCAAGAGAGGGTTCTCATTAAGGTTGGCCAATAAGGAAAAAAGGATTATGGTAAACAACTTATTAATGTGACTTGTCTTGTCCTCTTGACATTGCATGCGATATTGGGATATGCAGAGCTCAAGTTAAGTTGAATTGAAAACTTTAACCCTCATTTTTAATGACACTACGATTTATATTAGAAGCCAAATTTTTTCTCAAAACATGTCATTTTGTTTCTTCTCGCGAGGGGCTGGCCGGCCAAGTGGCACAATTATCTTGCTTTTATCGTTTAACACCAACTCTATTTCATTACTTTTTGTTAACAGCAAATCATGTGTTCGTGATGAAGTTCTTACTTGCAAAATTTATCTTCATCCTTAAATATTTAAAACCGAATTGATCTTAATTTGTAATTCCATCCTGTATCATGCAGCTGTAGCTGAGTTTTCTGTCATTGCTAATGCTTATATATAATACTATATGTGTACGTTGCAATTAAGGCTGATTTCAGAACTCACTACGCAGTACTATTTCAGATATCAGTAATTGTTTGGGGTTTTGGTGAAAATCATTATTTTTTTCTGTAAAGCAGTGAAATGGAGGTTTGAAAGGGAATCAACGAATAAATCCTTGTTGATTACTTCCACTATCTAATGATCATGCTGGTTCTTATCATATTATAAAACTTTATCCATTGTGCCTGTCATAATATTGTTCATGCTCAGCTCTAGTCATGCATATGAGCATATCCCCTCGCACTTGCTTACTCAGAATATTATTGAAGCTCAATGATTAATTTGGACACTATATACATACTCCATTGTTGAAGTTACCATTTATGAAAAGTCCTCAAGCTAGTTGCTTCCAACAACAAATTTGCAGTAGTGGGTTGGGACCACAATTGACACGCGGAATGGATATATCCAATCTTGGCTAGCTGCACTATAAATTGTCACTCGGAATGAATAAACCCAATTTGTAGTATTCCTTTTTTTTCAATTCACAGTTTAAATTCTTTGGATTTGTGTGTGCATTACATCCTTCATATCTTTTCATGGCAACTCCGCCATTGATTCATAAGAAGGATGTTATACTTGTGAAACCTGCAGAACCCACACCTTCTGAAGTTCTTTCTTTCTCTACCATAGACAATGATCGAAACCTTGAGATCCTTTGCCAAACTGTCTACGTTTATAAGGCAAAGAGCAGCACTAATCAAGATGATTCAGACCCGGGTTTAGTAATCAAAGAAGCCTTGTCGCGGGTTTTGGTTTATTACTATCCCCTCGCTGGAAAGCTTAAGAGGGGGAAGGATGGGAAACTCCAAATCACTTGTAATGCTGATGGCGTGCCTTTCTTAGAGGCGAACTCTGATTGTGAACTTTCTTCTCTTCATTATTTTGATGGGCTTGACATTGAAACTGCCAAGCTTTTTGCCTTTGATTGGCCTAGTGACAGTGACTATGGTTACCACCCTCTAGTTTTGCAGGTGACAAAATTTTCTTGTGGAGGCTTCACTATTGGGATTGGTTTATCGCATTCAGTTTGCGATGGGTTTGGTGCAGCTCAATTCTTCAGGGCCATGGTTGAGCTAGCTAGTGGAATCAGTGAGCCATCGGTGAAGCCAGTGTGGGAGAGGGAAAAGCTAGTAGGCACAGCCAGTAAAGAACTAATCCCCCTTCCTATAATAGACAAGGCCTGTTTGGCAACTTCACCATTTTTGCCTACCGCTGATGTTGTCCACGAATGCTTCTACGTAGATGGCGATAGCATAAGAAGACTTAAAATGAGTTTGTTGAGGGAAATTACGCAAGATGGAAGCAAAATATCAAATGAAAATTTTACCACCGTCGAAATTCTTGCTGCCTATGTTTGGAGGTCAAGATCTAGAGCTTTACAGCTAAACCCTGATGGTAAAACCATGTTTTGTATGGCTATGGGGATAAGAAACTTATTAAATCCACCTCTGCCTGCTGGATATTACGGCAATGCTTTTCTATCTTCTTCGCATTTTGCATTGACAGGGAGAGACCTTGATGAATGGCCTCTTTACAAAGTTGCCAAACTGATCAAAGAGAGCAAGAAAGTGGCTTCCAGCACTGATTTTGTTCCTAAAACGCTTAATATGTGCGAGACAATAGTGCAAAAAAATGTCAAGATTGAGATTAGCAACGGTGCATCCATGGTGTTAACAGATTGGAGACAGTTGGGATTGTTGGAAGAAGTGGATTTTGGGTGGAAAGAGATGGTGAATATGATACCACTCCCATGGAACATGTTCTTTATTGACTTATGTATGTTTCTGCCTCCTTGCAAAGTTGACTCTTTGACGAAAGGGAATGGTGGTGTGAGGGTACTCGTTACCCTCCCTGAAGCTGCCATGGCCAGAATGAAGGGGGAAATGAAAGGCCTTCAACTTAAGGGTGACAATGATATAAAAGTAGTCAATTGATTGTTTTGTGTTAAGTATTTGTTTTTCAAAACTTGTAATTTCTAGCTAGTTTGCTTGGAATATGTTGTGAAAATTGCAGAAATCTGTGTGCTAAAACTTGATTGAAACATCTGTATGTTCTATATTGATCCAGTCTTGTATTGAACATGTAGGTTTGTAATGGTTGGCATATACTGGAGTTACAGTTACTGTATGCTACTGTTTTTTCTTTTTGTTTCATTAAGTGTTGGATATTTCACATGAATCTCACATCGGATAAATTCAAGAGTATAGATAGGTTAATAAGTATGGTGGAACCTCAATTTAATAGGTTAACCTTTTAGATAAAGAGAGACAAATCAAATACGCTTATTTAATTCTACTGCCACACGTGTGACTTGTTCATTTGTAATGAATTAATATGCCATTTCATAGCAAAAAAATGTTGGTTAGTAGTGAAATAATATAAATATTATTAATGAAATAAAACAAAAAACTGGAGAGACGTTAAATTTGAGGCTTTGGCCATCATTTGTAGATCATTAGTAAAGATAGGAATATGTCGTTATAGGACGATTTTTATCATCGTTATACATCTATAAAGATATTTTTAATGTGGAAATTTATCAATTTCTAAGAGATATACCTACCACGGATATTGGCCATTTGCTCTCCATTATGATTTATTTTTTCCATTATTCAAGTGACTGTCATTATCACCCACCCAAATATTCGATGAAATTGTAACAAATCTATACAAAAGAACAATAATTGCTTATATAATCGAGTCGGGTAATGTCACTACTGATTATATGAGAGCAGATTTTATGTCTCCATTTTATCTATTTTTTCTCTGTTTTCTATCTAAATTTTTGACATATGGCCTCTTACTTAATTATTTAACACCAATTAATTTTAAAATTAAATAAGAAGTCAGGTGTTAAAAATTTAAGTAGAGAACAGAGGGGAGAGGGAGTACAGCAAAATAGAGGCAGAGTATCAGCTCTCCTGATTACATATACTTGAATCTAGAAGTGGTTAATATGAAATTTATTTTGGAGTAAGTTGGTCAATTGACCAATAAAATACTGACACGCAAGTAAAATTATACGTGTGTCAGTATTCTATTGACCAATTGACCAACTTACTAAAAAAAAATAAATTCATGCTAACAGTATCCCTTGAATCTTAAGCATTATCTCAGTTATGATTTTACAGCATTGACTTTTAGACACAACATACTTGCCTGAGTGCCTGTATATGTGCTCTGTGGTAATGATTAACCTTATCTATACTAATTGTACATTTGTCGATAAACATACTTTATAAAATAAATATTTAAACTTTGTCATCTTTGATCAGGGAATTAAATTTTAATTTTTTTTTTCTATTTTTCAATTTTTTTTAATTAAAAAATTAAATTTTAAATTTTTTTATTACATCTAATTGACAATGTCACGTCAAAAAATTAATGGTATAACGACACATGATTAAAAAATATTTATGTGTAATATTGAATCTTATTTTAACATTTATTCAATTAAATTTTTGTACCAAAAAAGGTAAATATAAGACCATTATTAATTTTTTAATGACAATTTTACTATTTTTGGTATAAAATTTTAATTATATTGATTATTGATGATTATGAAATTAAACGTAAACTTGAGGTATTAATCAATATTTAGGCCTTAATTTTTTATATCAAAAGAATAAAATTGTCATTATATTGATTATCGATGATTATGAAATTACAAGATTTTAATTAGTAGTACATTTATATATTTTAAAATATTTATCATTATATTGATTATTGATGTTTTCTTTAAGTTGAGTTTGTAATATATTAAATTTATTTTAAAAAATTAATAATGGTCTTATATTTACCCTTTTTGATATAAAAATTAATGGAATAAATGTTTAAATAAGACTTAAAATTACATATAAGTATTCTTTAGCCACATGTCGCTGACATGTCATTAATTTCTGACGTAACTATCAATTAGACATAATAAAAAAATAAAATATATCGCTAGATATATGGCTGAACAATATCCCCTATAAGGACTCTTTATTTTTGTTTTTACACAGGCCTAGAACTAGAAGCTCTAGTGTACTTTAAACATCCTTTGTGACGCCCCCAAAATTAGGTATACATCACCCATCTTGGGTCGCCACTTACATGGTACAGAATTTAAATACAACTTACTAACATAACTGTCATGTACAATACGACATAAACTGTGAGTTTAAATACAAAAATCGTCTACTAGATATTATACAAACTCAAAAAGGAGTCCTCATGACAATTATTATCACACTATTTCACGTAATAAATGAGGACTACTAATGCTATCTTTAGGACCATCACTGCTTCCCCAGACTAAATCCAAATTTATATTCTCATTTCACAAGAGAACGGTGAAAGAAGAAAGGGTGAGCTCAACTAGCCCAAAGAAGAAATATTACGACTAAGATAATGCGAAATAAATTATCAATAGTCTTCAACAATGTTAAACCGATAAAATACAATGAGACAACCGGTTTAATCTGCGTAGGAATATCTGATCCATTAAAAGAGTCAAGTAGAAAAATAAAGTCTACTATCTTTTATGATTTAAAAGGTTTTTCATCATCATTATATAGTTGAGACTCACTTTTAATAAATATTCCACATCATCGAATCACCCCCGCACTACTACCCAGGATATTCTTTAAGATCACGACCACAATTATTCATGCACTACGCCGAGAATAGTTGTGTATTCATTAATGGTCATGATCATGCCAACAATCGTCCATCAATGCACTACTACCATCGAGGATTTTTATCACATCATTTGTAACATTACTACCATGATTACAATCGAATAGTCTCTCGTCATAATCATACCAAGTCCATCTATGCTACTACAGCCACGTAGATGACTTTCAACATAATATAAACATGAGGATGATGACAATGATATAAGAATTCAATAAAACAAGTTCAAGAATTATTTTATCCAGAATTATTAACGTCCAAATTATCAACACGATCTTCGTTTTTTTAGTAGAGTAAAATTCAAGAATGATCGGAAGAATATTTTCATGAAAGATCTTTGGATGAAACGCAAATATCAAGGATATTCTACTAATTTCATGGAGTATAGAAGTCAATGTTTTAACCAATTTGGGTATAATAAAGAATGGAATAACAAAAGAAATCACCACGTAAATGCGATAGATCATACAAGCGGGTTATTCCAACAGAATAATAAATAACGGAACCAGGTCCGTACAGTAAACACACAAACAGGATGTTCCAATGCAGAATAATAATAAAGATTTTAACCAATCCCAAAACACACGAGCAGTGATGTTCCAACGGAATAATAATAAAGATTTTAACCGAGTCCTGTAAAACACACACAGAGCAGGATGTTCCAATGTAATAATAATAAAGACGGAACCAGTCCGATGTAAAATACACAGACGAGGATGTTCCAACAGAATAATAGAAGAATGTCACCAAGTATAGGGTAAACAGCATGATACAAAGTTATTCCAATGTAATAATAAGCGATGGAATAACAACATTCTCTTCATGAATAAGAAAGAATAACACCTGTAAGACCCCGAAATTTTTAAATAAAAAGGAATTTCCTTTATTTATTATTTTGAAATAGTAAGGGTTGATTTGATTAATGTAGATAGTTAAGGGTTAAATACGCAAATATTTCAAAATAAGCAGTGGTTATAAAATATTCATTATCATCTGGAATATTCGTTTAGTGTGGAATATTAAATCTTTAGAATAATATTAAATGCGGCCAGCCTTGACCATGTGTGGGCCCCCATAACTGAAAAGCGATTGGATGAAGAAAACGACAAATATAAGTTGTTTAAAAATAACTACGTGAAGTTATTACCATAACACTATTGGAATACCCGGTGGTTAAAACATAGTAATATGCGTTATTGCATCAAGAGTATACGCAGTATTGCACCAATTATTAAAGGCACTACTCAATAATGGTTACATTAATTACTTTATCAAAGATTTTATTTTATTGAGTTAATAATTCTTCGCGTTGATATTTTATATTCTTTGTTGTTTCAATAATTGTCATTACACGAAAGATTTTTCATTATCGAAGCAATAATTCATATTATCTGAATAATATTATTAGATAACATTATTGGCAATGTCTAGAAAGTTACATCTAAGGAGAGGTTTGGTCACCTAATTGCTACCAAGAAGGAGAAATTCTTATTGGAAAGCCCTCTCTTCCTGAAACCTGCACGGTTGTCGAATATTGTGATTCTCAGTAATATTATTTGTGAATAATTAATTATTGATTTATATGATGAGGAAAATATTGATTTTATGTGGATATAGATGGAGAAAAAGTTTAATGTGACAATTGTTGAAAATTGAAATTTTATCTTTTTCTGATAAAATAATTCATTTAAATATATTATTATATTTTAATAATATAATAATGGTGATATTTTTACAACGAATGTGGGATATATGAGTATACAAGGAGGAAGAGTATTTTTGTTGCAATAAATGTTTAAAACATGTTAAACATGTCGGTGGACCCCATTTATTGACTGAAATTTGATTATAGCCTGTAAAATCACCCGTTTGTGGATTTCGGTCAATTTTATTTGGAATTTGGAAAACTTTCTTCTGTAAAGTTGTAGAGAATTGAAATTCCTATAAAAACTCAAGCGAGATTCGAATTTTCTGATGAAAGGGCTATTTATTATGAATTATTGAAGTTACGAAGCTTGAAATAATTAATTTTTGAAGTTTTAAATATTTTAATAAGAAAACGTTTTTTTTTGAGTTAGGCAAGGTGAGTCACTCTTGGTGGCTGATGGTTTGAATCAGATTTTGGGTGCGTAGGAATTTAATAATTATATATTAATATTTTATTAAATTTTACGCTTTTGTGTTCTTCTAGCAATTTCCTATAAATAGGGTCTTGGGTTAGAATTGAAAATCACACCGTAAATCGAAGTTTTCTCTCTATATTATCGAGCGTATTCTTGTGAGTATTTTGAGTATACTTTGAGTATTGTTAGACGGCAAAAGTTCCTTGACTATATCCTGGTGTTTTATTTAAGAATCTCTTGATCTTTTCGAGGTAAGGATATTATTTTTTTAATGATATTATTTCTTCAATATCATTATCTTTGAAATGTTGATCCAAGTTTTTATCAAATTTGGAACTTTTTCATGTCGGGGTTACTTATTCATGGGTTACTATTCATGAGTTCTTATTCACGAGTTACTATTTACGAGTACTATTCATTAAGCGTGAAGATGTTTTTTGTGGAATTTCTATCTTTTGGTTTGAGAATTTACTATTCACGATACTGGCACTATTCACGTGATACTGGTACTATTCAATCGAAAAATAAAATTTCTTCTTTTCGTCAAAACATCTATTCGGATACTAACTCCGATCAGATTGTCCATGTTTTGATCATTCTTGAATTTTACACCACTATGATTATTTTTGAGGTATTTTTGGACGTGGATAAAACCAAGTACGAATCCTTAATCCTTAATCCTTGTCATTTTGTTTCACCGGATTCGTTTCTTTAAAAAAAATATTTTCATCATCCTCGGTCTTAAATGATGATATTATGGAATATCTTTGGCTTTAGAAGTGCAAAGATGAATGATTTCTTAAGAATATCTTTGGCTTTAGTGCAAAGATGAATGATTTCAAGAATATCTTTGGCCCTTCTTTGCGCAAAGATGAGCAGTGTTTAAATGAACATGACCAATCGATGAATATCTTTGGCTCAGTAGTGCAAAGAAAGATGAATATTTGATTCCGTATGTATATTGATTGATGTTACGGGGATAAAAGATGAGACGATGAACTTTAAAATACATACATAGAAGATAGTAGTTTGCATTCTCTACTTAACTCTTCTAATGAATTATTATTTTCATTGCGAATATTGATTTAAAATTTGTTGTCTATCAGATTCTATTATATTTTTCCTGTTGAAGACTAACGATAATTTGTTGTATATTATCTTAGTCATAATATTCTTTACTTGAGCTAGTTGAGCTCACCCTTTTCCTTTTTGTTCCATTTTTCTCGGGAGGCGAGAATATAAGCGAGTAGCATTTAGTGCCTGGGTATGGAATGAAGGTTTTAGAAAGGATTGTTTAGTAGTCCTCACCATTTTGTAAAATAATGTATTAATAAATGTGATGAGGATTTATTTGAGTATAGATATTGTCTGTAAGATAATATTTGTATTCAAACTCACGCTTTCTTGTTGTAATAATAAAGTTGTAGTTGTTTCGTATCCATGTATTGACAACTCGTAATAGGTGATGTATACCTATTTTGGGGGCGTCACAGCTTGGTATCGAGCTTAGGGATATGATCTCCAAGCGGAGATCGGGGAATAGAACTAGGAGGGAGAGACGAGTAAATCCTTTGCTAGTGTGTCCTACCTAAGCTTATTTGTTAGTTGGTCAAGATATATGGATATTATGTGATATATTGATTTCCTTAATTAACCCTTGTTTTATGGCGGTGATTTGAGAATGTCGAATCGAGAATATTAACAATGGAAATGAGGCCGTGGAGATGTCTCAGACTCACCAACGAGAGAGAACGTGCAACAGTCGGCAATGTTCCTCCCGTGAACAACACCATTGAAAGCGAGATGATGAACGAGGGATGTTTAGAAGTTTTTTGCGCTTCATGCAAAATCGCATTTGAGGAGACTCGTGTTCAAAATACTGAGGAGGAAATGATAGCAATTCACGGGTTGTCACAACGCAAGCGCTTCAAAGAGTCAGACCACCAGAATTTAAGGAAAGCCGATCCGATCACGGCGGAAACATGGGTCAAACAAATTACCAAGATATTCGATGTCTTGGGATGCACGGAGGAATGTAAGGTTCCATTCGCCACCTTTATGTTCCGTGGTGAGGCGTATCATCGGGTGGAGTCTGCATGAAGCGTACCCATCCACCAAGACTCAAAGCATGTCTTGGGAGACGCTTGAAGCTATTTAATGACAAATACTTTCACGAAAGTGTTCGGCTATATATGAAGGAAGTGGAGTTCATCGATTGGAACAAAACAACATGACGGTGTCTCAAAGACGAGGCAAAGTTTGCGAGTTATCTAGGTTTCACACCTCATTTGGTGGAGAATGAGGAACGATGACGCGGATGTTTCTTAGAGGTTTGAAACCCCAAGATACGTCAAGATCTCATTTCTCATAAATTTTCTCTTTATTCAGATGTTGTAAAAACAGGCTCAATTATTAGAGCGAGATAACGAGTACTGGTCAACTGAGGGACCACAACCAGATCGTGTCGAGATATGCGATCAATGTAATAATGATAAATCATGCGAGAAAGAAACAGACGGATGTAAATGGTAACCACTACTCTGGTGGTAATCATAGCCATGAAAAATAGAAGAAGCGAGTCGAGGAGGAGATTTTAAAAGAGGAGATTTAACAACGACCATGTATAAAGATGATGGTCTGGCAAGAATCGGTTCTAAGGAGGAGAACGACCACCCATTATATGCTACAAATGCGGAAAGAGGGACATATCGATCAAACCGCCCACAACAGCTTCAAGGTATGCTATAATTGTGGAAAGGAAGGACATATCGCTTTCGAGATTAGACAATGGCGAAACCCTAGTTCAATGGGGGACGGTGACTCAAAAAGATCGTCCCGAAAAAGTCAAAGTCAACGATTCCGGAAGAAGCGTTTGTTGTGACCGGTCATAATGCGAGAACCCAAACGAGGTGATCACGGTAAGCTATTTATAAATTCTTGCGAAGTTTATACCTTACTTGATACCGGGTCATACCCATTCATTTATCTCTCTGCATGTGCTCAACGCTTAAACTTGACTCGAGAAATTAGACTTTGACCTATCTCGTGGAAACTCAGTTAGAGAAACTTTCATCACATCCACTGCTTATAAATCTTGTTTGATTCAAGTTGGCACCATCACCTTACCTGTTGACCTTATCTCTTTAAAGATACTTGCTTTTGATGTGATTTTAGGGATTGATTGGTTAACTACTCATCATGCCAAAATTGATTGTTTTCGTAAGGTTGTTAGTTTTCATGTTCCTAACCAACTTGTTGTACGAATTCAAGCAACTAAACCATTAAAATCAATCACTATCATATCTAATCATAAAGCTATTCGTTTATTGAAAAACGGTTGTCAAGCTTTCTTAGCCCATGTTATGGATTTGAATAAAGACACGCCAAATTTGAATAATATTCCCATTGTTATTGACTTTCCGATGTATTTCAAGAACTTCCTTGGCCTACCCCGTAACGTGAAGTTGAATTCTTTATTGATCTTGAACTCGCACAAAGCCCATTTCTAAAACCCCATATCGAATGGCTCTATTGAACTTCAGAGTTAAAGGTCCAACTACGTGAATTGTTGGACATTGGTTTCATTCGTCTGAAGACATCTCCTTGGGGTGCTCCTGCTTTATTTGTAAAGAAGAAAGACTTTGAGTATGCGACTTTGTATTGACTATCGAAATTGAACCATGTCACCATCAAGAATAGGTATCCTCTACCTCGTATTGATGACTTGTTTGACCAAATTCAAGGGGCACAATTCTTTTCAAAATCGATCTTCGCTCGGATATCATCACCAAGATTAGAATCGAGGATATTCAAAAGACCGCTTTAGAACTTCGATGCGGGCATTATGAATTCTTAGTCATGTCTTTCGGATTGACTAATGCTCCTGCGGCTTTCATGGATATGATGAATCGAGTATTCAAGGAATATTTGGATCAATTCGTTGTTGTCTTTATTGATGACATCCTCATATATTCCAAAAGCCGTGAAGATCATGAGCACCATTTGAAGCCGGTACTCCAAAGGCTTCGTGAAAACCAACTATATGCCAAATTGAAGAAATGCGAGTTACGGCGAGGAAGTAGCATTCCTTGGGCACGTGGTGTCGAAACATGGAGTATCTGCTGATCCGTGAAGATTAAAGCAATACAAAGTTGAGAGCAACCGTCGGTGGTCAAGTATCGTAGCTTTTTGGGCTTAATGGTTATTATCGGAGATTCGTGGAAGGGTTTTCTTGAATCGCTACTCCATTAACTCAAATAACTCTTAAGGATACAAAATTCGTTTGGAGCGAAGAATGCGAGAAAAGTTTCCAAGAGCTTAAGAGAGACTTATTTCTAAGACTGTTCTAACAATACCATCCGGTTCGGATGGATTTGTTATCTACAAATGATGATTCGAGCAAAGGGTTAGGATGTGTTCTCATGCAACGTGGAAAAGTCATAGCCTATGCCTCGCGACAACTTAAAGAGTATGAGAGGAATTATCCTACTCATGATCTAGAGTTGGCGGCCGATCGTTTTCTTGGCGCTAAAGATATGGAGGCACTATCTATATGGGGAGAAAGTGGAGATATATTCGCACCATAAAAGCCTTAAATATTTCTTCACTCAAAAAGAACTCAACATGCGGCAATGACGTTGGCTCGAGCTATTGAAAGACTACGACCACACTATTCAATACCATCCCGGTAAAGTTTAACGTGGTGACGCGTTGAGTAGAAGATCATATCGCAGAACGAGTGCGATGATGTCAAGTATACGACAGAGCCAACTTTAATAGAAAAAGTTAAGGTTGCTCGAGCCACCGAATCCGGAGATGATGCGTATGAAGAAGAAAGTAAAAGAAGGAGCTATTCCTAAGCGAGAATTGATGAAGAAGGAATACTTCGAGTCCACTCTAGACTTTGTGTTCCTAATGACTCTGATTTGAAGTACAAGATTATGATGGAGGCACACAATACACCATTTGCAATCCATCCTGGAAGTACTAAAATGTATCGTGATCTTCGACATACATTTTGGTGGAACAATATGAAAAGAGAGATTGCAAAGTTTATCTCAATGTGTTTAACTTGTCAACGTGTAAAGGCGGAGCATCTAGTACCTAAGGGTCCGTTGCAACCACTTGAGATTCCGGAATGGAATTGGGAACACATTACCATGGATTTCGTTACGGGTCTTCCTACGGTTTCTCAAGGCATCAATGCTATTTGGGTTATTGTTGATAGATTAACCAAGTCTCGCTCATTTCTTGCGATACGGAGACTTATTCCTTTGAACGTCTTGCTAGTATATGCGTGAATGAAATTGTGAGGTTGCATGGCATGCTGTATCCATAGTTTCGATCGTGACCCAAGATTCACTTCAAGATTTTGGGTTAGCTTGCAAAAAGCTATGGGCACGGATTTGCGATTTAGTTGATACCATCCCCAAACAGACGGACAATCGAGAGGACTATTCAAACTCTTGAAGATTTATTAAGACTCTGTCCTAGACTTCAAGGCGGGCGCTTTGGGATAAGTATTTACCATTGGTGGAATTCTCCTACAACAACAGTTATCAGGCAAGTATAGGTGTGGCTCCATTCGAAGCATTATATGGACGAAAATGTCGTTCTCCAATATGTTGGGATGAGGTGGGTGAAGCAACATTGTTGGGACCCGAGTTAAAATGCGTATGACTACCGAAAAGATCCAAATGATTCGACAACGATACAAATGGCACAAGATCGACAAAAAGAGTTATGCGGATCTTCATCGAAAGGAGGTGGAATTTAATGTAGGGGATCATGTATTGTTGCGAGTTGCTCCATGGAAGGGAGTTACAAGATTTGGGAAGAGAGGAAAGCTCAATCCACGATTTATTGGTCCATTTCAAATTCTTGACCGAGTAGGAAATGTAGCCTATAGACTTGCGTTACCTCCGAGTATGTCTCGTGTTCATAATGTGTTTTTCACATATCCGTATTCAGAAATATGTGAAAGACCAACCACGCGTATTGAGTTAGAACCGGACGAGATAAATAGAAGACTTAACGTATGAGGAGGTACTGTCAAGATCTTGGATAGGAAGGAGCATGTCCTACGCTGCAGAAAGGTCATACCACAAGTTAAAGTTTTGTGGAGGAATCATGCTTATAGAGGAAATGACACGGAATTGGAAACGGAAATGAAAGCGAGGTATCCTCACCTTTTGAAACACCAGTGCGTCGCATCAATTTTGAGGACGAAATTTTCATAAGGAGGGAGGTTGTAAGACCTCAAATTTTTAAATAAAAGGAATTTCCTTTATTTATTATTTTGAAATAGTAAGGGTTGATTTGATTAATGTGGATAGTTAAGGGTTAAATACGCAAATATTTCAAAATAAGCAAGTGGTTATAAAATATTCATTATCATCGGAGAATATTCGTTTGGTCGTGGAATATTAAATCGCTTTGTCGGGGAATATTAGCATGCGACGGCCAAGCGAGCCCATGTGTGGGCCCCATAACTGAAAAGCGATTGGATGAAGAAAACGACAAATATAAGTTATTTAAAAATAATCTACAGAATATTATTCAAGTTAACACTATTGAATACCCGTGGTTAAAACATAGTAATACTGCGTTGTTGCATACAAGAAGATTACCAGTATTGCACCAATTATTAAAGGCACTACTCAATAATGGTTACAGTAATTACTGTTCAGTATTTTATTTTATTGAGTTAATAATTGCTGCGTTGATATTTTATATTGCTGTTGTTTCAATAATTGTCATTACACAGTATTTTTCATTATCGAAGCAATAATTCATATTATCTGAATAATATTATTAGATAACATTATTGGCAATGTCTAGAAAGTTCTGTCTAAGGAGAGGTTTGGTCACCTAATTGCATGCCCAAAGAAGTGAGAAATTCTTATTGGAAAGCCCCTCTTCCCTGAACCTATGCGGTTTATCAATATTGTGATTCTGTAATATTATTTGTGAATAATTAATTATTGATTTATATGATGAGGAAAATATTGATTTTATGTGGATATAGATGGAGAAAAAGTTTAATGTGACAATTGTTGAAAATTGAAATTTTATCTTTTTCTGATAAAATAATTTATTTAAATATATTATTATATTTTAATAATATAATAATGGTGATATTTTTACAACGAATGTGGGATATATGAGTATACGAGGAGGAAGAGTATTTTTGTTGCAATAAATGTTTAAAACATGTTAAACATGTCGGTGGACCCCATTTATTGACTGAAATTTGATTATAGCCTGTAAAATCACCCGTTTGTGGATTTCGGTCAATTTTTATTTGGAATTTGGAAAAACTTTCTTCTGCAAAGTTGTAGAGAATTGAAATTCCTATGAAAACTCGCGAGATTCGAATTTTCTGATGAAAGGGCTATTTATTATGAATTATTGAAGTTCTGAAGCTTCGAAATAATTAATTTTTGAAGTTTTAAATATTTTTAATAAGAAAAACGTTTTTTTGAGTTAGGCAAGGTGAGTCACTCTTGGTGGCTGATGGTTTGAATCAGATTTTGGGTGCGTAGAATTTAATAATTATATATTAATATTTTATTAAATTTTCTGCTTTGGTGTTACAAGCAATTTCCTATAAATAGGGTCTTAGGTTAGAATTGAAAATCACACCGTAAATCAAGTTTTCTCTCTATATTATCGAGCGTATTCTTGTGAGTATTTTGAGTATACTTTGAGTATTGTTAGATTTGCAAGTTCCTTTCTAAGACTATATCCCAAGTGTTTCAAATGGAAATCTTGATCTTTTCGAGGTAAGGGATATTATTTTTTTTGTAATGATATTATTTCTTCAATATCATTATCTTTGAAATGTTGATCTGAAGTTTTTATCAAATTTGGAACTTTTTTCATGTCGGGTTACTATTCATGGGTTACTATTCATGAGTTACTATTCACGAGTTCTTATTCACAAAGTCTTTCATTCAATGAAAGCGTGAAGATGTTTTTGTGGAATTTCTATCTTTTGGTGTCGAGATTTACTATTCACGATACTAAGACTATTCACGATACTGGTACTATTCAATTCAAAAAATAAAATTTCTTCTTTTCGTCTAAAACATCTATTCCGGATACTAACTCTGATTGTATCCATGTTTTGATCATTCTTGAATTTTACACCACTATGATTATTTTTGAGGTATTTTTGGACGTGGATAAAACCAAGTACTTAATCCTTAATCCTTAATCCTTGTCATTTTGTTTCAATCGGATTCGCTTTCTTTAAAAAAAATTTTTTTCATCATCCTCGGTCTTAAAATGATGATATTATGGAATATCTTTGGCACAGAGAGTCAGCATGAATGATTTCTTAAGAATATCTTTGGGGTACATAGTGCAAAGATGAATGATTTCAAGAATATCTTTGGCCCAGTAGTGCAAAATGAACAGTGTTTAAATGAATACGACTAATCGATGAATATCTTTGGCTCAGTGGTGCAAAAGATGAATATTTGATTCCGGATGTATATTGATTGATGTTACAGGGGATACAAGATAGGCGATGAACTTTAAAATTCATACATAGAAGATAGTAGTTTGCATTCTCTACTTAACTCTTCTAATGAATTATTATTTCATTGCGAATATTGATTTAAAATTTGTTGTCTATCAGATTCTATTATATTTTTCCTCGTCAAGACTAACGATAATTTGTTGTATATTATCTTAGTCATAATATTCTTTATCGAAGCTAGTTGAGCTCACCCTTTTCCTTTTTGTTCCATTTTTCTCGTGGAGGCGAGAATATAAATGAAATGATGAAGCCTGGGTATGGAATGAAGGTTTTAGAAAGGATTGTTTAGTAGTCCTCACCATTTTGTAAAATAATGTATCAATAAATGTGATGAGGATTTATTTGAGTATAGATATTATGCAGAAGATAATATTTGTATTCAAACTCACAGCTTTCTTGTTGTAATAATAAAGTTGTAGTTGTTTACTGCATCTACGATTGACAACTCGAATAGGTGATGTATACTATTTTGGGGCGTCCACAACACCCCTTACTTTTTTTGGGTAGGAGATTGAATATCGCAAAGCAACAGTAAGAATAAAATACTCTTCTTCTTTCTCTTATTCTCTCTATACTTTCTCTCTATACTTGAATGAATTCGTGAAAAATAATGAAGCCCTCAGGCCTCTATTTATAGAAGATTTCTAAAACAAAGACCGCCGTGTGAAAAGCGAGTGGCTTTGACGACTAAATGATGTGAAAAGAAAAGTGGTTCGATCACTGAATGTGAAACGACAAGTGGTTCGACGCAGAATGTGAAACGACAAGTGGTTCGACGTGTAGTAAAGGTAATTACTTATTAACGAAAAGTAAATACTATCGACGAAGGTAAATACTATTTACAAGGGTAATTACTATCGACGAAGGTAATTACTATCGAAGAAGAGACTCTTAGATGATGACATATGAGCCCCCATAAAATAATCAAACTTACCACAAATCATTTTATTTTTATCAACACATAATTAATCTTTCAACAATTATTAATCATTTATAACTTGTCATACCCAATTATCGATTTAATACTATAACATATTATATGTATTTATATCTGTGACAATAATCAATCAATAATATAAGAGATATGATGCAAAGAATTATCGTAGTGATAATTGAGCATAAATGAAAGTGACTTCACGTAAGCATCAATAATCAATACCGCTAGTTATTCTTGCAACCACGCCAGACATCGCATTTCTTTACCACCGGGTAGTTCAACAGCTTTTAACAGTAACACCTCCGCCGTTATTTTTATAAAATATTTTTTGTCGCTTTTCTCAATCCGATAAATAATTACATTATAGTGGGGTCCACCAATGTTTGAGTCAGTTGTACGAATATTCTCTAACAAAAGAATATTTCCAACCAAACGAATATTTTATAACAACTTTGCATACTTTGCAAAATTTATAAATATTACCCACAACTATAACATTATATCAAATTTATTCCATAATATTCAAAAATAATATTTATAAAAAAATTCATCTTTATTTATAAAAGCTGGGTTCTTACATCCTTTTTAACGGCTAACAAAAAATTTGTTACTGAAAAATAAAGCAAGGCGCATGTTAGCGCCAAATGATCAAATATCTCAGCGAACGCCAGGTGCGCAATTCGCCTCCTCTCAACGGTTGTCGAACTAACAAAGAAGCTTCTCGAAGCCAATCTTGCTTGCTAATAGTTGCTATAAGACTCTCTCTCCTAAAACTAACAAAAGAAAAGAAAAGCCCTAATTTCTACCAAATCCCACACTGGACTCTCCGCAACCCCTTATCCACAACTTCGACCTAAACCTCCTCCTTCCATTTTTAAAAACCCTAAAACTATCTGCTTTCTCTTCATCATTCCCATTACATGGCTTCTGCTAATGCCATCTCCACAGCTTCCATTCTTTCATCTCCTAATCAAGTACGCACTTCTCTCTCATTTTTTTAATCCACATGTGTTTTTGTAAATATATGTATATGCTAATTGTGTTTTGGGATGAATTGTTTAGGGTAATTTGAGGACTAAAAGAGTTAATCAATTGCAAGGGCAGAAAGTGAATTACAGGCCGTCCAGCAGTAGCCGATTTACTGTGCGAGCTGCCGCTAAGGAAATTGCCTTTGATCAGAAATCGAGGGCAGCGCTCCAGAGCGGAATTGATAAGCTTGCTGATGCTGTTGCTCTTACACTTGGCCCCAGAGGTATAAAGCTTCAACCTTTTTGTTTTTATGTTTGTGGGTTCTTGTGTTTTTTCATTGTTTTGATTTTGTTTGGGTGGCTAAGAAATGTTATTATTTGAATTCGGTAACCTGTTGAGTTTGTTGTCAACATCAAGTTATATACTGAAAGTCTTTTATAATTATAGTATCCTTACTCTTAGCCAACAATTGCAAGAATGGATGGAAGAAATCTGTGTATTATAATTGGTACTAGTCATTTGCACCTAAGTTGAGGTAAACTAGTACCTTGAAAATAGACATGGTTGTAGTTTGAATTGAAGGACCCAAAGACAGAAATTTGGATATGATATTCATATGCTGAATGAATGAAAATGGAGAAAATGTCACTTTTGTAGTTGTGTTGTATTATCTGAACTGGCTTTCCATACGATCGATAGCCTTGAGATATATGAGAAATTGGCATCCTGTATACTTGCCATTTTGCTCAGTAAGTTTTATTTATCTCCTGTTTTGATTAGACTTGCTTTTGTTAATCGAGTATTTTTCTTACTTGAACATCAAACCCTATATTTATTGCAATACATAATAAGTTTATTCTTCCCAATTATTTGACAGTTGATAATTGTAAGGGTGCAAGGGTCTCAAAACTCTGTATTTAGTATAACCATATAAAATTTAATATTCTCATTTCCTTAATTCCTTTCATCTTTGGACTTTGAATGACTTGTTTCTTCGGATGTAGTTATATAGGAAAGGCCTGTTCCACAATCATCATTTTTTCAGAAGAATAAAATTATAATGCATATCCAATTATAATGGACTCACTCCCTTTTACAGAAAGTATAGACCTTTTATTATGTGAATTGTAGAATTGCCACTTTGGTTCTTTTTGTTTACCAATGAGCTAATGTTTATAAAATTGCAACGTACATATGCATTCATATTTGAAACATATTTTTCTATTATTATATTAGTATCATTTTTTAAAAAATAATTAATAACTACGCTTTTTATACAAGTAAAAGAGAACACCTAATGTTTATAAAATTGTAACGTACATATGCATTCATATTTGAAACATATTTTTCTATTATTATATTAGTATCAATTTTTAAAAATAATAATTAATAGCTACGTTTTTTATATAAGTAAAAGAGAACACCTATTTCTCATTAGAATTGAGACCAGGGTTACCAGGGAATCTATATGGTTATTGTTGATTGAATACACTATATGGTAGTTGATCAACTGATTCTCTTACTTCATGAAGGGAGGAATGTTGTTTTGGATGAATATGGGACCCCAAAAGTAGTCAATGATGGTGTCACAATTGCTCGAGCTATAGAGCTGCCTGATGCCATGGAAAATGCTGGTGCTGCTCTTATTAGAGAGGTGGGTCTGCAATATTGGATTCTAGTCCTTCATCTTCTTTTGAATCTTTATTCAGCTGCTTGTACTCACGGATTATTGCTCTTTGTTTTGTTGCCCAACTTGGTTTTTACTTATTTGATGTGTGAAGGTTGCAAGCAAAACAAACGATTCAGCTGGTGATGGCACAACTACTGCATCAGTTCTTGCACGTGAAATAATCAAACTTGGTTTATTAAGTGTGACCTCTGGTGCCAATCCAGTTTCAGTGAAGAAAGGGATAGATAAAACAGTCCTAGCCCTGGTTGAAGAGTTAGAGAAGCAATCGAGGCCTGTCAAAGGTCGAGTTGACATCAAAGGTAGTGTAATTTGCGTGTTACTATTAATCTCCTCTGTATGTCTAATTTAGTTGCCAATTACTAATCATTTTTCTGACTAAATTTTGTTTCTTATTCTAGCAATTGCTTCAATCTCTGCTGGAAATGATGAATTTATTGGTACCATGGTTGCTGATGCAATTGACAAAGTTGGTCCTGATGGTGTCTTATCTATTGAGTCCTCATCTTCCTTCGAAACAACTGTTGACGTGGAAGAAGGAATGGAGGTTTGTGTTTATTGTAAAGTACAAGTTCTTTAAATATGCTGTCTCTTTTGAGTCGAAGATTTCTTTCTAAATAGTATGCATGCATAATTTTGACCAGACTTGCACTGTCTTGTTTTATTACAACTTTACTAAGTTGTTCGCCCTTTGACTTTCCAGATTGACAGAGGATATATCTCCCCGCAGTTTGTTACCAACCCTGAGAAAATGATTGTTGAATTTGAGAATGCTAGAGTGTTGATTACTGATCAGAAGATCTCTGCGATAAAAGACATAATTCCCTTGCTAGAGAAGACCACTCAATTGCGAGCCCCATTACTCATTATTGCTGAAGATGTTACTGGTGAAGCTTTGGCTACTCTTGTTGTGAACAAACTGCGTGGTATCGTAAATGTTGCTGCCATCAAAGCACCTGGTTTCGGAGAAAGGAGAAAAGCTCTCCTTCAAGATATTGCAATTATGACAGGTGTGCAGTTTGTTATTGCTTTATAAGCTGTTATAAGTCAGGTTGTCATGAATTCTGATTAAATGTTGGGTTTCTAGGATTTTTTGCTGTACAACTGTTGAAAAAGGGTCTAGTTTTTAAATTTATTTTGATATATAGTTATATACAGCGAGAAACACAACTGATCCTCTTCATGGCTATAGATAAATAAGAACCTGGATTACATTTGTTCAAGTTCCATATATTGTAACTGTGCTAATTCTTTGCTTCTCATATCTGTATTCTAGGAGCTGAGTACCAAGCCACTGACTTGAGTTTACTCATTGAAAACACTTCGGTTGAGCAGCTTGGCCTGGCCAGAAAAATCACCATCACTAAGGATTCGACAACCATTATTGCTGATGCTGCATCAAAGGATGAGATTCAGGCTAGGATTGCACAGATAAAGAAGGAATTGGCCGAGACGGACTCTGTATATGACTCTGAGAAACTCGCAGAGAGAATTGCGAAGTTGTCTGGTGGGGTTGCTGTTATAAAGGTGGGGGCTGCAACTGAGACTGAGCTTGAGGACCGTAAGCTTCGTATTGAGGATGCGAAGAACGCAACTTTTGCTGCCATAGAGGAAGGGATCGTTCCCGGTGGTGGTGCTGCATTGGTTCATCTGTCGGCTTATGTTCCTGCCATTAAGGACAAGCTTGAGGATGCAGAGGAGCGGCTAGGCGCTGACATCGTGCAGAAGGTAACAAATGCTACTGTCACTGAGCACTTCCTTTTTCTTTGTTATTAAATATTCTCTTTATTGTTTGCTGAGAAGGTGACATACATGTTTTATTGCTATTCTCTTGTGAATATGGATAATACTTGTTTGCTTGTGCCTTATCTATCAATTCCCTAATGGGGCTATATGATAAGCAATTATTACTTTGGTTATTATTACTTTTGACATTTCCTTAGGTCGAGTATGCAGAACTCATGTGAAGTTGTCTACTTTAAAGGACCTGTTCAGGGTTGTTGGTAGTTAAACTTAGAAAGTTCGTTTTGTTTATTTGAAATGGCAAGGGTTTGTTATCGATGTGTCAAAGTCACCCTTGAACAACCCACTATTCTATGTTTTCAGGACTAAAATAACTTTTGCCTCTTTTCTTGTAAAAGGTGATCTTATTCTTCAACTAGGATCTTTGCTGATTCGTATTGTTACTTGTAGGCTTTGGTGGCACCTGCATCTTTAATAGCCCAGAATGCTGGAGTTGAAGGGGAAGTAGTTGTGGAGAAGGTGAAGGCAAGTGAGTGGGAGTTTGGTTACAATGCAATGACAGACAAGTACGAAAACCTAGTTGAGGCTGGAGTAATTGATCCAGCCAAGGTGACAAGGTGTGCATTGCAAAATGCAGCATCAGTTGCGGGTATGGTCCTTACTACGCAAGCTATTGTCGTGGAAAAGGCAAAGCCCAAGTCACCTGCGCCGGGTGTGCCACAAGGTTTGACAATCTGATGACCAGATCTCATAGTTTGTTAGGATTGTAGTGTCAGGTGAGTGTCACTGCTGCGGTGGATTAATGATAAGTTTTTGGGTTGTAACATGTTGGACTTGACAGGGTCTGATTCTTTATGGATTTAAATTTTTGATCATTAAAATGTCTCCATATAAATTTTGATGTGGCTCGGTATAATCTGTAATGTATCTGCTCCACCTTTTGTTTTTCGTAACTGCTAGATCTGCAGACATATTTGGTGATGAGACCAAAACAGTGGAATTTAAACTATGTTTGGAACTTGCAGAAGTAGCCAACTTATGAAATTCTTAACATATGAAGAGATTTGTGAATATTGACCATTGGAACAAAGTATGAAACATACACTACCGGGGGAAAAAGAATTTTTTTTATTTTTGTGTGGATAAAATGTCAGATCCATGACCTCGCTTTAAAAAAATTTACAGATGATTTGAGTAGATTCTTACATTTATCTAATCCACTCGTTCCTCAAGTATTTTTGTGTGTATTACAGTTGAAAGATTTCATCTGTAAATATATAATACCTTTTTAAGTTCATAGTTGCATCAAGGTAATATATAGGGTTGATTTGAAGATTGTGCTTTTGAAAATGTTTTTCTTGTTATAGAACAAGAGAGATTTGGAAATGGAATGCTCTGGATTATACTCCATCCGTCTCTATTTAAATGACATTTTAGAGTTTTTTATTTGTCCCTAATTAATTGACGTTTGTTCAAATCTAGGAGAATTAATAATAATTTTTCCAAAATTACCCCTCATTACTCTACCTATTTTTTGGTACTATAAACTCTTGTGTTATGATAAATTAATGATTTAAGGGTATTATAGACAATTGAGTACTATATTTAATATTTTTCAATCATTATCTTAATTTTTGTGTCCATTTCTAAAATGTCATTTAAATAGGGACGGAGTGAGTACTATACACTAAACTCTTCTAATGAAAATTGTATACAACTCTCTTTTGCTTGGGTGTTCTATTCGGTTTATAAGCGGAGGGACGGAGGGAGAGAGGGGGAAGAAAACAAGGCTTTTTTGGACAGTATATATATATATATATATGGAATTGGGTAGTATTGTAAAATTGGCCTACTATATCAATTAAATCTCGGACATATATATATATATATACTAGTAATTGTCCGTATCTGAAGGCATTAAATTCTCCCTATCTCTCTCCGTTTCAACAATCTGGAAATTAAAATGATCTAAACCGTCCTTGTGATTTTTCGTCCAAATCAATTAGAATAAATCTGAACCGTTCTTGTGCTTTCCCGTTCAAATTCAAATTGAATTTTATCTCATTATTATAAGATTATTATCCTTTGTTATTATTTCTATATGTTTGTTTGTTGATTTTGATGATGAAAATATCCGTGTGTAGATTGAAAATAATAATTGGACAAAGAAAGCATCAAGCTATTGAAATTCAAAAGTGAAGACTTGAAGAATATTAGGACATACATAAATGTATGTTCTTTTTCTATGCAATGTATTTTCAATGCCTTAGGAAATTAAAATTACTTTAAATTGAAATAAAAGTCCTAAACGTATTTTTGTCTAAAACAAGGAAACTGATCTTAAAATAAAATCTATCCTAATCATTTAGTTGGTTTAAAAGTATCTAAATTTAATATCTTAAAGGCCGGCCTTATCATTAATAGTTTCCTTTTTTGGGTTATTTATATTTTCTAGTACATTTTTAAAAATAATTACAACAAAAGTGCATCTAGAAAATATTTATAGAATTAATATATTTTTAATATTTTATTTTCAAAATTAGTGCATTTGATTTCCCTTTAATTTAGTTAGGTGTTTTAATGGATTGTTGATGTGCCAAATTAGTTTTGTAATTATGTAACTGTTCCCGGTTGTTTCTCTCCATTGTGACAATTTGAATTGCATGCCAAATCCGAGTAGTCGTGCATTTTGTATATGGTGCAATTGGTAACCAAACATTCATATAAAGGTAACAAATTTAGTTTATGTGGGTAACCAAATAGTCATAAAAAAAATTAGAACAGTTACCAAATGTTACATGTATTTTGTTTTCTCTATCTTGTTAAACCATGATGAAATCAGAGAGTAGTCATGTGATTTTTCTCTTACTTAATGTAAGAAGATAAAAAAATGCAAAATATTATTCAATATTGTGTAACACAATCTCAGTTATCTTACATCAATAAAAAGGTGCAGTTGGTAGTCAAACCTTCATACAAAGTTAACCATTTTTGTTTTTATGGGTAACTAAATAGTCATATAAAAAAATTCAGAACAATTACCAAGTTTTACACATTTGTTTTCTTTATATTGTTAAACCATGATGGAATTAGAGAGTAGTCGTGTGGTTTTCCTCTTACTTAATGTAAGAAGAAGAAAAATGCAAAATATTATTCAATATTGTGTAACACAATATCGGTTACCTTACATCAATAAAAAGGTGCAGTTGGTAGTCAAATATTCATACAAAGGTAACCATTTTAGTTTTTGTGGGTAACCAAATAGTCATAAAAAAATTCAGAACAGTAAATCAAGTGTTACATGTATTTGTTTTCAAAATTATGTTTGTGAGACGAATCTTCTCCTTCTTCTCATTGGCGTTTTGGACAACGATTTCTTGTTCTTGAAGGGTTTCGGGTTGGAGGAAAACCCGAGTCTGGATCTCATGGGCGCCACTCCAATTGGAGATGATATGGAGGTCCTCCGAGAGAGGGACATACCAAAAGATTTGGATTTTTTTATGTTTGGCATTTTCAGGAAAAGGGAAAGAATAGTAGGTAGCGGCGGAGCAGGCAAGAACGAGAGCGGTGTAACCCAAGTTCTTCAGGAGTTCCGCGGCGAGGGAGGAGGATGAAGGGGGAGGAAAGAGGAGATCGACGATGAGGGAGATGAAGAGAATGAGCAGATGAGAGATGTAGAGTTCTTCTAAAGCTCCGCGGCGAGGGAGGAGAATGAAGGGGAGGACAGAGGAGGCAGTGAGGGAGATGAAGAGAATGGGCAGATGAGAGATCTAAGGTTTAATATGTTTGGTTATTGTGTTGCACTCTTTTTATAATTATTTTATGAATGCACTAATCTTGTAATTACTTTCTAATTATTGTATAGTAATGTAAAAAACCCTTTTTCTTTTAGCAAATTTGTTAGTAATTCCTAAGTTAATGGGCTGGGCTGGGCTGGGCTGGGCTGGGTAGATCAGTTTGTTTCTTATCTTTACTAAAAGATGCTTTTATATCTTGGACTTTCAAAATATCTATATAAGCTTTTTGTTGGTTTCCTAAAATCAATGAACTTATCCTTAACCAATGAATTTCAAAGTCATAAGAATCTGGAAACTTTATTTTCTTTATCCTAACATGATTTTTATATCAATTAATTCCTAATTAGATAAGGGATTAAATTTTGAAGAGGGTTAAAATTCCTAATTAGATAAGAGATTAAATTTTGAAGAGGGTTAAAATACAAATACGTGAAATTCAAATACACCCTATTTCAATTTTCATGTTCAATTTTCTTTATATGTTTATATTCAGTCATAACTATGTCTGATCCGTCTCTCTCAAAAGCATTCCTACGAGCACACTTGAAGCCGTAAAATTTGGGACTTGTAATGCATGCATGCAATTGATTTATAGTGGCTGCAGAAGTAAAAGATGAAGGAAATGAATTCCACCGAATTCCCTGTCAACCAATTTAATGCAGTTTCCATCGATTAGTACTGCATTTCAATGATATATGAAAACGTAGCCACAACTTTAAACAGGTCCCAATTTTCAGTATCACTCACTTTCTTTGGCTTGTAAAAAATTTTATGTTGCTTAAGGTGTAATTTTTTTTCCCACGTTTAATTCATGTTTTTTTTTTTTTTTTTTTTTTTTTTTTTTGGAGGAGGGGGGGTTCATTTCTACTTTTACATGTATATATATATATATTATTTATTTATATATACATGTTTGTGTGAAATTTTGTAATTAAGAACCCTCAAAATAAATTATTACTCTAAATTATATTGGTTTGATGTATGGGTGACATAAAATAAAATAGTGAAAATAAAAATTGTCATTTAATAACACAATTTTGGGTGGTTGTCAAACCATAATTATATACTCTCACGTACAAGAAGGTTAATTTTGTTTTTTAAATCAATTTAAAACAAAATTGATATGATTTCTTTTAGATGTAGGTAATATAATTTCAAAATTGAAAAATAAGCAAAAAGTACTATAAATTTCAAAATTTATTGTTTACAAAAGTAAAAAATAGATCATATCAATTTAAAATATCTCATATTGATTTTAAAAATTAATCTTTATCTTATATTTTGGTACAGAGAGATTATTTTATATACCGATATATGTAATTTTTGGAGGTTATCATAAAATATGATGATTTTGTCACTTTATTTGTATTTTTGATCAAGTAGTTAAATATAAGAGTGATGCTACCGACACACATTATTCTACAAATATTTTACAAACTGCTGATATGAAAAAATCCACCTGAGTATATTAATTAACAAATTATTTCAATATAGTCTTCGGCCCCACATAAAAAATTGAGGTAGAATATATCACATCAATAATTTTAAAATAGTTTGTATCTCTAATATTATTCTAAATATAAACGCATGGATAAAGATAGAACAAAATCCCAAGACGTATAGTGACATTTGAAAGCTACAATCTTTCGAATAATCCATTTACAATATTAAGGAATATATATATATATATATATATATATATATATATATATATATATAGCGGATCAGGTCCGGACTCTCGACCTCGATCAAAAATTTCCGAAATTTTATTTTGTTTTTTGTTTTTTTTAAAATAACTAAAAAAAATATTTAATATTTTATAGTAACCCAAATTTTTCCATAATAAAATGTTTTGGGGTGATTTGAATACCTATATTAAAATGGTGAGTACAATACCAGATCGTACTCACCAATGTTTTGTTATATGCACTCCAAAACACTTTATTATGAAAAAAATTTCAATTCCATAAATATTAAATATTTTTTTTTGCTTTAAAAAAACAAAAAAAAAAAAATCTGACGGAATAAAATCCTAAGGCGTCGACCTTGGAACCCACTCTATATATATATATATATCCAGACAAAAGACATGTACCTACTTATTTCACAAAATTATACATCTAACTTTATCTAATTTGGAATGAAAAGCCAAAACTTTTCTGTATCAAAATCCAATCATCACTCGGTTAATTGGTTTTATTGATACTACAAAGTAAAATAAAAAAATTTCTAAAATTTGAAGAAATAAATAAAAAATAATATAATTAAATTTATAAGAGAAAAATATTATAATATAAATTTTCATATCAAATTTTTTTGTGAGTGGGGTGCTAATTGTGGTCCATTTTAAATTTTTTTGGTGGTGTTATTTATTAACAATATTAAAAGCGTGGGAGTTCAATGTAAATATGTCATTGTCAAATTTACAAAGAAAGGACACACTTGAAATCATTAAGAATAATTTTTATACTTGCCCCCCCATGTCCCATTTTAAAAAATATTAGTAATACACTTTTTTCTATTCCTATTTTTTTCCCCCTTAACCCATATGTTTTCCATAATTACGGAATCTGTTGTCACTGTTCTTTGAATATGCACATAATAAATTTATGAATAGGCATAAAATAAAATAAAAGTCGTAATATCTTACAAATTACGTTCTACACTATATTTATTTATTTAATCAATAAATGTATTAAAAATTTGAAATTAAATAAGTTGACTTTGATAGTATTTTCGTACTGATAATAATTTTTGTTTATATTTAAGAATAATTTTTATTCTAAATATGGTCAATTTAACCATATAAAATCAGTTAATTGAGACATTAATTATGACGCTGTATTACATCCCCATGATCCCAAAATTGAAATATTAATAATTTTTTACTCTAAATATAGATATGTAAACATTGCAATATTAATTTAGGGTGTTTTTGTTTTATTTTTATTCTTAAAAAATAATAAATTATTATCAGATGCTATTTTACTTCGCGATTGTATATTCTTTCGTGATCGAATTTGAGTAATGCAAAAGTGTTAAACTACGGTCCATAGCCCCTAAGCTATAGCTAGCTAACTTTATTTGGAACGTCTTACCTTTTTATTTAAAATACAATAAGTATATATATATATATATATATATATGGACAGAAAAATTGAACCGAAAGAATAAACATACTTTAAGGTGCTCTTCATATATATATATATATATATATATACCTTTTAAGTGCATACACATACTTTAAGGTGCTCTTCATTTATTATCAATTAGTTTTAACTTAAATACTTTAATATGGTACCAAAGTTAAATTTTTACAAATCTCCAATAAGAATGGAGTTATATATGCTCCTATATATAATGATAAATTTATGTCAATTATAATTATAAAATATATGAATATATGAGATTAATTAAAATTAAAAGAGATTATTACTGATACTTATCCGCAATTAACAAATCAATATATGTATATCATTTTTCATATAAGTTAAATGTTCACCTCACCACGTCTGTTAAATTAAACATGAAAACGACTCCAACGATCCATATTACTCCCCCACACAACTGTTGGACGGAAGAGAAATAAATGCACCACTACTTCAAATTCCCTAAAAATTCAGGTTCGACTTTTTAATCTCCATCTCCTTTATTTTTGTTTTTCTTACTTATTATTCTAATAACAAAGTCAAATCAAAGAAACTCATAGTCAACAAATGTTCAAGTATCTATTTATGGAGAGATATTTATATACTACCAAGTATTTCAAAGTAATCCCAAGATTATACTTGACCAGAAGATTTATTTTAAATTTTGAATCTAATACGAATAATTTATTAGAGATGAAATAAAATTCAAAATAATTATATTTTGCTAGATAAATATATATGAGTTTTGAGCCGTTCAAATTATGTTGGTTGTAGTATTAATTATTTCTAGATTTCTGCATATATATCGCTAGTTGCATGGAGTAGTTGTGAGGCATTTGACATTTTGCTCAAAATGGAATCAAAACTTTGTGGTAGACATTTTCATTTTCTTTTTTATACATATACAAGTTAGGAATCAAAATATAATTGCACGAAAGAGAGAAATGCATGTTCTTTTTGTTTATTTGAAAATATTGGGTCATTTTATGTTATCGTACGAAATAAATTTTTATTTTAAAAATAAAACTATTTTTGTGAACAATTATGTTTTTATTTTTGGAACATAATGAAAAACAACTTTATTATTATTATTATTATTATTATTATTATTATACTCCCTTGTATGAAAAATTAATCATATTATTTTGTTAGTTTTAATTTGAATATAGAATTTATATAAGACACATGTAAGCATAATTTAGTACGACAATTTCTTTATATTAAAAATTATAGAGTATGAATTATTATTGGTAAAAATATAAATGTAATGCGTCTTATGTATAGTTAATATTTTAAAATAACAAAACAATAAGAATAAAGAAATTACGTGTTCTATTTATTTCTATAAAGAATGTTATTCCTTCTCTTACAAATTAATATTATTTCAAAGTTTATGTGCCAATTAAAGAGAAAATACGAATTGATAAAGCCTAAAGGGGTGGAGACTGGAGAGAGAAAATAAAAAGTTTTTGAGTTACTGGCGAGCCTAATGACCCCAAAATCACGGTACTGGCGAGCCACAGCCAGAGGAGTACAATGCTATATCTGATTAAATCTATTGGCCTTAAAATGTGTGCAATTAGGTCATTCCGAAATTTATTACTTAAATAATAAAATTTAAAATTTAAAATTTCTAACAGTCATGTTTAGACTGTTATAACTATTTAACATTTGTATTGACTTCATGCGTTTTAGCTTATGATAGATGTAATATACTACAATCTCTTGTTTTTAATTATAAAATCGTTATTAATTTATTAATATTTTTGAAGTAAGTATGAGATATTTTTAATTTTAAAATTAATATAAATTTAATCAATACATATTATAATTTATTTAGAAAAAAATACTATTACTTATAAAATTTATTATTTTTATAATTCTTAGCAAAATTATTTAGTTTGAGAATGCATCAAATTGACTTATAAAAATTAATAATAATTTTATAATTTATAAAAGAGAGTTTAATAATAATTCCTTAAAAATAGCCAAAATATATTTAAAAAAAAAATTAAATGAATATTTATTAAAAATCACGATTAATATTTTCTCTGTTCTAAAAGTAGAGATATATTTTTAGTCCGTTTCAAAATTAAAATATATTTTTATTTTAAGATTATAAATTGACATGATATTTCTAATTTGACAATATTTTTTATTATAGTTTTCAAAATTAAACCATTACTGTGGAGACCCAGATTTTATCAATAAAGATTTAAATTTTGTCGAAATAATTTTTAATATTATGGTGTGAATTTGAGATAATATTATAATTGTGGGTAGATTTATAAATTTTGCAAAAGTATGCAAGTGGTTATATATTATATTCGATTGGTTTGGGAATATTCTTGGCTTAGCGAGGAATATTCAGAAAACTACCAATCATCGGTGGACCCATAAATGAATTATTATTTAATCGAGAAAACGACAAAAATATTTTATCAAATAACGACTTTTAAGTTTTACCGCTGATATCGCTTGAATTACTCCTAGTAGTAAAAGTACAAGAATACGCGTGGTCAGTAGTAGCAGACACCAGATTGATTATCGATGCTTATGTGTGTTTCACTCATTTTGATTCCATTATCATTTATTAAGAATACGAATTATTATAATGATAATGACGCTTTGTTTTATTCAGATTATTAACGTAATAAAATGTAAACATCTTTTATATAAAAATGTATACTTTATTAAAGTTTATTCTATAAATGTAATATATTATATTTTATTACGATACAGTGTTGCATAAATAAGCTTTGATAAATGTTGATAAGATTTGTATTTGCGTAGTAAAATGTTTTTATATAAATAGAATATATTATATTTTATTTAAAAATTTTGCTTTAAATATGGACCGCCGATTAAAAGTAAATCAATCTGGACCGCTCATGGATTAATTACTACGCATTCTATTTTCCTATAAATAAAGCTCATTCCTTCATTATTTTCTTACGAATTCACCAAAACTCTAAAGAGAGAAATTATAGAGAGAAGCTATAGAGAGAAGAGAGAAAAAGAAGAAGAGTATTCTAAGACTTCACTACTTTGATATCCAAAGGTCTTTTTACTTGTAGGGGTATTATTTTTGTTGTAATTGTAAGGGATATTATTCGTTTCAGATCCACGAAGAAAACCTTTGTTATTCCATTCATTATTATTCGTTGAATAACTCAGTAAAAAAGTGGTATACCCTATACATAACTCAGATATGCGGCGATACCTATACTTGGTGAAATCCTTATGTTATTCCATCCTTATTTATTCTCGTTGAATAACTCAGATACGCTTAATCCCCTATACTTGGTGATCTTCTTCTCGTTATTCCATTCTTTATTATTCTCGTTGAATATCCTCGCTCAAGGTGTTTTACACCTCGACCGGTTCCATTGTTTATTATTTCGCATTTATTATTCTCGTTGGAATATCCTCGTCTCAGGTGTTTTACACCGACCGGTTCCATTGTTTATTATTCAAAGATTTATTATTCTGTTGATCATCCCGCTTGTGAATTTCACCGACCGACCGTTCCGTTATTATTATTCGCTGAATAACTCGCTATGCCATCTTATCGCATGCACGGTGATTTCTTTTGTTATTCCATTCTTTATTATACCCAAATGGTTAAAACTTTGACTTCTATACTCCATGAAATTAGTAGAATATCCTCGATATTTACGCTTTCATCCAAAGATCTTTTCATGAAAATATTCTTCCGATCATTCTTGAATTTTACTCTCACAAAAACAAGATCTTGTTGACAATTGACGTTATAATTCCCGGATAAAATAATTTTGAACTTGTTTTATCAATTATTATGTCATCATCATCATCCTCACGATATATTATGTTATCTTCGCTTACGCGATAGATGAACTTAGTATGATTATGACTGCGGATCATTCTAAGATAATCACGGCTTTGTTATAAATGATGTGATAAAAGTCCTCAAAGGGCTCAGTAATGCAATTGATGGATAGTTTTTGGTATGATTATGACTGGGGTGATTCTAAGATAGTCAGCGACCATTGATAATTTGATGAAAATCCTCGACCGTGGTACAAGGATGATTAGATGTGGTGGTTTATTTATTGTCGAGTCTCAAATGATAAAAAAATTGATGAAAACCTTTTAAAACCTAAAAGATAGTAGATTTTATTCTCTACTTAACTCTTTTTAATGGATCGCATATTCCGTCCGCAGCTAAACCGGTTGTCTTTGTATTTTATCGCTTTAACATCATTGAAGGCTAATGATAATTTATTCTCGCATTATCTTAGTCATAATATTTCTTACCGGGCTAGTTGAGCTCACCCTTTCTTTCACCGTTTCTTCTTGAAAATGAGAACATAAATGGGACGAAGCCTGGGGAACGGAGTAATGGTCCGTAGGATAAAGATTAGTAGTCCTCACTATTCTCGTGAAATAAGTGTGATAATAGTTGTAATGTGGACTCTTTTTGAGTTTGTATAATATCTAGTAGACAATATTTGTATTCAAACTCACGCTTTATGTCGATTGCATACCTACGCTTAGGTTAGTAAGTTGTAGATTTCAATTTATGTACCATGTAAGTGGAGATTTGAATTTATGTACCATGTAAGTGGCGACCCAAGATGGGTGACGATACCTAATTTTGGGGCGCCACGGTTGGTATCGAGCTTAGGATACGATCCCCGCTAAGATGCGAGATAAGAACTAAGAGGGAGAGACGGGAATTCTTCGCTAGTATGACCTACCTAAGTTTATTTGGTATTTGATTGGCTCACGTTGAGTATAGTGATAATATGTTGCATGTCAATTAACCCTTATTTTGTGGCGGTGTTTGAAAATGGCATCCGAGAATGTTGAGAATAGCAATGGAGCACAGAGACTGCTGATTCTCCACGATCAATAATCGTGACAATGTGCAACAGATGGCGATAATCCTCCCGTAAACAACAACACCGATCAATTGATGAATGACGACGCTTAAAAGGTTTTAAATTCATGCAACATCAAAGTAAAAGCGACTCCTCGCCCAAAACGTAGGTGGAAACACGGAAAACTCTCGCCGGTCACCGCTAAACAATTCAAGGAGCTGGGACCAATGGAGTTTAAGGGAGAGCCAAAACCACTTATGGCGGAAGCAAGCATGGATAAAGCAGATTACCAAGATATTTGATGTCTTGGATGCTCCGAGGAGCAAAAGGTTCCTTTTCACCGCCTTTTACGTCATGCTGCGGAGAGAGCAGACATCGTGGGAATTCCAGAAACGCGACTCAACCTCATTGTCTTCAAGATATCTTGGGAGAAGTTCCAGAGTCGCTCAACGACAAATACTTTCCCGAAAGTATTCGCCACACGAAGGAGGTGGAGTTTATCAAGTTGAACAAAACAATACGACCGTGTCGCAATACGAGGCAAAATTTGCGAGTTATCACGATTCAAGTCCCACTGGTGGATAATGAAGAGAGAATGACGCTAATGTTTTTAGAGAGGTTTGAAGCCAGAGATACGCCAACATCTTATTTCTTATAAACCGTGTTTTTTATTCGGATGTTGTAAATAGGGCTCGCTTTAGTGGAGCGCGATAACGAGTCAACGCAACTAAAAGAGAGCAAATTTAAGAAAATTATAATACCAACGAGAGTAGTCATCGGCTTGTGACAACAAGCGTGGAGGGAATCAACAGGCCATATATGGTAACCACTTCGGTGGTAATCGTACAAAAATAATAAGAATGGACATTTCAAGAAAAGGAGATTCAACAATGATGGAAAGACGTCAAGACCAAAGACCCGTTGTTAAGGAAGGAGAAAGACCACCTACCATATGCTTCAAATGCGAGGAGAGGACACATCAATCGATCGCGCCATGCCATTCAAAGCATGTTATAATTGTGGAAGAGAAGGTCACTTAGCTCGATTTTTTGTCGCCATCAAGAAAAATTCAACTAGGATGGAGGCACCAAAGGTCATCCCAAACAAACCAAAGCCGATAGTTTAAGAGAGAGCGTTTTTTCTCGTAACGAGGAACCTTAATAAAATTATCACGGTAAGTTAATCATAAGCTCTTGCAAAGTCTATACCGTGTTAGATACCGCCTTCTACCCACTCTTTTATTTCACCTAGTTGTGTTCAACGCTTAAATTTGACTCAAGAAGTTAAACTTTGACTTATTGGTTGAAACTTCGTTAGTAGGAGCCTTCGCTTACGCTACTATTTTTAAATCTTGTTTGGTTCAAATAAACATTTTCACGCTACACCGTCGATCTTATCTTTTTGAAAATATTTTCCTTTGATGGGATTTTAGGAATCAATTGGTTAACTACTCATCATTCTTTTCGTAAGGTTGTTAGCTTTTATATTCATAACCAACTTGTTGTGCGAATTCAAGTAACCAAACTACTAAAGTCAATTATTGTCATATCAAGCCATAAGTAAAGAGCCCCGAACCTTTCGTTGTTGACTTCCTTGTGTGGAATGCACCGGCCGGACTTTCTCAGAGGCGACATCGTGAATGAAGATGGCAAGTTTATAGGTATCATTGTGAGGTGCTATCTAGGTTAAGGATGAAGTCACAGTTGGTATCAATGTGACGACTATCCAAGTCTTGGATGAGAGTCACAGCTTTGAATGATATTTCTATTATTAATAAATTTCCGGCGATTCATGAAGACTTCTTAGCCTACTTAGAGCGTGAAATCGAATTTTGAATCGACCCCAAAGACAAAACCCATTTCTTAAACCTCAAATATTTCAAATCAACTAAAAGGATCATTTACTTAGGATTATGATGAAAGTCATAATAAAAGCATTGGACTAATGAAAATCATGGGTATATGAAGTATTAGTAAGTGTTATGATGAGTTATGTGGTTATTATGTGAAAACATGAGAGTTTCTTAGAAATCACAAAGGGTTGAAAAATCAGATTTTGGTAAAAACGTAACATGAAATTCAATTGACCATATCTCCTATTATATTTTGAATTTTTGAGTGTGGTCAAGTCCTAGAGTTAGATCTATGAGTTACCTAACTAATCCAAGTGGAATTACTAGAAAAGGTGTTGTAGATTTTTGTGTGGACTAATTTTAGCAAAGGAGTGCAAAGCTGCAAAAACCAAAAAAGCTTCTGCCATGATTTTAGAGAGGCTGTTTCGGCCACTTAAATTATGAGAAAAATTCTGGCCTTTTGGGACATGAAGGTATATGGTATAAAGTACCTCCTGTCCAAAAATGAGCTCATTCTGACTTAAAATGAGCAAGTTATGACTATTTCAATATTTAGGTTTTTCCGATTTAAAAACTCTATAACCGGAGTTCTATAACTCCGATGACCATGAAATTTAAACTAGAAGCTCACGTTAACATGTGTAAGGTCCTGCCAAGATTTGGGAATTTTTGGAGTTAAACTTGAGGTAGCTAATTTCTTAAGAAATTAATTAGAAATTGATTTTTGAAAAATAGTAAATGAATTTTAAAAAATTCCGAGAAAAATATATTTTCATCATGGGACTATATTATGATAAACACCAGAAAAGAAATATTTTTGGGACTGATTTGGTATTTTTCATGAAAATAGTTTAGTTACGAACATATGAGTTAAATATGTTATGTGAAGTAACAAAGTTGAAAATAGGATTTTATGGCTAGAAATCCTATATAGAGTATATGCATATTTTTTGAGAGATTTGATAATTGATGATGATATCTTATGAGTATGGCATTTTGAATGATTAAATGCATTATATGGTAAAGCGTAAACAATTAAGATAAATTGTTTATAAATTTAAGAAGTGATTAAAATATTGTTATAATATTAATGATATTAGATTATGAGATTATTAAGTGATTGATAACATGGGGATATTCTTGAATCCTCGGATAAATTATATTATAAATGTTTAATATTTATCCTTTATCTCATTTGATTGATTCTTTATATCATTATCCTCATGCTTATATTACGTTGAAAGTCATCTGTGGCTCAGTAAGGCATAGATGGACTTGGTATGATTATGACCGTGGATTGTTCTAAGATAATCATAACCGTAATTGAAAACACAATTATCTTTGGTCGTAGTGTATGGATAATTTGTGGTCGTGATACTAATGAATACACAATTATCTTTGGCCGTAGTGTATGGATAATTTGTGGTCGTGATACTAATGAATACACGATTATCTTCGGTAGTAGTGCATGGATAATTTGTGGTCGTGATACTAATGAATACGATTATCTTTGGCCGTAGTGCATGGATAATTTGTGGTCGTGATACTAATGAATACACGATTATCTTTGGCCGTGGTGCATGGATAATTTGTGGTCGCGATACTAATGAATACACGATTATCTTTGGTCAGTAGTGCATGGATAATTTGTGGACGTGATACTAATGAATACACGATTATCTTCGTCAGTAGTGCATGGATAATTGTGGTCGTGATACTAATGAATACACGATTATCTTTGGTCAGTAGTGCATGGATAATTTGTGGTCGTGATACTAATGAATACACGATTATCTTCGCCGTAGTAGTGCATGGATAATTCGTGGTCGTGATACTAATGAATATCCTTACAGAAAGTGCGGGATGATTCGATGATATGGATTAATTATTGAAATTTGAGTCTCAAAGAATGAAATATTAATTCATGGATGTGGTAAAAGTCATCTTCGTCAGTAGTGCATCGATAGACATGGTATGATTACGACCACGGATTATTCTATATAATCATGACCGTAATTGAAAACACGAATATCCTTAGCCAAGAAGTGCATGAATAATTCATGGTTGTGATACTATTAAGCCGAGTCTCAAGATTATTGGTTTTATAACAGTATATCTTTGGCCCAGTAGACAAAGATGAATTGTTAATGAATATCTTTGGGCTGGATCAAGCAAAGATGAATTTAATGTTTTCAACGATAAAGGTATTCAAGGTATCCTCACCTCTTTATCATACCAGTATCGCACCCTAATTTCGAGGGCTTAAATTCCATAAGGAGGGGAGATTGTGAGACCCCGATTTTATCAATAAAGATTTAAATTTTGTCGAAATAATTTTTAATATTATGGTGTGAATTTGAGATAATATTATAGTTGTGGGTAGTATTTATAAATTTTGCAAAGTATGCAAGTGGTTATATTATATTCGATTGGTCTGGGAATATTCGGTTTAGCGAGGAATATTCGTGACAACTACCAATCATCAGGTGGACCCCACAATGTAATTATTGTCGGATCGAGAAAATGACAAAAATATTTTATTGAAAACGACGACGAAAGTTTTACCGTTGATACTTGTTGAACTACTCTTGGTAGTAAAAGTACAAGAATACGTGTGGTTGCATAAGAAAGACACCGGTATTGATTATCGATGCTTATGTGAGAAGTCACTCGGTTTGATTCCATTATCATCGATTAAGAATATGAATTATTATAATGATAATGACGCTTTTGTTTTATTCGTATTATTAACGTAATAAAATGTAAAACATCTTTTATATAAAATGTAATACTTTATTAAAGTTATTCTATAAATAGAATATATTATATTTTATTACGCATAGTATTGTCAGATAAATGTTTTTCGTAGTAAGGTTGCATAAATGTTTGCATAGTAAAATATTTTTATATAAATAGAATATATTATATTTTATTTAAAAGATTTTGCTTTAAATATGGACCGTCGATTAAAGTAAATCAATCTGACCGCTCATGGATTAATTACTATGCATTCTATTTTCCTATAAATAAGCTCATTCCTTCATTATTTTCTTACTTAATTCAATCGAAAACTCTAAAGAGAGAAATTATAGAGAGAAGCTATAGAAAGAAGAAGAGTATTCGAGTATTCTTCACTACTTTTTGATATCCAAAGGTTCTTTTTACTAGTAGGGGTATTATTTGTTTGTAATCTGTAAGGGATATTATTCGTTTGTATTCACGAAGAGAACCTCTGTTATTCCATTCATTATTATTCTGTTGAATAACTCGTAAAAGTGGTATACCCTATACATAACCTCGTATATGCTGATACCCTATACTTGTGAAATCCTTATGTTATTCCATCCTTATTTATTCTCATTGAATAACTCAGATACGCTTAATCCCCTATACTTGGTGATCTTCTTCTCGTTATTCCATTCTTTATTATTCTGTTGAATATCCTCGTCATACGTGTTTTTACACCTGGGGACCTAGTTCCATTGTTTATTATTCCGCATTTATTATTCTCATTTGGAATATCCTCGTCGTGTGTGTTTTACACCTTTAACCGGTTCCATTGTTTATTATTCAAAGATTTATTATTCTGGTTGGATCATCCTGCTTTGTGTGAATTTCACCGACTCGTTCCCGTCATTATTATTCTCATTGAATAACCTCGCCTATGCCAAGTACCGCATGCACGGTGATTTCTTTTGTTATTCCATTCTTTATTATACCCAAATTGGTTAAAACTTTGACTTCTATACTCCATGAAATTAGTAGAATATCCTCGATATTTACGCTTTCATCCAAAGATCTTTTCATGGAAATATTCTTCCGATCATTTTGAATTTTACTCTACAAAACAAGATATCTTGTTGACAATTTGGACGTTACTAATTCCTCGATAAAATAATTCTTGAACTTGTTTTATTGAATTATTATGTCATTGTCATCATCCTCATGATATATTATGTTATCTTCGGCTTACGCGTGATGTAGATGAACTTAGTATGATTATGACCGCGATCATTCTAAGATAATCATGGCTTGTTATAAATGATGTGATAAAAGTCCTCGATGGCTCAGAATGCGGTGATGGATAGTTTTTGTATGATTATGACCAGGGGTGATTCTAAGATAGTCACGACCATTGATAATTTGATGAAAATCCTCGACCGTGGTACGTGGATGATTAGATGTGGTGGTTTATTTATTAAAATTGAGTCTCAAATGATAAAAAAATTGATGAAAACCTTTAAAACCTAAAAGATAGTAGATTTTATTCTCTACTTAACTCTTTTAATGGATTAGATATTCTCACGCAGCTTAAACCTGGTTGTCTATCAGATATTTTATCGCTTTAACATCGTTGAAGGCTAATGATAATTTATTCGCATTATCTTAGTCATAATATTTCTTCTTTGGCTAGTTGAGCTCACCTTTTCTTTCACCGTTCTCTTCGTGAAATGAGAACATAAATTTGACGAGCCGGGGACGGAGTAATGGTCCGTAGGATAAGATTAGTAGTTCCTCACTATTCGCGTGAAATAGTGTGATAATAGTTGTAATGAGGACTCCTTTTGAGTTTGTATAATATCTAGTAGACAATATTTGTATTCAAACTCACGCTTTATGTCGTATTGCATACCGACGCTTAGGTTAAGTAAGTTGTATTTGAATTTATGTACCATGTAAGTGGCGACCCAAGATGGGTGACGTATACCTAATTTTGGGGGCGTCACAATTACAACTATATTATTAATTAATTTTAAGGATAAATTTGAGAACATAAAATTATTTTTTAAAATAGTTATTTTATAAATATATATCTAATTTTAAAAAGAAGGGACAAAGGTAGTGTTAATATACAATTTGGTAATTAGATTATTTGGTCCACATCAAATAAAATTGGAACCATCAAAAGTCGTCTCTCTCAATTTTTCCCTCTTGCAACATTTCTTTTTATTTTCCTTATAAAGAGGGTAACAGAGAGACTTAAGTACCCCGACTCCTCTTCTTAATTTACATATTTTTTTATGGGGAAAAGGAACCTATGTTCATTTTATAGAGTAAAAAAAAGGTCAACTTAGTTAATTGTCAATACTCTAAAATCATTTTACGTATGGGATAACGTCATTTCTATGAATAATATTTTGATAACTAGCAAATGATTATAAAAATGAAATATTAAATAATGTGTATTATTATAAAATTTTATTGAGTTCATTTATATATAATTTATTAGACTAAATATTAATTGTTGTCCTATTCTTTAGGGATTTATTATTAGTGTAGCAGTGGTTAGAATATTTACCACTTCATTAGGAAGTTAGTATGGCCATTTACCTAGTCTATAGCTTATGCACGTTGGTGGAATGTTAGTGGTCCTATTTTTTATTATTATCTGTTAGTCAGTAACTTTATATAAAGAGTTGTAGGTTGTAGAAGTAATAAAAGACTTGTTTTAATTTTTGTTTTCTTCTTTTGTTCTATCTATATAATAAAATATAAATAATTTTGAATTTCTCACTCACTTAATAAATCATCTGGGTCATTTAAAATTTGAGATAAATCCCACCGTCTATACAGTGCCGGAGGCACGGGACCCAACTAATAATATAATATGGTGGAATGACGACATAGAGTTGTGTACGCCACCTTGTGGCACAAGGCATGTCATCCTATGACACTGTCGTTAAAGCATCGTTGAATCAATAAACGAGATAATTCCTATTATTCCATAGTTCTCCCGACGCTTTAAGGGTGGTCTCTCATGATGACAGGTCATCACTATTTGAGCGACGTAGATAACCAATATAGGAAGGTCTACAATGTTGTGGAGAAGTAGTTCTAGAAGACAAACAACGCGGCCTCATGGTGAAATGACGACATAGAGCAGTGTATCGACGCCTTGTGACACAAGGCATGCCACCCCTATAAGTTTCATTAACGACAAAATCATAGGATGACATGCCTTGTGCCACACGTACACAGCTCCAAATTGTCATTCCACTATGAGGCCACATTGTTTGCCCGCCAGAATTGCTTCTCCACAACAGCGTAGATTTTTCTAAACTAGCTGTCTATGTCGCAAGTAGTGATGACCCGTCATCATGAGAGACCACCCCTGAAGCATCGAGAGAGCTATGGAGTAATAGGAATTATCTCGTTTATTGATTCAACGATGCTTTAGCGACACTCATAGAGTGGCATGCCTTGTGCCACAAGGCGACGTACACCATCGTAGGCCTTCTTAGATTAGCTCCATGAGTCGCTCAAGTAATGATTATCTGACATCATGAGAGACCATCCCTGAAGCGCCCGGAGAGCTATGGAGCTCATGTGTACGGACGAGATAGTATTAATTAGTTACACTTTGACGCATCATTTTGTATCTATTTTTTTAACCATATATCAATGTGGCATTGCTCATTTTTTATTTCTTCTCTCAATCTTTTGTTGTTATTTTTTTTGCTTTGTAGGTGTACCTCAGAAAATATTTAGAATATCTACTTATTCGTTATCTCCTAATTTAGATTTAAAAATTCATAAGAAAAATAAATAAATAAAATAAAATTCATTCTATAAGGATATTATTGCAAACAAAGTTTATTTAGTATAACTACATTTTGGTTATGAACCACCATTCCATAAGGTTCATAACAAGGAGACCCACAGTTTTTCTTAATATTACTATTTCTAATTAAAAGGTAACATGGTATTATTAACTAATCAAGCCATGTCATGAGTTCACGAATGGGACAAATGTTTGTAATTAACTTTAAATAGTCAATTTATAAGTTTTAAAATTTTATCTTGACGTGAATTCGTTTATGTTTTGAAACAAAAAATTGAATAAAATCAAAATATGTCATTCTAATTTTGACTAAAAAGATCACAAATTTGACTTTTAAGATAAAATGAGATTCTTTATTTAAAACAAAGATAATAATATATATTATAAACAACTGTTATTTCTATTACTAATACTTTAATTTATTATTTTTACAAAGTCTACCTCACAAGAGTCTCATAATTAATTATGTTGGAGGAGACTTAAAAGATATCAAAATATTTATAAAAATTATATTTACTGTATTATATTAAATATATATATCTGTCATATATTATAACGTAAGTGTACTCAGAATTTAGTTGAAATACAATGCAAAATGTCAATAATTTCTTATAATATATTTATTAATACAACATATATTTAATAATAGAATAAATTATATAAGAATGATATGTTAAACTAATATTTTATATCGTTCAACAACAACTTATTATGTAGATAAATTTACGAGAAAATCATTCTAATAACATATTCAATAATTATTATTCGCTATGGTTTTGAAATCCTTAATTTTCTTTTTAAAATACTTATATGATATGTTACTATTAAATGATATAAACCACTAATTTTACAGGTCATTTTTTTTATAATTTATTCTAATTCAACAATCGTACATCTCATTATACATATAAGTACATAAAATAAAAAAGAAGTTTACAATTTTGATTGTATATTAATCTCCATTCTAACGCAAACGATATTGCACTTTGTATAATACTGTACATGCATTCTCTACAGGACTGGAAATTAGTTTTGAAAATATGATTTCTGATGATAATTTTATATGATTATAGAAGATATATATATAATCCGTAAACTATGACTTGAATAATGGATGTTAATACATCCATACATCAAATATTTATAGGTATCTCTTTCAAAATTAAAAATACATTTTAATTTTTTAAATTAATTTATAAAATTCTAAAACTCAAAATTAATATAATTTTGTTCAAATTATGAAAACAACAAAGATGATAATTAATAGTACTTTATAATTAGTTCACAATTATTTGGATTAAAACTAAATAATTTTATATTAATTTTAAATTTTAAGATTTTATGAATTAACTCTAAAAAATTAAAATATATCTTTAATTTTAAATGAGAGAGTAATAACACAATGACCTTATTTGTTGTGGTTTATTTTAAAATAACTTTTAATTTTTAGACAATTTTTGCAAGCAATTTTTTAATAAGCTAGATATACTGTTTGGAACAATAAATTAATATTTAAAAATAAATTGTTGTATTTTAGTCGCCAATAAAAAAAAATTAAAAATACACCAAATTAATGTATATATAAAGAGTCTTATTATATATTGTGAAAGTTTTCAACAAAATATATGTGCACACATGTGATAGATAATAATTAAAAAAATTACTTTAATTTATTTTATTTTATTCCATACAATTTCACATTAATTATCAAATATTTATTGATATATATTATTTTTTTATATAAAATATGTAACTATCGATTTCCTGTGTATATTATCTGTACGATAGTACTATCTTAAAAATATTCATCCTATTCGGCGTTGAATTTCTGTGACGGCCAACAGATTGTTTAATGTCATTAAGCTATAACATTGTTGCAATTATTATGCATATGAAAGTCCAAATCTGTCAATATATATATATATTGTTGGGTCATGATATTTTTTCTTCTTGAGTCGAGTAAATTGGGCTTACTCATTTAATTAATCCATTGGGCCTTCATTATTGAACCTTGAAAGTCATTGGGTTTAGTCACTATATTACTTATTTAACCCTATAAGGATAAGATTGCTTCATTGGACTAACCCATTGGATTATTTGATATCTATTACTTTGACTTATAATGATGAAAAAGGATGATGGTTGACTCAGCTATTACTGTCATGCATTAATGTGGATGGGATCCCATGATTGCTACGGCCAGTAGAAAAATCAGAGGTCAGAGGTAGTGGGTGAACTGTACACACCCGGCAGGAACCATCAGATCACGGGGGTTGTGTCAGAGGTAGTGGGTGGCACGGTAAACCGGGCAAAGAGAGTATCACCTATCAACTAAGTCTTCACAAACAGGTATGTTCTCATACACGTTCACATTCATATTTCACATATATACACCACTGAGGATTATTATCTCTCTCAATACACTAGACATTACATCCTCCATTGTTAACCTTGTGAACACGTATACTGACTCTCACGCCTGAGCTATCCCCCACGGTCCTACCACAAGTTCATTGTGGTGTTTATCGTATTCTTGTCGCGGGATCGTGATATCTTACGTGATTGGGACGTTGGAGAAGATCTTGGCGTTAACATTGGCGCTAGAAGGAGGGCCGAGTTCTAGTGTCCTAAGTATTTTTCAATCACAGACTGTATTTGTTCTACGTCAGTATTCATGGTGAAGAGTAGAACACTTACACTTCAAGGGCACCGATGGTCACAAGTCGAATCAAATCGACACGAGTGTCTCGCCAAAGATCGTTTGGGACCTCTGATAAGTGTTCACGCCAAAGACAATATTCAAACGCGTCAACTGAAGATTCTCGACCGAAAGCGGTGGGCAAAGCTAAGCGTAAGCTAGTTTTCACGACGGAGAAGGCGTCTGGTCATGGTCGGAAACGAGTAGAAGGCACCTCGCCTAGAACTCGATACCGAGATGACCAAGACGCAAAGGCCTCCCGATTTGGCTAAGATGGCAGATGAAGCAGATAGAGTTATGGAAGTACTTATGAAGCAGCGACAGGATATAGCTGAGCAGATGGCTCGAATAGCAGAGTTGAGGGACGAAGAGTTTAGTTATGTTCAGTCCAAAGAGCGAGGGCATCGGAGTGGGAAAGAACCTACTCATTCAGGACGAGAGTCTCGGGGCCAAACTCGAGAAAGAAGAAGATCCCGAAGCCCTACTCCTCAAAGATCGAAGAGGGCATATCACCCTGTCGATTCTAAGGAACAGGGTCGAAGCGAACGAAGAGGTCGATCCAGAGATCGCACCCCTGAGAGTACAAAGAAGGCACTTGTTATTGCGCATTCTCACCATAGCGCCCAAGTTCAGAGACGAAGTATATCTAGAGGTCATACTCCCGAGAGTCTACTGAGGGTACACCACCCTGTAGACGCTCGTAATCGGAAAAGTCCCTCTAAAGTTAGAGGTTCCATTGAAGAAACCGTCCCGCCGTAAGAAGAAGAGTCGCCAAAAAAAGAAGTATCATCTCAACCGTAAGGTGTGGAGTATCCGGTTAAAGAATTAAAGGAACTTCGAAAGCGAATTTAGAAGTACAAAAAAACGAAAGATACTTGGGAAGGAAGGCATCCCTTTTTTCGCGGAGATTCTAAAAGAGAAAACCTGAATTCCCACCAAAGTTGCCCCACATTGAAAGTTATGATGGATCGGGATCCTTTATGACCACAATCAGCGTTCGAATCGATGATGGATTATTATGATTTTAGCGATGCCGCTAAGTGTCATACTTTTGTCACAACGCCGTAAAAAGGATGCCCAAGCGGTGGATGGAGACTTTGCCCTCGGATTCAATTTCATCTTGGGCAGACATGTGCAGTAAATTTCATGCTCGCTTCGGGAGCAACAAAAGAAGGGGAAAACCAACTGGTTCGTTGGCTCAGGTTCGACAGTATTCAATGAGTCTTTAGGCCAATATGTGAAGCGGTTTCGTGAAGCAGTCGGCCAAGTGACAGACCTGAACGATCTACAAGTTGTTGGACTGCTTTAAATGGGTTAGATTTGGTTAAATCGTAGAAGTTGGTGAAGAAGTTAATGTTTCACCACCCGAAGAGTCTCGCTGAAGCCTTCGACAAAGCTGAAGGCTATATCGTGGTGGAGGAAGCCATGAACAGCCTCAAACGTCCTTCTTCAGATCGGCTTAAGGAGACAGATCGGGACAAAACCGATGGGGACCAGAAGAAGAATGAAGGGAATAAAGACTACTATGAAGGCGGGTCGAAGAAATACAATAATTGGAGACAGGGTGGAGGACGTTCGTCCGCTCCCACCCAGAGAGTGAATAGGATGTACACAAAGACTCAACACGTATACGGGTCATTATCTTGGATCAGATCAAGAATCAACCTATCTTCGAGCTACCTCGAGATAACATTAAGCTTAGAAAAGGGAATTCTTGTAAGTATTGTGATTACCATCAAGATTCGGGTCACGATACAAACGACTGTGCTAGTTTGAAAGATTTCATTGAAAGAAAGGTACAAGGTGAGGCTTTAGTTCAAGATGTGGTCGCTGAACTAATCAACAAAGAAGACGGAGGACCTGCTCCGGCAATTTCAACCGGGGCCAAAGAAGTGTTGCCCAACCGGACATGCCTTTCTGCAAGGCATGTGATAGATGTCATCATCGGGGTACTTGGCAAACTTGTTGGAAAAAGCGCTAAAGTCACTTGGATTCTTCATGTCGCTGTGGGCGTACCTCCGAAGACCGATAGACCTTATCCGAGTACTGGTAATCTCCTTTATCGACGAGGATTACCCTTCTGAAATCATCGAACCGCATGAGGGATCATTGGTGCCGATCGCTGCAAGTGGGTTCGGTGGATATGGCGAACGAGGGTAGACAATGGGTCTTCAGAGATATTCAGTATGCCCACGCTTATCAGAGGATGCACCTAGACGGGCGGAAGATGGAGATAGGGCAGGAGGCTCCTTTGTACGGTTTTAGTAACGATCCGGTCAAGGTGGCTGGAACCATTGAACTACCAGTCATCTTCAGAACGGCCCTTCAACAGATAGAAATTATTTGCAAATTTTATGTTGTGCATGTAGATTCTGCTTATAATGCTATTTTGGGGAGGCCTACTTTAATTGCTTTGCAAGCTGTGACCTCAATTCCTTATTTCAAAATTAAATTTCCTACGGCTCATGGGGTTGGTGAGGTGAAAGGAGATTTTGATCTGGCAAGAAGGTGTTATAGAAATGTTGTGATCACTTCGGGAGTGGGGGTATCGAAGCAAAAGCAGACCATGGCGATAAAGATCGAACCCTTCACGGAGAGTAGTTCCGAACCATTGGTCATGCCAGCTGAAGAAATAGGAGATAGAGCTCATCCCGGGCAAAGTGAACAAGACAGTGAAAATAGGTTCGGGTCTGCCGGAACCTCTCCGGACGAAACTCATGGAGCTCCTGCGATGCTATGTTGATATCTTCGCATGGGAACCTCAGGATATGCCGGGAGTAAGCAGAGATATTGCTGAGCATCGGTTGGAAGTGGTCCCGTCAAAAAAACCAATTCGACAGAAGAGGAGGATCTTTGCACCGAACGTCGCCGCCGGATCATCGATGAAGAGATTGCAAAACTGGCTGGCAAATGACTTCATTTTTGAGATCGACTACCCGCAGATGGATGGCAAATGTGGTGTTTGGTCCGAAATGTAATCGGTAAATGGCGAGTCTGCATCGACTATACCGATCTAAATAAAGCTTGTCCAAAGGATTTCTACCCGCTGCCCCACATCGACCAACTCATCGATGCCACTTCGGGGTATGCTTTGTTAAGTTTCATGGATGCATTCTCTGGGTATCATCAGATTTCCATGAGTAAAGAGGATATACTAAAGACGGCGTTCATTACACATCGTTCGGTATATACTACAAGAAAATGACCTTCTACCTCATCAATGCCGGGGCCACATACCGGAGGATGATGAACTACGTCTTCAGATACCAGTTGGGTAAGAATATGGAGGTGTACGTGGATGACATGATTGTTAAAATCATGCTGGTACATAAATATTTGGATGATTTTGAGGAATGCTTTCAGACAATTTGCCATCACAACTTGAGACTAAATCCCACTAAGTGCACCTTCGGTTTAGGAGCTGGCAAGTTTATGGGTTATCTTGTCGGTCAAAGAGGAATTAAGCCAATCCGAGAGAAGATTCAAGCGATCCCGAGCATGAAGACTCCTCACCATCGTTTAAAGATGTTCAATGTCCGATTTGGAAGGATTGCAGACTTTTAAGGAGGTTCATGTCCAAGTCGGCGAGAAAGATGTTTGCTTGCTTTTTGACACGTTGAAAGGGCGATGTAAGACCCCAACTTATTATTAATGAAATTTAATTTTCTATTTATTATTTTGAAATAGTAAGGGTTGATTTGATTAATGTGGATAGTTAGGGGTAAAATACGCAAATATTTCAAAATAAGCAAGTGGTTATAAAATATTCATTGTTGTTTGGGGAATATTCGTTTGGTCGTGGAATATTCAGATCGCTTCGGGGAATATTCGTATTTACGGCCAAATTGCCCATGTGTGGGGCCCATAACGAAAAGCGATTGGATGAAGAAAAGACAAATATAAGTTGTTTAAAAATAACAAATAGAAGTTGTTATTCACAGTAATCTTCGTTAAAATACTCTGTGGTTAAAAACACAAGAAGACACTGCAGTATTGCACCAATTATTGATTCTTACGTAAAAAGGCACTACTCAATAATGGTTACGATAATTCTTGATCGAGATTTTATTTTATTGATTTAATAATAGTCTGCGTTGATATTTTATATTCTTTGTTGTTTGAATAATTGTCATTACACAAGATTTTTTTCATTATCGAAGCAATAATTCATATTATCTGAATAATATTATTAGATAACATTATTGACAATGTCTAGAAAGTTCGTCTAAGGAGAGGTTTGGTCACCTAATTGCGGCAGAAGAAGAGAGAAATTCTTATTGAAAAGCCCCCTCTTTCCGGAACCTTGCACGGTTGTCGATATTGTGATTCTCGTAATATTATTTGTGAATAATTAATTATTGATTCATATGATGAGAAAAATATTGATTTTATGTGGATATAGATGGAGAAAATTTTAATGTGACAATTGTTGAAAATTGAAATTTTATCTTTTTCTCGATAAAATAATTCATTTAAATATATTATTATATTTTAATAATATAATAATTGTGATATTTTTACAACGAATGTGGGATCTATGAGTATCTGAGGAGGAAGAGTATTTTTGTTGCAATAAATGTTTAAAACATGTTAAACATGTCTGCGGACCCCATTTATTGACCGAAATTTGATTATACACAGAAAATTGTCCGTTTGTGGATTTCGGTCAATTCCTATTTGGAATTTGGAAAAACTTTCTTCTGCAAAGTTGTAGAGAATTGAATTTCCTATAAAAAATCGCGAGATTCGAATTTTCTGACAAAAGGGCTATTTATTGTGAATTATTGAAGTTCCGAAGCTCCGAAATAATTGATTTTTGGAAGTTTAAATTATTTTAAATTAGAAAAACGTTTTTCTTACTTTTTCTAGAAGGTGGCATGTGTTTATTGAGCTGAAATCAGATTTCAAGAGTGGCGTAGGAATTTTGATATATATAATAATATTAAATTAAATTTTCTGCTTTGGTGTTCTAAGCAATTTCCTATAAATAGGGTGCTTAGGTTAGAATTGAAAATTACACCAGAAACTGAAGTTTTCTCTCTCTATATTATCGAGCGTATTCTTGTGAGTATTTTGAGTATACTTTGAGTATTGCTATACTTGCAAAGTTCAAGTCATAGCTTATATCCTGTTGTTTCAACTAAAATCTTGTCTTTGTGAGGTAAGGGATATTTTTTTTCTCGTATATAATATTATTTCTTCAATATCATTATGTTGAAATATTGATCTGAAGTTTTTATCAAATTTGGAAATTTTGGTGTCTGAGTTACTATTCACGATACTCAAGACTATTTCACGATATCTGATCTATTCACGAATCGGCCTATTCATCGAAAAATAAAAATTTTCTTTTCGTCTAAAATATCTATTCGGATACTAGCTTTGATTGTATCCATGTTTTGATCATTCTTGAATTTTACACCACTATGATTATTTTGAGGTATTTTTGGCGTGGATAAAACAAAGTACTAACCCTTAATCCTTAATCCTTGTCATTTTGTTTCACTTTGGATTCGCTTTTTTAAAAATATTTTCATCATCCTCGGTCTTAAATGATGATATTATTGAATATTTTTGGCCTGTAGTGCAAAGATGAATGATTTCAAGAATATCTTTGGCCCGGTAGTGCAAAAAGATGAACAGTGTTTAGATGAACACACCAACCGGTGATGAATATCTTTGGCTCAGAAAAAAGATGAATATTTGATTCCGGATATATATTGATTGATGTTACAGGGATAAAAGATAGATTTATGAACTTTTAAATTCATACATAGAAGATAGTAGTTTGCATTCTCTACTTAACTCTTCTAATGAATTATTATTTCATTGCGAATATTGATTTAAAATTTGTTGCTTATTGTATTCTATTAGATTTTTCCCCTGTTGAAGACTAACGATAATTTGTTATATATTATCTTAGTCATAATATTCTTCTATCGGGCTAGTTGAGCTCACCCTTTTCCTTTTTGTTCTATTTTTCTTCTCGTGAGGCGAGAATATAAATGAAAGTACGAGCCTGGGGTATGGAAATGAAAGTTCTAGAGAGAGTTGTTTAGTAGTCCTCACCATTTTGTAAAATAATGTATCAATAAATGTGATGAGGATTTATCTGAGTATAGATATTGTCTAGAAGATAATATTTGTATACAAACTCACGCTTTTATTGTTGTAATAATAAAGTTGTAGTTGTTTACGTACCATGTATTGACAACTCGAATGGGTGATGTATACCTATTTTGGGGCGCCACAGCTTGGTATCGAGCTTAGGAATATGATCTCTGGCGGAGATCGAGGAATCGAATTAGGAGGGAGAGACGAGTAAATCCTTCGCTAGTGTCCTCCTACCTAAGCTTATTTGTTAGTTGGTCAAGATATAAGGATATTATGTGATATATTGATTTCCTTAATTAACCCTTGTTTTATGACGGTGATTTGAGAATGTCGAATCGAGAATATTAACAATGGAAATGAGACTGTGGAGACGCCTATATACTCACCAACGAGGAGAACGTGGAACAGTGGGCAATGTTCCTCCCGTGAACAACACCACTGAGCAGATGATGAACGAGGGGATGTTTAGAATGTAACGCCCCCAAAATTAGGTATACGTCACCCATCTTGGGTCGCCACTTACATGGTACATAAATTCAAATACTACTTACTAATATAACTGTCGGTATGCAATACTGACATAAACCGTGAGTTTGAATACAAATATTGTCTACTAGATATTATACAAACTCAAAAGGAGTCCTCATTACAACTATTATCACACTATTTCACGTAAATAGTGAGGAATACTAATGCTATCCTCTCGGACCATTACTCCGCTCCCCGACTCGTCTCAACCTATGTTCTCATTTCCGAAGAGAACGAAGAAAAGAAAAGGTGAGCTCAACTAGCCCAAGAAGAAATATTATGACTAAGATAATGCGTAATAAATTATCAATAGTCTTCAACAAAGTTTAAACCGATAAAATACAATAGACAACCGGTTTAACTCATAGCTGAATATGCAATCCATTAAAAGAGTCAAGTAGAGAATAAAATCTACTATCTTTTAGGTTTTAAAAGGTTTTCATCAATTTTTATCGTTGAGACTCGGCTTAATAAATAAACCACCACATCTAATCATCCTCGCACCACGGTCAAGGATTTTCATCAAATTATCAATGGTCATGACTATCGCCGAATCACCCCTGCTCATAATCATACCAAAAACTATCCATCATCGCATTACAGCCACCGAGGACTTTTGTCACATCATTTATAGCGAGTCATGATTATACCGAATGATCCTCGTCATAATCATACCAAGTTCATCTATGCACGTAAGACATAGATAACTTTCAACATAATATAACACGAGGATGATGACAATGACATAATAATTAAATAAAACAAGTTCAAGAATTAATTTATCCAAGAACCAATAACGTCCAAGTTGTCAACACGATACTTCTTTATAGAGTAAAATTCAAGAATGCTCGTAAGAATATTTCCATGAAAAGATCTTCGGATGAAACGCAAATATCAAGGATATTCTACTAATTTCATGGAGTATAGGATTCACGCTTTTAACCAACCGGGTATAATAAAGAATGGAATAACAAAAGAAATCACCATGCATGCGGTGCAGATGACGCAGTTATTCCAACGAATAATAATGACGGAACCAAAGTCGTGAAATTCACACCAAGCGGGATGATCCAATGTAATAATAAATGTTTGAATAATAAACAATGGAACCAGTGTCCGTGTAAAACACATGCATGTGGATATTCCAGCAATGAATAATAAATGCGGAATAATAAACAATGGAACCAGTCCCATAAAACACACGCATGAGATATTCCAATGTAATAATAAAGAATGGAATAATGAAGAAGATCACCAAGTATAGGGGATTCCATGTATACGAGTTATTCCAATGTAATAAATAAGGATGGAATAACATAAGGATTTCACCAAGTATAGGGTATCGCCGTATATACAAAGTTATGTATAGGGTATACCACTTTTACGAAAGTTATTCCAATGTAATAATAATGAATGGAATAACAAAGGTTCTCTTCATGAATACAAACGAATAATATCCCTTACGGCACAACAACAAATAATACCCTTACCGTAAAAGACACCGGATATCAAAGTAGTGAAGTACTGAATACTCTTCTTCTTTCTCTCTATAAACCTCTCTATAATTTCTCTCTTTAGAGTTCAAAGGAATTAAAGAAAATAAATGAAGGAATGAGCTTCATTTATAGGAAAATAGAATGCATAGTAATTAATTCATAAACGGTCCGAGATTGATTTACTTTAATCTGACGGTCCATATTTAAAGCAAAATCTTTTAAATAAAATATCATATATTCTATTTATATAAAAACATTTTACTATGCAAACACTATGCAACACTATATCAAAACACTACGCAACACTACGCATAATAAAATATAATATATTCTATTTACGTAATAACTTTAATAAAGTATTCATTTTATATAAAAGATGTTTCGCTTTTATTACGTTAATAATACTGAATAAAACAAAACGTCATTATCGCTATAATAATTCATATTATTAATCGACAATAATGGAATCAAACCGGTGACTTCTCATAAAGCATCATAAATCAATACCGTATTATTCTATGCAACCACACGTATTCTTTATTTTACTACCGAGTAGTTCAACAAGATCAACGGTAAAACTTCCGCCGTTATTTCAATAAAATATTTTTGTCGTTTTCTCGATCCGACAATAATTACATTATGGGTCCACCAATGATTGAGCTGTTATATTTAATATTCCTGCTAAACCGAATATTCCCCACCAATCGAATATAATATAACCACTTGCATACTTTGCAAAATTTATAAATACTACCCACAACTATAATATTATCTCAAATTCACACCATAATATTAAAAATTATTTCGACAAAATTTAAAACTTTATTGATAAAATCTGGGGTCTCACATAGAAGCTTTTTGCGCTCATGCAAAATCGAATTTGAGGAGACTCATGTTCAAAATATAGGAGGAAATGATAGCAATTCACGGGTTGTCACAAACCAGCGCTTCAAAGAGTTGGGACCACCGAATTTAAGGAAAGCCGGATCCGATCATGGCGAGGAAAATATGGGTCAAGCAAATTACCAAGATATTCGATGTCTTGGGATGCACAGAGGAATGAAGGTTCCATTCACCACCTTTATGTTCCGTGGCGAGGCGACCATCATTGGTGGGAGTCAGTGAAGCGTCTTCATCCAACAGCATTCAAAGTGTCTTGGGAGACATTTGAGAATTATTTAATGACAAATACTTTCCCGAAAGTGTTCGTCATATGAAGGAAGTGGAGTTCATCGATTAGAACAAAACAACATACGGTTGTCTCAAAGATGCGAGGCAAAGTTTTCATAGTTATCGAGTTTTGCACCTCATTTGGTGGAGAATGAGGAACGTATGATCCGGATGTTTCGAGAGGTTTGAAACCCAAGATATCGACAATATCTCATTTCTTATAAATTTTCTCTCTATTCAGATGTTGTTAATGAGGCTCAATTGTTAGAAATGAGATAACGAGTATGTTCAACCGAGGGACCATAACCGAGGATCGTACTGCAGAGATAGCGGTCAAGTAATAATGATAACCAAATGGAGAAAAGAAATGACGACAAAATGGTAACCACTCTGGTGGTAATCATGGCCATGAAAATAGAAGAAGCGAGTCGAGGAGGAGATTTTAAAAGATGAGATTTAATAAACGACCATGTAGAAGACCTTTACTTAAGCAAAGAATCGGTTCTAAGGGAGGAGAACGACCACCGGTAATATCTATAAATGCGGGAAAGAGGGACATATCGGTCAAACTATCCACAACAGATTCAAGGTATGCTATAATTGTGGAAAGGAAGGACATATCGCTTCGAGATTATGCGGTGAATAAACCTAGTTCAATGGGGACGGTGACTCAAAAGATCGTCCCGAAAAAGTCAAAGTCAACGATTCCGGAAGAAGCGTTTGTTATGACCGGTCAAAATGCGAGGAACCCAAACGAGGTGATCACGGGTAAGCTATTTATAAATTCTTGCGAAGTTTATACCTTACTTGATACTGGGTCTTTACCCATTCATTTATCTCTCCTGCATGTGCTCAACGTTTAAACTTAACTCCTAGAGAAATTAGACTTTGACCTATCTATGGAAACTCCGTTAGGAGAAACTTTCATCACATCCATTGTTTATAAATCTTGTTTGATTCAAGTTGGCACCATCACCTTATTTGTTGACCTTATCTCTTTAAAAATACTTGCTTTTGATGTGATTTTAGGGATTGATTGGTTAACTACTCATCATGCCAAAATTGATTGTTTTAAGGTTGTTAGTTTTCATATTCCTAACCAACCTATTATGCACGAATTCAAGCAACTAAACCATTAAAATCAATCACCGTCATATCTAATCATAAAACTATTCGCTTATTGAAAAACGGATGTCGAAGCTTTCTTAGCCCATGTTATGGATTTGAATAAAGACACGCCAAATTTGAATAATATTCCTGTTGTTATTGACTTTCCCGACGTATTTCTGAAGAACTTCCCGGCCTACCCCCGAATGTGAAGTTGAATTCTTTATTGATCTTGAACCCAGTACAAAGCCCATTTCTAAAACCCCATATCGAATGGCTCTATTGAACTTCGTGGAGTTAAAGATCCAACTACGAGAATTGTTGGACATCGGTTTCATTAAATCCCTAGTACATCTCCTTGGGGTGCTCTGTTTTATTCGTAAAGAAGAAAAGACGGAGAGTATGCGACTTTTGTATTGACTATCTCGAAATTGAACCATTTCACCATCAAGAATAGGTATCCTCTACCTCGTATTGATGACTTGTTTGACCGATTTGCAAGGGCACAATTCTTTTCAAAATCGATCTTCGCTTCGGATATCATCAGTTGAAGATTAGAACCGAGGATATTCCAAAGACCCGCCTTGAAACTCGGTATGGGCATTATGAATTCTTAGTCGTGTCTTTCGGATGACTAATGCTCCCCGCGGCTTTCATGGATATGATGAATCTAGTATTCAAGGAATATTTGGATCGATTCGTTGTTGTTTTTATTGATGACATCCTCATATATTCCAAAAGTCGTGAAGATCATGAGCACCATTTGAAGCCGGTACTCCAAAGGCTTCGTGAAAACAAACTATATGCCAAATTGAAGAAATGCGAGTTCGGCTTGAGGAAGTAACATTTCTTGGGCGCGTGTGTCAAAACATGGAGTATCCGTGGACCCGGTGAAGATTGAAGCAATACAAAGTTGGGAGCAACCAAGTCGGTGACAAAAGCACGTAGCTTTACGGGGTCTAAATTGGTTATTATCGGAGATTCGTGGAAGGTTTTTCTCGAATCGCTACTCCATTAACTCAAATTAACTTTCGGAAGGATACACAATTCGTTTGGAGCGAAGAATGCGAGAAGAGTTTCCAAGAGCTTAAGAGGAGACTTATTTCGCGCACTGTTCTAATAATACCATCTGGTTTGGATGGATTTGTTATCTACAATGATGCTTGAGCAAAGGGTTAGGATGTGTTCTCATGCAACGTGGGAAAGTCATAGCTTTATGCCTCGCGACAACTTAAAGATATGAGAGAATTATCCTACTCATGATCTAGAGTTAGCGGCAGTGATCATTTTTCATATTAAAGATATGGAGGCACTATCTCTATATGGGGAGAAAGTGGAGATATATTCGCACCATAAAAGCCTTAAATATTTCTTCACTCAAAAAGAACTCAACATGCGGCAAAATGACGTTGGCTCAAGCTATTGAAAGACTACGACCACACTATTCAATACCATCCCGGAAAAGCGAACGTGGTAGTGACGCGTTGAGTAGAAGATCATATCGCGAGGAATGAGTGCGATGATGTCAAGTATACGCACAGAGCCAACTTTAATAGAAAAAGTTAAGGTTGCTCGAGCCACCCAACCACGAAATGATGTGTATGAAGAATAAAGAAGTACAAGAAGGAGCTATTCTCGAAGGCGAGAATCGATGAAGAAGGAATACTTGAGTCCACTCTGAACTTTGTGTCCCTAACGACTGGATTTGAAGTACAAGATTATGATGGAGGCACACAATACACCATTTGCAATCCATCTCGGAAGTACCAAAATGTATCGTGATCTTCGACATACATTTTGGTGGAACAATATGAAGAGAGAGATTGCAAAGTTTATCTCGATGTGTTTAACTTGTCAACGTGTAAAGGCGCGAGCATCTAGTACCTAAGGGTCCGTTGCAACCACTTGAGATTCAAATGGAAGTGGGAACACATTACCATGGATTTCATTCACGGGTCTTCCTACGGTTTCTCAAGGCATCAATGCTATTTGGGTTATTGTTGATAGATTAACCAAGTCCGCTCATTTCTTGCCGATACAGAGACTTATTCCTCGAACGCCTTGCTAGTATATGACGTGAATGAGATTGTGAGGTTGCATTGCATGCCAAGATCCATAGTTTCGGATCGTGACCCAAGATTCACTTCAAGATTTTGGGTTAGCTTGCAAAAAGCTATGGGCACGGATTTGCGATTTAGTTCTAATACCATCCCCAAACCAGACGACAATCGAGAGGACTATTCAAACTCTTGAAGATCTATTAAGACTCGTGTCCTAGACTTCAAGGCGGCTTGGGATAAGTATTTACCATTGGTGGAATTCTCCTACAACAACAAAGCTTATCGTGCAAGTATAGGTGTGGCTCCATTCAAGCATTATATGGATGAAAATGTCGTTCTCCATATGTTGGGATAAGGTGGGTGAAGCAACATTGTTGGGACCCGAGTTAAGACGTATGACTCACCGAAAAGATCCAAATGATTCGACAACGTGATACAAACGGCACAAGATCGACAAAAGAGTTATGCGGATCTTCATCGAAAGGACGTGGAATTTAGTATAGGGCATCATGTATTGTTGCGAGTAGCTCCATGGAAGGGAGTTACAAGATTTTGGAAGAGAGGAAAACTCAATCCATGATTTATTGGTCCATTTTAAATTCTTGACCTAGTAGGAAATGTAGCCTATAGACTCGCGTTATGTGACGCCCCCAAAATTAGGTATACGTCACCCATCTTGGGTCACCACTTACATGGTACATAAATTCAAATACAACTTACTAATATAACTGTCATGTACAATACGACATAAACTGTGAGTTTGAATACAAATATTGTCTACTAGATATTATACAAACTCAAAAGGAGTCCTCATTACTACTATTATCACACTATTTCACAGAATAGTGAGGACTACTAATGCTATCCTCTGGACCATTACTCCGTTCAACGACTCGTCCCAACTATGTTCTCATTTCCTGAAGAGAACAGTGAAAGAAATGGTGAGCTCAACTAGCCCAGTAAGAAATATTATGACTAAGATAATGCAGAATAATTTATCATTAGCCTTCAACAGTGTTAAATTGATAAAATACAATAGACCACAAGTTTAACTGCAGCGGAATAAGCAATCCATTAAAAGAGTCAAGTAGAGAATAAAGTCTACTATCTTTTAGGTTTTAAAAGGTTTTTCATCACTGTTATAGCTGAAACTCAGTTTTAATAAATATTCCACATCATCGAATCACCCCTGCACTACGGCCAAAGATATTCATCAAATTATCAATGGTCATGACTATACCGAATCACCCCTGGTCATAATCAAACCAAAAACTATCCATCACTGCATTACAGGCCACTGAGGACTTTTATCACATCATTTATAACAAGCCATGATTATACCGAATGATCTCTGGTCATAATCATACTAAGTTCATCTATACACGTAAGCCGAAGATAACATAATATAACATGAGGATGATGACAATGACATAATAATTCAATAAAACAAGTTCAAGAATTATTTTATCCAGGAATTTTTAACGTCCAAATTGTCAAAATGATACTGTTTTGTAGAGTAAAATTCAAGAATGATCAGAAGAATATTTCCATGAAAAGATACTGGATGAAACGCAAATATCAAGGATATTCTACTAATTTCATGGAGTATAGAGGTCAAAGTTTTAACCAACTAGGTATAATAAAGAATGGAATAACAAAAGAAATCACCACGTAAATGCAGATTGCAGATAGACAAAGTTATTCCAATGTAATAATAATAAGGGAACCAGTCGTGAAATTCACACCCGACAGATGTTCCAACAGAATAATAAAGATGGAACCAGATCCGGTAAAAAAACACGATATGGGATATTCCAACAGAATGATAAAGATTTTAACCAGTCCTGTAAAACACACGATGTGATGTTCCAACGTAATAATAATAAAGACGGAACCAGTCCGTGTAAAACACACAAACAGGATGTTCCAACGTAATAATAAGAAGAATGTCACCAAGTATAGGGTAAACCGCATGATCACAAAGTTATTCCAATGTAATAATAAGCAATGGAATAACAACAGCCTTCTTCATGAATAAGAAAGAATAACACCCTTACGAATACAACAAATAATATTCCCTACCTTAGAAGAACCTGAATATTGGCAAGGTGAAGTAGCGAGAATACTTTTCTTCTTTCTCTCTATAGTTTCTCTCTCAGAGTTTCAAAGAATTCGTGAAAAATAATGAAGCACTAGGCCTCTATTTATAGAAGATTTCTAGCTTAGACCTTTGCCATGTGAAAAGGCAAGTGGCTTGACGACCGGTGATGTGAAAAGAAAAGTGGTTTGACGCTTTGTAATGTGAAACGACAAGTGGTTCGGCCGCTTTGTATGTGAAACGACAAGTGGTTCGACGCACAAATGTGAAACGACAAGTGGTTCGACGCTTTGTAAAGGTAATTACTATCGACGAAGGTAATTACTATTCACAAAGGTAATTACTATTGACGAAGGTAATTACTATTGATGAAGATAATTACTATTTACAAAGGTAATTACTATCGACGAAGGTAATTACTATCGACGAAGATAATTACTTATTCACAAAGGTAATTACTATTGACGAAAGTAATTACTATTGACGAAGAGACTCTTAGATGATGACATATATGCCCCCATAAAAATAATCAAACTTACCACAAATGTCTCATAATGCACTCTTTATATACATCAAGGATTGAATAAATATTACCACAAATCATTTTATTTTTAATCAACACATATTTAATCTTTCAACAATTATTAATTATTTATAACTTGTCGTCTCAATTATTGATTTAATACTATAACATATTATAAAGATGATCATCGTGACAATAATTGAATCAATAATATAAGAGATATGATGCAACAATTACTATAGCAATAATTGAAAGCATACCGAGTGACTTCTCAATGTAAAGCATCAATAATCAATATCGTGTCTACTATACAACTACGCCAGTATTCTTATACTTTTACTACCGGGTAGTTCAACAGTTTTAATTCAGTAACACCTCTGTAGTTATTTTTATAGAAAGATAATTTTGTCGCTTTTCTAACTACGACAATACTTCCGTTAATGGGGTCCACTAATGATTGAGCCAGTCGCATTTAATATTCCCCGACAAAAAGAATATTCCCCGACAAAAAGAATATTCCCCGACCAAACGAATATTTTATAACAACTTGCATACTTTGCAAAATTTATAAATACTACCCACAAATATAATATTATCTTAAATTCACACCATAATATTAAAAAATTATTTCGACAAAATTTAAATCTTTATTGATAAAATTTGGGGTCTCACAATCTCCCTCCTTATGGAATTTCCCTCGAAATTAGGGTACGACTGGTATGATAAAGAGGTGAGGATACCTTGAATACCTTTATCGTTGAAAACATTAAATTCATCTTTGCAATCCGGTCAAAGATATTTATTCACAATTCATCTTTGCACTACAGGGCCAAAGATATACAACTCATAAAACCAATAATGTTTGAGACGCAGACTTTAATAGTATCACGACCACGAATTATCCATTTACGCACCAATCGCCAAGGATATTCGTGTTTTCATTATGGTCATGATTATACCGGTAATAATCCTTAGTCATAATCATACCAAGTCTATCAATGCACTACTGACAAAGATGACTTTTACCACATCCATGAATTAATATTTCATTCACGAGACTCACCAATAATTAATCCATATCATCGAATCATCCCCGCACTACGTGCCAAGGATATTCATTAAGATCACGACCACGAATTATCCATGCACTACTACCAAAAAGATAATTGTGTATTCATTAGTATCACGACCACAAATTATCCATGCACTACTACCAAAGATAATTGTGTTTTCAATTACGGTTATGATTATACCCAACAATCCTTGGTCATAATCATACCAAGTCCATCTACGCACTCATACGCCACGTATGACTTTCAACATAATATAAGCGTGAGGATAATGATATAAAGAATCAATCAAATGAGATAAAGGATAAATATTAAACATTTATAATATAATTTATCCAGATTCAAGAATATCCCCATGTTATCAATCACTTAATAATCTCATAATCTAATATCATTAATATTATAACAATATTTTAATCACTTCTTAGATTTATAAACAATTTATCTCAATTGTTTACGCTTTTACCATATAATGCATTTAATCATTCAAAAATGCCATACTCATAAGATATCATCACCAATTATCAAATCCTCATCAAAAAAAATATGCATATATTCTATATAGGATTCTCTACCATAAAAATCCTATTTTTAACTTTTATTACTTCACATAACATATTTAACTCATATGTTCAGTAATTAAACTATTTTCATGAAAAATACCAAATTAGTCCCAAAAATATTTCTTTTCTGGGATTTAGCATAATATAGTCCCATAATGAAAATATATTTTCTCGAAATTTTTAAAATTCATTTACTATTTTTCAAAAATCAATTTCTAATTAATTCCTTAAGAAATTAGCTACCTCAAGTTTAACTCCAAAAATTCCCAAATCTTGGAAGGACCTTACATATGTTAACGTGAGCTTCTAGTTTAAATTTCATGGTCATCTGAGTTATAGAACTTGATTATAAGCGTTTTTTCGGAAAAACCTAAATATTGAAATAGTCATAACTTGCTCATTTTAAGTCGAAATGAGCTCATTTTTGGACAGGAGGTACTTTATACCATATACCTTCATGTCCCAAAAGGCCAGAATTTTTCTCATAATTTAAGTGGCCAAACAGCCTCTCTAAAATCATGGCAAGAGCTTTTTTGATTTTTGCAGATTTGCACTCCTTTGCTAAAATCAGTCCACACAAAAATCTACAACACCTTTCCAGTAATTCCACTTGGATTAGTTAGGTAACTCATAGATCTAACTCTAGGACTTGACCACACTCAAAAATTCAAAATATAATAGGAGATATGGTCAATTGAATTTCATGTTACGCTTTTCACCAAAATCGATTTTCAACTCTTTGTGATTTCTAAGAAACTTTTATGTTTTCACATGCTAACCAACATAACTCATCTTAAAACTTACTAATACTTCATATACCCATGATTTTCATCAGTTCTATACTTTTATTATGACTTTCATCATAATCCACGTAAAATGATCCTTTTAGTTGAAGAAATATTTGAGGGTTTAAGAAATGGGTTTTATCTTTGAAATCAATATGAAATTCGATTTCACGCTCTAGGGTAGGCTAGAAATCTTCAAGAATACGTCAAGAAATTTTATTAATGATAGAAATGTCATTCAAAACTACTACTCTTATCCAAGACTTGAATAAGACGTTACATTGATACCAACTGTGACTTTCATCCCAACTTTGGATAAAGATGTCACAATGACACCTTACATAAATGTATAGTCAAAACTGTTTTAGAAATTAGAATCTTTGGGAAGTGCTCAAGAAACCTTCGTATATGGGAGGCCATGCTTCTAGGTTATGATAGATATCATATGGCCACGTAATTATCCTTGGTTTACCCAATAGACCCCAAAGAAAATGAGAAGATTACTATCATATTCTTCCCAATGGTGAGTCTTCTTCGATTTATCATTATCTCCACTGCCTCAAATTGAGAATTATACTTCAAACAAACACCAAGATCATATAGGTAGTGCTCGTAAATATACTCAAGAAGTGGATGAGCACACCCTCGCTTTATGATGACACGAGGTTGTATGTCATGTCATTAGACATCTTGTATGATAGTGGCAAAACACTCTTCTAACGTTGGGTTCGCCTCACCCTAGTTGATTCACCAAATATAACTACTAAAATAATGACCACCGCTTATTCCATTCATTACTTACCCCCGACTTCAACCTAGCTACACTCTTATTACCCGAAAGGAATTGTGAAGCAAAAGGGTTAATTAATATATCAAATATTATCCCTATACTCCGAATTCCACCAATTAAATAACAAATAAACTTAGGTAGGTCATACTAATGAGGAATTCCCGCTCTCCCTCCTAGTTCTTATCTCAAGATCTTAGCGTGATCATATCCCTAAGCTCTCGATACCAACCGCGACGCCTAAAATTAGGTATACGCCACCCATCTTGGTCGCCACTTACATGGTATATAAATTCAAATACAACTTACTAATATAATCTGTTGTATACAATACGACATAAACCGTGAGTTTGAATACAAATATTGTCTACTAGATATTATACAAACTCAAAAGGAGTCCTCATTACTACTATTATCACACTATTTCACGTAATAGTGAGGACTACTAATGCTATCCTCCGGACCATTACTCCGCTCCCCGACTCGTCCCCCAATTATGTTCTCATTTTCTCAAGAGAAAAGGTGAAAGAAAGGGTGAGCTCAACTATCCCAAAGAAGAAATATTATGACTAAGATAATGCGAATAATTTATCATTAGCCTTCAACAAAGTTAAACCGATAAAATACAATAGACAACAAGTTTAATCTGCAATGAATAAGCGAATCCATTAAAAGAGTCAAGTAGAGAATAAAGTCTACTATCTTTTAGGTTTTAAAAGGTTTTTCATCATCACCGTTATAAATTTGAAACTCGGCTTTAATAAATATTCCACATCATCGAATCACCCTCGCACTACTACTGACCAAAGATATTCATCAAATTATCAATGGTCATGACTATACCGAATCACCCCGGTCATAATCAAACCAAAACTATCCATCATCGCATTACAGCCACCGAGGACTTTTATCACATCATTTATAACAAGCCATGATTATACCGAATGATCCCAGTCGGTCATAATCATACTAAGTTCATCTATACACGTAAGCGAAGATAACATAATATAACATGAGGATGATGAAAATGACATAATAATTCAATAAAACAAGTTCAAGAATTATTTTATCCAGAAATTTTAACGTCCAAATTGTCAAAATGATACTGCTTTTGTAGAGTAAAATTCAAGAATGATCGTAAGAATATTTCCATGAAAAGATATCGGATGAAACGCAAATATCAAGGATATTCTACTAATTTCATGGAGTATAGAGGTCAAAGTTTTAACCAATTTGGGTATAATAAAGAATGGAATAACAAAAGAAATCACCACGCATGCGCGATTGCAGATGTATGAGGTTATTCCAACGTAATAATAATAACGGAACCAGTCGTGAAATTCACACCGATGCGGATGTTCCAATGTAATAATAAAGATGGAACCAGATCCGGTAAAACACACGATAGGATATTCCAATGTAGAATGATAAAGACGGAACCAGTCCTGTAAAACACATGATGTGATGTTCCAACAAAATAATAATAAAGACGAACCAGTGTCTAGTGTAAAACACACAAACAGGATGTTCCAAATGTAATAATAGAAGAATGTCACCAAGTATAGGTAAACCACATGTATACATGTTATTCCAATGTAATAATAAGCAATGGAATAACAACAGCCTTCTTCATGAATAAGAAAGAATAACACTTTTACGGCACAACAAATAATATTCCCTACCTTAGAAGAACTGAATATCGGCAAGGTGAAGTAGCGAGAATACTTTTCTTCTTTCTCTATAGTTTCTCTCTCTGAGTTTCAAATAATTCGTGAAAAATAATGAAGCACTAGGCCTCTATTTATAGAAGATTTCTAGCTTAAGACCGCCATGTGAAAAGGCAAGTGGCTCGACGACCGGTGATGTGAAAAGAAAAGTGGTTTGACGCTTGTAATGTGAAACGACAAGTGGTTCGATCGCCGTAATGTGAAACGACAAGTGGTTCGACACCGTAATGTGAAACGACAAGTGGTTCGGCCATCAGAATGTGAAACGACAAGTGGTTCGACGCTCAGAATGTGAAACGACAAGTGGTTCGACGCCTCGTAAAGGTAATTACTATCGACGAAGGTAATTACTATTCACAAAGGTAATTACTATCGATGAAGGTAATTACAATTGACGAAGATAATTACTATTCACAAAGGTAATTACTATCGACGAAGGTAATTACTATCGACGAAGATAATTACTATTCACAAAGGTAATTACTATCGATGAAAAGTAATTACTATCGACGAAGAGACTCTTAGATGATGACATATGGCCCCCCATAAAATAATCAAACTTACCACAAATGTCTCATAATGACTCTTTATATACATCAAGGATCGAATAAATATTACCACAAATCATTTTATTTTTAATCAACACATATTTAATCTTTCAACAATTATTAATTATTTATAACTTGTCGCCTCAATTATTGATTTAATACTATAACATATTATACGTAGATATATCTTGTGACAATAATTGAATCAATAATATAAGAGATATGATGCAAAGAATTACTATAAAGCAATAATTGAGCATAGTTGAGTGACTTCTCACGTAAGCATCAATAATCAATATCGTGTCTTACTATACAACTACGCCAGACATCGTATTTTTACTTACTAGGGTAGTTCAACGGCTTTAACGGTAATACCTCTGCCGTTATTTTTATAGAAAGATAATTTTGTCGCTTTTCTAACTACGACAATACTTCCGTTAATAGGTCCACCAATGATTGAGTCGTCGTATTTAATATTCCCCGACAAAAAAGAATATTCCCCGACCAAACTAATAATTTATAACAACTTGCATACTTTGCAAAATTTATAAATACTACCCACAACTATAATATTATCTTAAATTCACACCATAATATTAAAAAATTATTTCGACAAAATTTAAATCTTTATTGATAAAATCTGGGGTCTCACACGTTACCTCCGAGTATGTCTCGTGTTTATAATGTGTTTCATATATCTCATTTCAGAAATATGTGAAAGACCCAACCACGCGTATAGAGTTAGAAACCCATTGAGATAGCCAAAGACTTAACGTATGAGGAGGTACCGCCAAGATCTTGGATAGGAAGGAGCATGTCCTACGCCAAGAAAGGTCATACCACAAGTTAAAGTTTTGTGGAGGAATCATGCTATAGAGGAAATGACCGGGAATTGAAACGGAAATGAAAGCGAGGTATCCTCACCTTTTCAAACACAGTGTACGTCATTTCAATTTCGAGGACGAAATTTCATAAGGAGGGAGGTTGTAAGACCCCAACTTATTATTAATGAAATTTAATTTTCTCTATTTATTATTTTAAAATAGTAAGGGTTGATTTGATTAATGTGGATAGTTAGGGGTAAAATACGCAAATATTTCAAAATAAATAAGTGGTTATAAAATATTCATTGTTGTTGGGAATATTCGTTTGGTCATGGAATATTCGTACTTTCTAGCAATATTCGCGATGCGAACGGCAGCAGCCCATGTGTGGCCCCATAACTAAAAAGCGATTGGATGAAGAAAAACGACAAATATAAGTTGTTTAAAAATAACAAATAGAAGTTATTCACAGATAATCTTCGTTAAAATACTCTTGCGGGTTAAAACACAAGAAGATTACTAGATGATGCACCAATTATTGATTCTTACGTGAAGGCAGGCACTTTACTCAATAATGGTTACGATAATTACCGATCAAGATTTTATTTTATTGATTTAATAATAGCTGCGTTGATATTTTATATTTTATATTGTTATTTTCAATAATTGTCATTACAATCGTATTTTTATTATCGAAGCAATAATTCATATTATCTCTAATAATATTATTAGATAACATTATTGGCAATGTCTAGAAATTTCTATCTAAGGAGAGGTTTGGTCACCTAATTGCGCCAAGAAGAGAAATTCTTATTGAAAGCCCCTCTTTCCTCGGGAACTGCCTGGTTATCAATATTGTGATTACATAATATTATTTATGAATAATTAATTATTGATTCATATAATGAGAAAAATATTGATTTTATGTGGATATATATGGAGAAAATTTTAATGTGACAATTGTTGAAAATTGAAATTTTATCTTTTTCTCGATAAAATAATTCATTTAAATATATTATTATATTTTAATAATATAATAATGGTGATATTTTTACAACGAATGTGGGATATATGAGTATACGAGGAGGAAGAGTATTTTTGTTGCAATAAATGTTTAAAACATGTTAAACATGTCGGTTGGACCCCATTTATTGATCGAAATTTGATTATAGCACAGAAATCGTCTGTTTGTGGATTTCATCAATTTCATTTGTAATTTGGAAAAACTTTCTTCTCAAAGTTGTAGAGAATTGAATTTCCTATAAAAAAATGCGTGATTCAATTTTCCGACAAAAGGGCTATTTATTGTGAATTATTGAAGTTCAAGTTCAAATAATTGATTTTGGAAGTTTAAATTATTTTAAATTAGAAAAATGTTTTTCTTACTTTTTCTAGAAGGTGGCATGTGCTTATTGAGCTGAAATCAGATTTCAAGAGTGGCGTAGGAATTTTGATATATATAATAATATTAAATTAAATTTTCTGCTTTGGTGTTAAGCAATTTCCTATAAATAGGTGCTTAGGTTAGAATTGAAAATTACACCGAAATCAAGTTTTCTCTCTATATTATCGAGCGTATTCTTGTGAGTATTTTGAGTATACTTTGAGTATTGCTATACTATCAAGTTCAAGTCATAGCCTATCAGGTTTTTACTAGAATCTTGTCTTTGTGAGGAGGTAAGGGATATTTTTTTTCAGAATGATATTATTTCTTCAATATCATTATGTTGAAATATTGATCTGAAGTTTTTATCAAATTTGGAACTTTTGGTGTCTGAGTTACTATTCACGTATCTTGACACTTTATTCACGATACTGATCTTATCACGAATACGACACTTATTCATCGAAAAATAAAAATTTTCTTTTAGTCCTAAATATCTATTCGGATACTAGGTTTGATTGTATCCATGTTTTGATCATTCTTGAATTTTACACCACTATGATTATTTTTGAGGTATTTTTGGACGTGGATAAAACAAAAGTACGAATCCTTAATCCTTGTCATTTTGTTTTCACCGGATTCGTTTCTTTAAAATATTTTCATCATCCTCGCCTCTTAAATGATGATATTATTGAATATCTTTGGCTCAGAGTGTAAAGATGAATGATTTCAAAGAATATCTTTGGCCCGTAGTGCAAAGATGAACAGTGTTTAGATGAACATGACTTAATCGATGAATATCTTTGGCTGTAGGCAAAAGATGAATATTTGATTCCGTATATATATTGATTGATGTTACGGGGATAAAAGATAGACGATGAACTTTTAAATTCATACATGTAAGATAGTAGTTTGCATTCTCTACTTAACTCTTCTAATGAATTATTATTTCATTGCTGAATATTGATTTAAAATTTATTGTCTATTGTATTCTATTAGATTTTTCCTGTTGAAGACTAACGATAATTTGTTGTATATTATCTTAGTCATAATATTCTTTATCGGGCTAGTTGAGCTCACCCTTTTCTTTTTGTTCTATTTTTTTCTCGTGAGGCGAGAATATAGCGAGTACGAAGCCTGGGTATGGAATGAAAGTTCTAGAGAGAGTTGTTTAATAGTCCTCACCATTTTGTAAAATAATGTATCAATAAATGTGATGAGGATTTATCTGAGTATAGATATTGTCAGAAGATAATATTTGTATACAAACTCACAGCTTATTGTTATAATAATAAAGTTGTAGTTGTTTACATCTACCATGTATTGACAACCTCGAATGGGTGATGTATACCTATTTTGGGGCGCCACAGTTGGTATCGAGCTTAGGGATATGATCTCCATGAGATCTAGAATAGAATTAGGAGGGAGAGACGAGTAAATCCTTCGCTAAAGGTGTCCTACCTAAGCTTATTTGTTAGTTACTGCTTCTTCAAAGCAGGTTAGAGAGTTCATGGACGCCAGATACGTATGGGTCTTCTACTACTTGACGTCGGTGGAGCGAGGATTATTCTGACGAGTCCGGAGGGATTCAAGGTGCAGCAGACCATCAGATTTCTGTTCAAAGCGACAAACAACGAAGTTGAGCGCGTGGCGCAGATCATGCAGGTTACGACTGCAATCTTGACTCTCAAGTGCGTAGAATAGTCATCTTCAGTGATTCTCAGTTAGTCGTTAAGCAATTCTCTGGGGAGTACGAAGCTTGAGGCCCAAGAATGATCAAGTATTTGGCAGAATTGAAAGAACGACTTCAGTATTTCCAATCCTACGATTTTCAGGGGGTCGAGCGTAATAACAATTCCATTGCTGATGCACTTTCCAAATTAGCCACTACGGATGTTAACGTCTTTTCGGTAATGTGTGTTGACCGAACCAACTGCTGGTTGACTCCATATCTGGAGTATCTGGCAGATGGCGTCTTACCTTCGGATCGGATGCTAGCCAAGAAAATCAAGTACAAGAGTGCTAATTTTGTTTTGATTGATGGGGATCTGTTCCGAAGGGCTTTCTCGTCTCCACTACTGAAATGTTTGACTCCATCTGAAGCTGAATATGCTCTCCGAGAAGTACATGAAGGCATCTGTGGCGACCATATGGCTGCTAAGTCATTAGCCTATAAAGTACTTTATCAGGGGTACTACTGGCCTACCATCTTCAAAGAAGCGGATCGAAGTACGTCGAAGTGCGAGAAATGTCAGCTCAACAGTTCGATCCCACATCAGCCACCAGAAGAGCTATACTCGATCCTATCTCCTATACCCTTTGCTGTCTGGGGGGTTGATATACTGGGTCCACTACCGAAAGCAAAAGGTCAAGTCAGTTTTGTTATAGTTGCCATCGACTATATGACCAAATGGGTAGAAGCAAAGCCACTTAGGTTAATAACGGAACAGGAATGCTTGAAATTTTTGAAAGAATCAATAGTATTTCGCTTGAATTCCTAAGGTGTAATAATATCGACAATGGAAATCGGTTTGGGGATCGAAATTTGAAACATTTTGAAAGAACTGGGATCCAAAGATGTAAAGACTTGAGAGCTCATCCTCGATCAAGCGGACAAGTTGAAGTGACCAATGAACGTCTACCGAATGGGATCAAGCGCAGATTGGACAAAGCTAAGGCGAGATGGCCGGAAGAGTCACGCTTAGCGGCGTGTTATGGGCTTATCGAACTACTCCGAGGACTACAACGGGGATTCACCTTTCGATCGGCCTATGGTAATCGATGCTTTAGTCCCAAATGAAATTGGATCTCCAAGTCTTCGAGTTAGTCAATTCAAAGAGATCTGATGAACGAAGAAGGGTCAAGGCCAATCTTGATTTGCTTGAAGAAGTCAGAGAAACAGCCTTTATCAAATTGGCACCCTATCAGCGAAGAGTGGGTAAACATTATAATAAGGGGGTAAAGCTTCGCAGATTCGAAGTAGGGGACTTTATCCTCAGAGAAGTCGAAGCATCTACACCTCAGAATCTGGGAAAGCTGATGCCGAACTGGGAAGGACCGTATAAAGTCACTAAAGTACCAAAGCCGAGGACTTATCGGTTGAAGGCATTAGACGGGTCAGCAGTTAAAAATACTTGGCACGCCGACAGGCTTAGAAAGTACTTTCAGTAAAAACGATGTCAGTACATCGGAAGTCTGTAAATATTCACGTCATCATCAATAAAAGTTCCCTTTTTTCTCAAACAAATCTTGTCTTCGTTGCTGATCAGTTCAGTGGTGTAAGGAGGTTCGGGGGGACTCGCTGACCATTCGATGGTAGCCTTAAGGGTAGGTGGACCTTATGGGTTTGTGAGGCCCTTCGTGGTAGGCAAACGCCATCCTTAAGACGTTGTCAGGCCCTGCGTGGTAGGAAATTGTTGACATTTAGACCTTGTCAGGCCCTTCATGGTAGGCAAGCGTTGTCCTTCAGACCTTGTCAGGCCCTTCGTGGTAGGCAAGTGTCATCCTTAAGACGTTGTCAGGCCCTGCGTGGTAGGCAATTTTTGACATTTAGACCTTGTCAAGCCCTTCGTGGTAGGCAAGCATTGTCCTTCAGACCTTGTCAGGCCCTTCGTGGTAGGCAAATGTCATCCTTAAGACGTTGTCAGGCCCTGCGTGGTAGGCAATTGTCGACATTTAGACCTTGTCAGGCCCTTCGTGGTAGACAACTGTCGTTCTTTAGACTTCGTCAGACCCTTCGTGGTAGGCAAAGGTCATCTTTTGGTTTTGTTAGGCCTTCTGAGGTAAACAAATTCCCAATGAAGCAGATCTGTCTCACACTTCGGTAACTAATAAGTATCCCTTTACTTTATTACCTAAATTTTTTCTAAGTGTTGAGTTCGGAATGCCTCATTCCCTAACTTCATCTTATCTGTTATATGACATGCTTAGTTGTTAATTAACAATTTGAATTGAGTCCATGAAAGAGTTTGTGCATTTTTCCAAATAATTAATATTGAGTATAAAGTGAAAAGTAAATGCAAAAGTCATAAGGAATGAGACCACATTTCATTAATATTTAATTTGACTACAAAATTAGAAAATTTTTACACAAATCCTATAAATTAAAGAAAGTAAAATAACGTAAATTTTCACAAATATTCTTAAATAAAATCCAGAAAGACAAGATTATTCACTTGAGCACCACCTTCGTCCCTGAGTTAAGAAGATCCTGGATCCAAATTGAGCGGCAGATAACTTTTCTTTACCTCGCCTCGGCGGTCCTTCATACCCTCTGAATAGACCTTCATGATTTCGCATTAAGCTCATCCGAATCCTCAGAGTCCGTTTGAATCGCTTTCAGCCTCTTGGTCGTAAGAGGGCCCCGATCCCTCAAGCTCTTTTATTTTATGACGAAGTTTGTGGTGCTTGGCCTTATGTCTTCGCTCTCGCCCCGGGGCTTCGCCGAGCCTCGCTTGAGTTGAATCGCCAAGCCTCGGTTGGTGAAGAAAACTCTCATTTTGGCATTCAGAGTAGGTTTTCTTGACCGGCTTCTGCTCATATCGATTAAAACTTGTTGACCGGCTTTTGACGCAACCAAACCCCATCCTCGTGGCCTTAACTCATCGTCGACGTCTTGAGTCCATCCTAGCCCGATCTAAGTCTCTTTTGAAGGCCGTCGATGGTATGAAGAGCGTCTTCGCGATCGGCCCTTTTCGAGCTGTGGTCGATTTCAAAGACGTTGATCTCTCGTCTCATGAAATCTTCCTCGGCCTCCCCAATTATGTGCCTCGGACGTAAACGCCCGAAGACAGCGTTGGCCTGCATATGTTCAACAATATTCAAATCAGTGTTCAGATATCTAAACAAGAGCAGAAAAATAGAAAATATGGAAACTGTTATTTACCTTAGCCAGATAGCTCATCCCTCATCAAGCGATTTCCATCCAGTATGGTCATCGAATCCTGATCATCGCTACGTTACGACGAAAGCTCAGAAAAGATCGAATGGAAAATTTGCATTGAATCGAGGCCATAGAGTCGGGGACCCCATAGCCTCGGCATGATAACCCTGACCTGAAGGACCGGGTCGTTCGGGGGAGGGTCTCGGTCTTTCGGGAGAAGGGGCTGGCTGTTTGGGAGGAGTGGGGTCCGCATATACAGTTTCGGGAGAAGGAGATTTATTTGGAATGGGTTCTCGGGGAGATGGGGCAGGCGTAACTTGGGTGATTTGTCGGTGTACGCTTCTCTTCCCGGACAAATATTGAATGCAGTTTAAATCCTGCTCACCTTCTTGACAATTTGTATTTCTGAAAGCCACGAAGGGTGGGATGATCGAGGACTGGGGCACCCTGAGTTCTTCGGCAGTCAGGGGGGTTATTTTGGTTTTTAATTTCTTGGTTCGGAGGATACTTCTTCGATCGGGACGATCGAGCAAACCTCCTCGTCGGGGGATTGGTTGGATGATCGACTCAGTTTCTGGGATGGCTTCAGAAGGGCTGAGAAGAGGTGTTGATCTGGGTTTTCTAACGGCCCTCCTCTTCTGACGAGGACGGAGGGTCTCTTTCAGTACAGGAACCTCATTAGCTTCTGGCTCTTCTGTTCAGAATTCATCGGTGTGTATTTTCGGGGTTGGCTCAGCTTCAGGGATAGCTTCTGTTGGCAGACTCTCAACGGCTTCCGATGACTTCCCAGACAAAAAATCTTCAAACTCCTTTATTTCTAAGGAGCTCGGTCTGATCAAAGATACTGCACGAAACAAACAGTCATATGTTAGATTCCACATCATAAGAACATTTTCAAATATTTATATATAAAATAGACCGATACTTACATTTATGGTCATATAACCATGCCTGCTTCGAAAGGAGTCCATACTTCCACTCCTCCTTAGGAAAATTATCAAAAAGCTCCATCATCTCAACTTCCCGTTCTTCAAAAATATCTCAAAGTCGTGAGAGATCTTCTCATCGATGGCCCAATTCCTAGAAAAGAAGAGATTTCAGGACCTTTGACGAAGAACCACTTCTCGTTCTATCCCCTATTACTCGAAGGAGTGTTCACCAACGAACGTCTCTCGAACTTTTCTCCCGACTTCGGAGAGTGTTTGCTGAGGGCCTTGAACCCCTTCTCTTTGGATTGGACGATCTTATACACGGTGAAGAAGAAGTCGAGCTAGGGAAGGCTTAACGCCCAACTCATGGCAGAAAGCAACAAAGACCAGGATGTGAATATAAGAATTTGGTACCAATTGGGCGAACCCCATGCCCAGAAACCCCAGTATAGTCACTATGAAGACGTGTAGAGGAAACGGACCCCTTCTCAAGCAAGGTCACAGGACTACCGTCCAACCCTCTCGTCAGTTGGTACATTTTCTCACCGGACACAGGAGCCCTAAATGCGTGTATCCTAATGTGGTACCAAGATCGAATCCTCTTTAACTTTGGCTTTCAAAGACAATAGAGGGAGTGTTGGCGTCGAGAACGCTCCGTATTCCCCGTAATATTTAGAGGGAGTTTTGGGGATTTTTGGAGGAGGATTCTTATCGGTTTTCGTTCCTTTGGGATTCAATGTCGAGGTTTCTTCGCGGGGGTTGGGTTTTGGTGAATCGGTGTTGATTGGTGTTACTAGGAGGGGTGAACTTTGTTCAGAATCTTGAGAAGCCATTTTTGACAGTTCGCAGAGAAGGAAAGAGAGTTCAGAGGAGAAGAAAACTCAAAAGGCGCTCGAATTTCAAATGGGCGTAAAACTGTCAAATTTGGTAAAGTTATCTTTATAATTGATTTGCTTACATCTGTACAAGGCCAAGCACATTAAATGTTAGTAATGATTTAGAATTTGAATGAGAAGCGTCCTGCCTCGAGTCCGGATATTTATCGTGTGTGGGGCCTTTCGATTTGGGCCTCCGCTCTCCTCTCTCATTTCATCTCATGAACGATGGAATCGGTACATCTCGATTACTTTACTATGGACCTTTGTAAAATATCATGGACCATTTATAGTTTTCTATTAAACATTCCGCTCAACAAAAAAAACTGAGGGGCAATGTTGGGTCATGATATTTCCTCCTCGGTAGTAAATAAATTGCTTACTCATTTAATTAATCCATCGGACCTTCATTATCGAACCTTAAAAGTCATTGGGTTTAGTCACCATATTACTTATTTAATCCTATAAGACCGGCCTGCTTCATTGACTAACCTATTGGATTATTTGATATCTATTACTTTGACTTGTAATGATGAAAAAAGGATGATGGTTGATCGCTATTATCGCCATGCATTAATGTGAATGGGATCCCATGACTACGGCCACGGTGAAAACAGAGGTCGGTGGTAGTGGGTGGTGAACTGTACACCCTACGAACCATAAGATCACGGCCGTCATGTCGTAGGTAGGTAGTGGTGGTACGCAGAACCCAGGTAAAAAGTATCACCTATCAACCAAGTCTTCACAAAGTGACGCTCACATACACGCTCACATTCATATTTCACATATACACACCAATCGAGGATTATTATCTCTCTCAATACACTGTACATTACATCCTCCATCATTAACCTTGCGAACACGTATATCGACTCTCACGCCCGAGCCTATTTCGCTGATGCCTACCGCTGCGTCTCGCATGTGGTGTTTATCGTGTTTCTTTACTGCGAGGATTAGGATGTCTTACGTGATTGGGACGTTGAAGAAGATCTTGGCGTTAACATATATGTATCGGTAGAAAGAGAAATAAAGAGGAAGTGTTTGTATTGTATTAGTAGTGTTTTTAGAGTCGTGGAACAGGGAGGGGCTGATGCGTGGAAGCTGGTGACAGCAAAAATGGCGAGATCCCGTTGGAACCGTCTCTTCTTCATCACTCCATTCTCAAGACCTTCATCATCCTCTCTTAATAAGCCCTAACATCTTCTTCTCCCTTTTCATCTGATCAATATCTCGATCTTCTCTAAGGTTACCAGTTAATTTAATATTCTCTTGAACTTCTGCATTGCTGTTAGCTTCTGTTTTCCCCTCTTCAATCTCTCTATATTTGTGCTGTAAGAATTGTATTTTTGTCAAATTTGCATGTGGAGCTTACTGGAATTGGAATTTGTTTTTGTTTTGGTTGTTTATAGGAATGGTGATGGAGGTGGCGAAGGTGCTGTACATAGTGGTGGTGAGTGATGAGAATGAGAAGAAAGAGGAAAGTGGAAAAGAGTCGTTTCGGTACACGCGCCCTGTTCTTCAGAGTACTCTGCAGCTCATGGGTTGCAAAGCTCGTCATGCTTTTAAGGTAGTACTACTATAATTTCTTCTCTTCTTTCCCCCCGTTTTATTTACATTTATGTATTCAAGTGTAAGCAAGCATGGATTTTTCTTTTAATGTGGATGGAGTAACAAATTGAATGAAATTAGTTTTTTTTTTCTTTTTAATTGTCAATTGGGTATTGATTATTATGAGCAATCTTTCATATTTTCCCTTTTCGATGAGCCCTGTATTGAAGATTCGGACAAAATGAATGGAATTCAGAAAGAACAAGTAAAATAATCACTTCCTCTGTAAAAAAAGTTCAGTTTTGATTTTTGAAGTCAATCTGCGAAGTCTTAAAATTGAAAATTGGTATGAAATCAATTGATTTTAGTTAATACAATTATAATTATTTTAAAATATTTAAGAATACTACCAATTTAAAATCTTGTCGTTTCCAAAAATTTACATGAATCCCATCAATTTTTATTTTTTGATTTTGTGAACTGACTTTAGAAAGGTCAAAATGGACATTGTTTTGGAAGGGGGGGTATCCTTTTGATTATCATTTATTATCCCTGCCTATTATGGAGTTCCAAAAGTAGGGTAAGGAGATTGAATTGGATTTGCTGTTAATTTTTGTGGTCTTAGTTGTTTTTACACTGATGTTTTAATACGGTGATAACAAAATTTTGAAAAAGACGCAAGCTTGTTTAATGTTATAGAACTTCACAAATTTTTATCTACAACAATGAATCTCGAATTCTCATCATTCTCATCACTACTTGTATGTATCTAATATTTGAACATGTGCGCTTCTTAACCAAACTGCCTATGCAATTGCATGTGCTTATCTTATGGGCAGTCAATCATATATACAGTTGGAACTTGAATATTTGATAGGTCTAGGATATTTAGCAGCCTTTTTTGGACCTATCTGTTGTCATTGGGGTCTGTGATGTTCAATGTTTTGATCATGTAGTCATTGTACTTCTAAATCATAGTAGAACTCTGCATACTGCATATTCTCTTTCTTCCATAGTTCAATTATAATATTGAATTTTTTGTTTCATTAGAAGTGATTATCCTATACATAAAACATGCTAAATTCAGATATCTGAAATCCATCCTTGCATGTTTTTCTTGTTCTTCTATGTTCTATGCGTTTTGATATTTCTACGTCCGGCTGTTTCTAAAGATTAATGAAGACGCACTGAAAATGTTCTTTTGGTTTTGATCAGATTAGCCAAAGGGTATTTGAACTGATGAGAAGTGAATACTTTGGAGATGCTTCTGTGTCAGCGGGTCTAGTGATATCTGGACCAGATGCTTCCAAGGTATATCCTCTGAAAGAAAACAATTGTGATAGTGATTGTTTCCCGGACAAAGCAAATAGAGGCAACCATTTGGTTCCAGAGATTGACGGGAGAAGTAAGAGCAAACCCTTCGAATTGTACAAAAGACGCACTACAGTAATTGTCAAAAGAAAAACATTCCTAGATGTTGTCTGTGAGGCTCTAGCCGAGTACAAGTATGTGAGTCCCAACCAGAGAGCAGATTTGGTTTTAGCTTGCAGGTAGAGTATATCATCTTTAACTTGTTTGAAAGTAATAACATATGGTCAATAGCAAAAGCGGAAGAAAAAAAATAGCTTTTTAGGTAAATTTGTTGGAATTGATTTAGGTCGGCAACACTAATTTCTTTGTTTATTCGTCTCGTATGTTTAGAGCATTATTATCCATGAATATTTTGTTTAACATGCCTAGTTAAATCCTTATTGGTCCAATGAAAAGAATGTATTACAGTATTTTCTCTAATGCTCAGTAGTTTATTGAAATTTATATTCTTTGGATGTCCATTATTTTTAGCTCCTGCCATTTCTGTCCCATTTCTCTATTTATTGAAGTAGTCCTGTGTTGCGTCTCAAAAAAAAATTGCTGGCTTAAAAGGAACTGATTGCTCCCATTGATCATTTTATTAGTTAATCCTGCTACTAGCAATTGATATTTTAGCTGGCTGTGGCTTATTTTTTGAAATGAATGTTGCATAGTTGTATGCAGTTATTATAGTTTCATTTGTACTGCATTCACTTTCACTAAGAAATTATTTACACTTTTCAGAATCCGGGAGAGGAAGGAATCAGTAACAGTGTTATTGTGTGGCACTAGTGGCTGCGGCAAATCTACTTTATCTGCCCTGCTGGTATTCATCTTATTTCCAAAATGATTTCTTCTTTGCATTATTGAATTCACGAAGAATAATGGTGTACATATCAACTCTATTTCTTATAATTTTAATTTAATTTAATTTAATTTTATGCTTATGAGTTTCTTTTTAATTTTCTCATCTGAATATACTGAATTTGTGATGTCTGATGCTTCCACAATTTGATGTAACGTGACACAGGTGAACCCTTATTAACTTGCAAATTATATTTTGATTTGGTAAGTTCTCACTTTAAACTAACATGCTAATATAACCATTTAAGCTTATCAAAAACTTCAGACTGTTTAGCTTCTGCTCACTGCTTACGTTTGTGATGAAAAGAGCAGCCCAAAAACATCAGTTACTGGTAAAAGCACAAACTCATCTCAGTTTACCATTAAATTATGGAACAAGATAATGGCAAAATAGGAATGGGATGCTAGGTCTCCTAGATTAACTCAGAAGTTGATACCTGATCTGCAATAGATTAGAATGGGAATGCATGGATGTCTACCACATCAATTAGACTAGAGAATATAGCGAGGTTCAGAAAGCAGAATATGTAATAACATGTCCCCTTCACTGTAAATGGTATTGTCTTGCTTGAGCAAGAATTAGTGTGAAAGTCGATAGATCATGAAAACATTGCTATATACGGAATTTCACTGCTGTTAAATCTGGGGCTAACTAGGTTGAATTGGCATAAAAGATTATATAGTCTGTTCCTTTCTACATCAACTTTATTAGCTAGATTTTTAATTTTTTCTTTCTTTCAGTGACATTTGTCCAATCTTTAGATCGTTGCCTGTTTATTTTTTGTGTTGTGCTATTTGGCATTGTAAAAAGCCTTCTATTTTTAGAATTATCATCTTCATATTACATTTATGTAGTCTTGTAACCTGTGAAACATTTGATAAATTATTCTTAATAGTTTAAGGAAGACATAGATTGAGAAGTCACTTTCTTTAGAGGCTCAGACTACTCTATGATAAGTGATTTTGCCTATCTAAGTGAGCAAATGCCTTATTGCTTTCCATGCATGAAAGAGATATATGTTCCTATAGTGGCTGCAAATTAATATACTCACCACGTTTGACAAAAAAGTGACTCTTGAACTTTATATTTGTTTCAAATAATTTTCATTCTTTCCAAAATAAACAAAACTTTTTATGATGGGTTGATGTGTATGGAATTTTCATGGGACCTGTTGTGGAAGTAAAGCACATAATCTAAATGATCCTTTGGTGAACTAAAATTGGGATGGGGTGGGATGGGGTTGGGGGGGGGGGGGGTGGGTGGGTGGGTGGGAGTAATTCAGTACATGTGTACCAAGAAGCAACATATGGCACTTCTAGAAACCAAGCAGGGTCCATGGTCCCCCTTGGCTCGTGTATAGGTTTTTTCCCCCCTCGGGTCCTGTATAGGTTTTTCCTTGTTTTAATCCTCCTATTGCTGCATAATATTCCATCCTTTTGTGGTTGATGGGCTTTACAAATTAGGACTACCTATGTAAGGTAGGTCATGGCAACATTTGGTCCTCTCATGTTTGTGACCAGTTATATGGGATTCTAGACAAATGATAAAATACATAAAACTTTATTTATATAGCTGTTATCCTTATTTTCAATCCTTTTAAAATCATTTTTGCCAGGGTAGTAGGTTGGGAATCACCACCGTGATATCGACCGACTCAATTCGCCATATGATGAGGAGTTTCGTTGATGAAAAGGAAAATCCGTTGCTTTGGGCTTCTACCTACCATGCTGGGGAATACTTGGATCCAGTGGCTGTTGCAGAAGCTAAGACCAAAAGGAAAGCTAAGAAATTAACCTCTCTCCCTGCACTATCAAAGGGTGATATATCTGATGGTCCCATTAGTGGAATATCACTGCCAGATGGAGGTTCTAGTACTGCTGAACAGATCAGTCCAAAACAGATGGCCATTGAAGGATATAAAGCACAAAGTGAGATGGTCATTGATGGTCTTGATCGGTTGATCACTGGCTGGGAAGAGCGAAAAGAATCAGTAGTTGTTGAGGGTGTTCACTTAAGCCTTAATTTTGTGGTAATATGAATATCCATATGCACACTTGCCAGTAAATAGACTTTTCTTTGTCAGTAATAAGTTCTGATACCAATTTATTGTATTATGCAGATGGGCCTCATGAAGAAACATCCTTCTATTATACCATTCATGATATACATTACAAACGAGGACAAACACTTGGAACGATTTGCAGTCCGTGCAAAGTACATGACACTTGATCCAGAAAAGAACAAATATGTAAAATATATTCGAAACATCAGAACAATCCAAGAATACCTCTGCAACAGAGCTGACAAACATCTAGTACCAAAGATAAATAATACTGAATGTTGATAGGAGTGTGGCCGCCATCCATGCAACAGTGTTCAGCTGCTTACGGCTACGTGAGGCAGGGAGAGCAGCTTTACGACCCCAAGAACAAACACAGTTACTGTTATTGATGAGGAATACAGGAATCAATGTGTCGCCAACTCATTGAGCTCCAAAGGAATGTTTCAACTGATCCAGAGGCAAGGGTCGACCAGGCATCTGATGGCTCTTCTGAATATTGATGGCTCTGTAGCGAAGGCTTGGCCTGTTGACTCAGTTGATGGTAATGGGAAGCCCATTGTGGGCCATTTTGCTGAGAATGGAATTGGGAATCCTATGTATGGACCATTGCAGATTGATAAGGCTGAACCTGTCAATCTGCAGTTTGGTAATTTTGGGATCAGTGCTTGGTGTACTGACACAGGTGGTACAAGTCATGCCAGCAGTGTTGACGAGTCAAGGGGTGATGGAACTGATAATGGTAGTAGATATTACTCTTCATGCTGTAGTTCCCCAAGGATCTCTGAAGGACCTGCCAAGGAGGTATGTTATTACTTATAATAATACAATGAGTAGTATCGACTTTTGTTTTTATTTCTTTTGGGATCAAGAACGCAGCTCATATAGCTTTTTCAGTATAAATCCTTAGTAAGAAGGCATAGAATATTTCAAGTTAGACTATTGGTTGCGAAGTACTTCAAGTCACTGAGTTAATGTTAAAGTACTTTTTCTTCTTTAAAATATAGTTGTCTCTGGTTTTCAATTGTTTTAGTTTGTAAGTTACCTTTCACAGTCATAATTAATGACGGTCTTTCACTTGCATTTCCTTCCCCCACTCTCCTTTTCAGCTGAAGTATTGGTTGCACGGTACTTCCTCACTGTTTAGTGTGACTTGAGTCAATGTTAAAGTACTTTTTCTGCTTTAAAATATAGTCGTCTCCGTTTTCAATTGTTTTAGTTTGTAAATTGCCTTTCACAGTCATAATTAATAATGGTCTTTCACTTGCATTTCCTTTCCCCACTCCTTTTCTACTTTCAGCTGAAGGAAGAACAATCCGTGCATGGTAGCGATGAAGAGATTGATGACCCACCTGAAGTAGACAGCAATGAGGATCTTAGTGTTAGTGATGATGGTCATGAACAGAATCAAGAAGAGGTAAACACATATTGTTGTTTGAGAAATTATCATGCATCATCTTGCAAACTCTTAGGCCACTTTCAGTATTTATGCTTGTCCAGCAAAATACTGTATTCCTATTACAGTATTGGTGCATTGAGTAAATTGTGATTAGCAATAAATGGTGGCAGAGTATTGAGATAGTGGACTTATTTGTTTCAATTTTATTTTATTTTTTAATTTTAATTTTTTGGTACTTTTTTGCTTATCTTAATTTTGTCTGTTTGTTTAAGCTTATTCATTTATTTGGGTAAAAGTACCTGAAAAGGATCGATACGCAAGAATCTGAGAATCTTTGATCATTTTATTATTTTAAGCTCTTCTTATTTGAGTTCATATATTTTTAATTTTTCCATTGTTGAAGTTATAATGATACAAGTTTGTCCCTGAGTTATGATATGATAATACCTTTATTTGCTAGTATATTAGAGCTACAAAAATAAAATTTAAGAACTGTTTCAATATTCACCTAATACAATCAGACCATCCTCTGATTATTCTAGCTATTATCTTTCAGCTGAAACAAACAAGGTCATTATGATATGATCTCATATTCTTGTTTTGATAATAAAAAGTGGTGATTCATTGCTTGCTTCGTTTATTATTACTAGTATTAAGATTTGATAAGTTCTATAGCTATCTTGGTTATCTACCCTGCATAGGTTCTTCCATTTTGTTTCTGTGTGTTCCTTTTCTTTTTGATTTACCCTAGGATCTAAGATTATGAATTAGATATCTTGTGACCGAATAAGCCAATTATCCATTTGACAGATTGAGGGATCTGTGGACGAGGAATCTACCAAATCGGACGAGGAGTACGACGATCTTGCCATTCAGGATATTCAAGAGAATGGCTACTGGTCAGACAATGATGAGTCTTATGGGGATTTACCTGCACCTGTCTTGGCCAACCAATCAACCCATGGGTTAAGTAACATCAGTGGAGAGAGATACAAACAAAATCTTGATCGCTTCTTAAGAACTGAAAGACTACCAATATCTGAGTCGATAGGGTCTGGAAATATCAGAGTTCAACGACGTTCTCACAGCATCTCATCTGTTGGGAAGGATGGTTCATTTCTCAATGGTCATGTTATTTCAGAAGCTGAACAAATATAATAATACAGTGACGGCACAATCTAGTTTTTTGAGGTTTGTCACATCTTTTATGTATTATCATTCCCTTTTTTTTTCCTTAGCCTTTTAGTTAAAGAGTACAGAGGAATGTCGCTCCCTTTGTATAGCAACCTAAGAGAAGACCTTATCCAGCCAGCTTCCTTTAGACGGAGCATTCACCTATTATGTAAAGATCTTCAGAGATTGAGAAACTGGCGGTTGTAACTAATTCTTCTATGCTATCATATGAAGTTTAGCTGTTCAATAGTAGGGTAGATGGATTTGTTCTATTTTTGCTATGTATAGATGTTTCCAAAGTTTGTCTCCTGCCTCTTGTTTTTTAAATCACATTTCCATGACGAATAAAATCACATCCACATGTTACAAAATCTTTATGTGAATGCTTATTTTCTGGGCTGTCAAGTTATCAATCTTAACTACCAAATACTAAATGAAGATTCAAGAATGCTTGCATTAAAGTATAGTGAAGGACTCTTAACACACCATATACAATAATTTTTAGGCTGCCATATAATCTTTTAGAGAAGGAACTGTAAAAACAATGGAGTATTAGCTATGATCACCTTTAATTTCCAAGGATTAAATTTTCAAATAACTGGGTGGGGCATGTGAAGTGTTTTGTCTGAAAATATTGCCGAGCGATGAAGTGATTGTAATTGGAGCATCCAACAGGCAAATCAATAGTTCATAGATGATGCAAGAAGATCTCAATTGTTGTTTCATCCACAAGACTGCTCCAGAAATGGTTTAGGTAGTTACGGCCAATGCAAATTTTTCTAAGACTGTCCCTTGCAATTGAATATATGGCAGTTGAATGCATCCAAACAGCATATTCATTTCGGTTCTCACGTAGATTTCACACCATTCTTTTTTCTAGCCGTCAAGTTTTGACCCCTCCTGACATAGCTGGAGAATAAATATCATTAATCCATGACAAAATGGTTCCTCGTTGTTTAGCTTGGGATTCAATACTTCCACAAGGACATACTGTTGAGAACATTTCATTATTCATAACTATTGAATCTCCAAACAATAAAAAAGTAAATACTGGTGAGATCACACAGAACATCTCTCCATAAGAATCTGGGAAATTTTCTCATCATAGAACCCAATGTTTTCACATCGCTTGCTTTGACAGGATGGTAATGTTAGCCCTATGTGCGAGTTTGTGTTCCATCCCACAGCTACGTCAGGCCTTCTACAAACAAGTCTCAGTGCCTCTTCAGCTTCTTACAAGCACCAGAAACAAAACAAAGTGACATCTATAATCTTGAATCAATCCCATCTTGCATCTTATCTATGATTTGATGATTGTCCCACAATATCCTAATTTCTCAAGTAAAGGAGAGATGCTGAACACATTAGGGTTCATACCCCTTTTCAGCACAATGCTTAGCAGTCCCTTTGCCTCTTCAGTCCGATCCAATTTACATAACCTGCTAGCTATCATGTTATATGTAGATGCATCAGCAATAAATCCTTTCTTTTGCATCATACGTAGGAACCCAATAGCATCATCTACCTTTCCTTCTTTACAATACTCATCAATTATGGTATCAAATCTAAACAGGTCCAAATCGATTTCCTTGCTCAACATCTCATCTATGAGTTGCATCCCAGCTTCCATCTCTCCATTTTTACAAAGGCCAGTGACTAAAGTATAATAAGCATCTATATTAGGGAAAATGCCCCTGTCCTTCATTCTATTGAATATTAGTAGCACACTTTCCAACTTCCCTAATCTAGTATATCCATTTATAATCAAGGTGTACAAATGGGTATTGACTTTTAAATCTTTATCATGCATTTCCAATATAGTCTTTTCAGCATCTTCAATCTTTCCAGAGCTCGATAAAGCATCAATCAAAAATGTATAGGTATCCAGGTTGAACTCCACTCCTTTCTTCTCCATCAACAACCGCACCAAATTCAACTCCTCAAAATTCCATCTCTTAGCACATGCATCTATCAATGTATTAAATGTAATAATATTAGGCTTGATCCCTCTACTCATCATCTCCTCCACTAATTCTCTAGCCCTCTTGACCTCTCCACTTTTACACAACCCATCCACCACAACTGTCAACGAAAACACCGAAACCTCAATACCTGATTCGACCATCCTATAAAAGAAATCTAGACCAAACTCAACTTGTTCACATCTCATAAGTGCAATCAAATGAACAGTACATGTCCTCTCATTAATTTCAATTCCCATTTTTCTCATGTAACTAAAAGTCTCTAGAGCCCCTTCAAATTTTCGATTATCCGAATAAACTTTAAGCATCAAATTGAATACTTTAGCAACAATCTTTGAATCATTACAATGGGTCTCAAGACTATCAATAGTAGAAGCTATAACAGAAAAAGGGTACCTCAAAATTTCATCTTTTGACAGTGAACCAAACAGAGATTCAGCAACTGAGAACCTTCTTGCCTTGATTAGCCTGCAAATGAGGGTCAAATGGGTTTCGAGATTAAGCTTGAATGAGATCAAAGACCGGTTTTTGTGGAGGAAATCGAAAAAATCTAGGCATTTGAGGGTTTTAACATGTGGGTCGGAGATAATAAGGTGGATTATTGTAGGATTAAGGTTGGAGAGGAGTGTGGTGGTGTTTGGAAGGAGGGTTTTGGAAGCTGAGGAGGAAGTTGTTAGGATTGCGGAGATGATAGTGTTTGATATTTTCCGATTGGGGTTGAAGGGGAGGTTTTGAAGGAGATCAATTTTCTTCACTGCTTTGAGGTATTGGATGAGGATGTTGGCCGCCATTTTTAGGCAAGTTGAGGTCCAAAATGATGACGATGATTTTCTAATTTTCACCCATCTTTGATTTGAGTCAAGGCTTGATCTTTTGTCCTTCCAAGCCTCCAAGGTAATGGTGGCTTGGCAATTGCCATCCTTCTTTTATAGACTAAATTACAAATACTCTTCTATTTATCATGTTTTTTTATTAAACTGTTTCTTAAATTTTTTTTTTTAGCACAATTATTCCTCATATATGCGTTAGTTATGCAAAAGTGTTCATCCAATTTTTTTTACACATTAAAAATTGATTTCCGTTAGTCAACTTCAAAAAATTCCGTTAGTCAACTATTTTCTCTTCCAAAGTAAGGTTAATATAATCTTTTTAGTTATGAAACCTATTTGAGATCCATTTGAGAACAACTTTCATAATATATGTTTGAGAAGGAGAGGAGCTTGGAGGTTTTAAACTGTTAATAAGGGATAAAATTCATCTTAATCAAATGTCTTGGTGAGATTTAAACTTCTAATTAATGCTACAAATGGAGTAGATGATTCGATTTTTATGGGAACATGATGGCACACCCCAATATATATGATATGTATATATGTATGAGGGTATATGTGTGTGTATATATATGTTTTTAACAATAACATGTCTTGACACAAGTTCTCTAACTTGAAAAAAAAGAAGAAGATAATTTGCTTGGGAGATGACTTTATTTTTTTAGAATGGAGTGACTATTAGTTTTTGTGTTTGAATTAGTTTCATGCACTTTAAGATACGTAGTAGTTGTATTTTAAAATTATATTTTGCTTCATAAAAAAGTATTTATTTGTTACAAAAAAATTTCATAAAGTTGCTTCTTTTAGACCAATCCACTGTAGGGTTTTATGTACATTATTTGTATCCGACAAATTTACCAATTTACAATCTGTTCATTTTATGGTTGTACTTGTTTAGTTCTAATACCTTCTTAGCAACCTAAGGCTATATTTTCTTTATGTTTTTGAAAATATAAATTGTAGCACTAATTATAATCTTGCCCATTGCTCTAAAATTGTAAATCATTCTGTAATCAGTCAACTTTGATGTATTTGTGTTGTCTCCTGGAGTATGCCTTGTAAGTTGTAACATGTTATTGGTGTTCAATTAACTAATAAAACTAAACTCATTTTAAAATTATACTCTGCTCCATAAAAAATTATGTATTTGTTACAAAAAAATCACAAAAAAGTATTGTGAGTTTATTATATTCACATGGTTATTATATGGCGGATAGGTATATATCTTTGTTTATTGAGATTGAAAGGTATTTATAAATCTAAAATCTAGTAACAACTTTTCAATGTACGTGGGAATGTCAAAAATTAAGTACTCTATATTTCATGTTACTTGACTTTATTACCCGGTGAAGAGTTAAATACATTGGATTAATAAAGTCTTAAAGTTATATAGCTAGTGGAGTTAATTTCTGCACATTTGTTATCATATGTTGACATCTCTCTTTGTTTGTATAATGTTATATTATATTGTGGTCCATAATTATAGTTTAATATTGTCTTGAAGGTTAGTTAATGCTCAACAGTTGCTTCACAATAAAATTGCATCATGGAGGTCATTTTTCTAAGGATGAGACTGAATACATAAGAGGCAAAGTGAGTTATATGGAATATTATAATTTTGAGACTACAACAATGACCGAATTAAATCATATGACTTACTTGTTGGGGCACGAAGGGATCTTTAGTTTCTACCACAAACAACCTACAACTTATCAAATAGATTGTTTACAAACTGATGAAGATATTTCAGGTCTTAAAAAATTTATTCCTAAAAATTATGAAGTCAAAATTTATTTGAGGACTTTCGAGATATTACATGCAATAACTGGGACACAACAAAGTCAACCAACACAACACTCATTTGGGAATGAAGAAGTGATATATCTTAATGAGAATGGGGGCATGAGTGATATCAATAAAGATGAATCTGAGTATGCGGGTAATGAATTTGATGATAGTGAAGACGAAAATTGTGAGGTTCAAAATGAAGAGGCAGATTATAAAGATGGTGAGTTTGAATATGAAGATCCAAAAAATACCAAGAATGTAGGAAATACCGAAAATAAAGATGCAGAACTTAACTATGCAGAAGATGAACATGACGATAGTGATGCTTCATATATACATTTGGATGTTAGCAAATTTGAAAATGATGATAAAATCTACGATACACATGTTACCAAAAGAATTGAAGTTGATGGGATTGAGAGACCTGGAAAGGGCAAACAATAATTGATAAATGATGATATTGTTCTTGATATATAGTGACAAACAAATTGTAAGTGTCAATAAGAAGCAAGATGATGGTGTGAAGACTACAAACATGAAAAGAAAAGCTGAGGTAGGAAACTATGTTGGAACCGATACTTGTGATGAACTAGTGTATAGCTCAAATGAGATGCCGCCATATAGGGACAATGATGATGAATATCCTTCGTATCCAGTTTATGATCCAAAGATACACATGTTAGATCCTAAAGAACTAAAATTTGAGGTGGAGATGCTTTTCAAAGATAACAAACATTCAAGGAAGCTGTGAAGTGGCATTCAATTGTCATTAGAAGAACATTTAAATTGACAAAAATGAGAAATTTATAATCAGATTTAGATGTCAACCTACTTCAGGCTGTCAAAGTGAAAAGGTTTATACCCGACCATGGTAGTTATACTGGAGAGTCTACAAACAAGTTTATGACTGCAAATTGGTTGGCTCATAACTACTTGGAGGATTATATAATTCATCCAATGATGAATGTGGGCGAGTTTCAAAAAATAGTTTTAGCAAAGCATCAACTATATGTCTCTACTCACAAGGCATATAGGGTGAAAAAGAAGGCTCAAAATATTATTAAGGGTACTATTTTTGAGCAATTTGCAAATCTGTATAACTATGTGAAAGAGTTGAAAAAGAAGAATCCAGAGAGTACCGTTGTATTAGATGCTGCACATTGTACATTGGGTACTGGAAAACCAGTATTTAAAAGAATGTATATTTTTTGGGGTGCGTGTAAGGAGGGTTTCAAACATTGCAGACCATTAATAGAGTTAGACAATTGCTTCTTGAAGGTTTCATATGGAGGAGTATTGCTTACTGTGATTGGTTTAGATGAGAATAACAATATGTTTTCCATAGCATGGGTTGTTGTTGAAAGGGAAAATAGAGCATCATTTTAGAGATTTTAAAAGAGGATGTAAACATTGTAAATGAGAGTGCTTATATATTTATCTCAAACAAACAAAAAAGCCTTATTAGAGCACTTGAAGATGTTAGTTCATTATCTGGTCATATATTTTATTTTATGCACATGTATAACAACTTCAAAACTGCAGGTCATAGGGGATTTTGGCACTTAGAGAGAAGTTATGGGATTGTGCCAAAGAAACCACCGAAGGTACTTTTCAGCTAGCAATCAAAACATTGAAGACAATGGATGCCAAATCATGTTCTTGGCTTGATGACAAAGACCCTGCACACTGGTGTAGGGTCTATTTCAGTAGTTTTCCCAAATGTGATATGTTATGTAACAATTTATGTGAAGTTTTTAACAACAAGATTGGAGTGCCAAAAGGTAAACCAATACTTGGGCTAATGGAAGGACTTAAGGACTATTGTATGAAGAGGATGCAAGAAGAAATGGATATACCAGACAAGTGGAATTCTAAAAGGATTTGTCCATCTATAGTTGAGAAGTTGAAATGCTTGAAGGTTGATTCTAGAGCTTGCATTGCAATTTATGCTGGATATGGTATAATATCAAGTGACTAAAACATTTGATTCTCAGTTTTCAGTTAACCTATATACAAAGGAGTACACATGTAGGAAATAACAATTGAATGGTATTGTGACGCCCCCAAAATTAGGTATACGTCACCCATCTTGGGTCACCACTTACATGGTACATAAATTCAAATACAACTTACTAATATAACTGTCGTGTACAATACGACATAAACTGTGAGTGTGAATACAAATATTGTCTACTAGATATTATACAAACTCAAAAGGAGTCCTCATTACAACTATTATCACACTATTTCACGTAATAGTGAGGACTACTAATGCTATCCTCGGACCATTACTCCGCTCCCGACTCGTCTCAAATGTGTTCTCATTTCAAGAGAATGGAAAAGAAAGGTGAGCTCAACTAGCCCAAAGAAGAAATATTATGACTAAGATAATGCGTAATAAATTATCATTAGCCTTCAACAAAGTTGTTAAACCGATAAAATACAATAGACAACCAGGTTTAAATCACAATGAATTTGCAATCCATTAAAAGAGTCAAGAGAGAAAATAAAGTCTACTATCTTTTAGGTTTTAAAAGGTTTTCATAAATTTTATCATTAAGACTCGCTTTAATGAATAAACCACAATATCTAATCATCCCCGCACTACCTACCAAGGATTTTCATCAAATTATCAATGGTCACGACTATACCGAATCACCCCTCGTCATAATCATACCAAAAACTATCCATCACCGCATTACAGTGCCACCGAGGACTTTTATCACATCATTTATAACAAGCCATGATTATACCGAATGATCCTCGGTCATAATCATACTAAGTTCATCTATGCACGTAAGCCAAAGATAACATAATATAACATGAGGATGATGACAATGACATAATAATTCAATAAAACAAGTTCAAGAATTATTTTATCCGGAATTAAGAACGCCCAAATTGTCAACAAATATCTTGCTTTGTGAGTAAAATTCAAGAATGATCGTAAGAATATTTCCATGAAAAGATACTTGGATGAAACGCAAATATCAAGAATATTCTACTAATTTCATGGAGTATAGAAGTCAAAGTTTTAACCAACCGGGTATAATAAAGAATGGAATAACAAAGGAAATCACCATGTACGCGATGATTGCGATGTATGTGTTATTCCAATGTAATAATAATAACGGAACGAGTCGTGAAATTCACAATTCGGCTGTGATGATCCAATGTAATAATAAATGTCAATAATAAACAATGGAACTGTGTCCTTAAAAAACACACGCATGTAATATTCCAAATGTAATAATAAATGCGGAATAATAAACAATGGAACCAGTCCTGTAAAACACACGTAAAGGATATTCCAATGTAATAGTAAAGAATGGAATAATGTAAGAAGATCACCAAGTATAGGGATTCACAGCGTATCAAAGTTATTCCAATGTAATAAATAAGAATGGAATAATATAAGAATTTCACCAAGTATAGGGTACGCCACAGATATAAAAGAGTTATGTATAGGGTATACCACTTTTACAAAGTTATTCCAATGTAATAATAATGAATGGAATAATGTAAGTTCTCTTCATGAATACGAAAGAATAACACTTCTTTACGTACAACAAATAATACCCCTTACCTTAGAAGAACCGGAATATTGGAAAAGTGAAGTAGCAGAATACTTTTCTTCTTTCTCTCTATAGATTTTCTCTCTATAGCTTCTCTCTATAATTCTCTCTCTAGTTTCAAATGAATTCGTAAGAAAATAATGAAGGAATGAGCTTCTATTTATAGGAAAATAGAATGCATAGTAATTAATCCATGAACGGTCGTATTGATTTACTTTAACTGACTATCATATTTAAAGCAAAATCTTTTAAATAAAATATCATATATTCTATTTATATAAAAACATTTTACTATGCAAACACTATGCAACACTACGCAAAACACTATGCAAAACACTACGCAACACTATGCATAATAAAATAAAATATATTTTATTTATGTAATAACTTTAATAAAGTATTCTATTTTATATAAAAAGATGTTTCGCTTTTATTACGCTAATAATACTGAATAAAACAAAACGTCATTATCGCTATAATAATTCATATTATTAATCGACAATAATGGAATCAAACCGAGTGACTTCTCACATAAGCATCAATAATCAATACCGTATTGCTACTATGTAACCACACGACATCGTATTTTTACTACCGAGTAGTTCAACAAGATCAACCAGAAAAACTTTCGCCGTTATTTCAATAAAATATTTTTGTCGCTTTCTCAATCCGGCTAATAATTTCATTAGGGGTCCACCAATGATTGAGGCGTTAGATTTAATATTTCCTCGCTAAACCGAATATTCCCCGACCAATTGAATATAATATAACCACTTGCATACTTTGCAAAATTTATAAATACTACCCACAACTATAATATTATCTCAAATTCACACCATAATATTAAAAATTATTTCGACAAAATTTAAATCTTTATTGATAAAATCTGGGGTCTCACAGGTATACCTTGCTGTTATGGGATTAGAACCATATTTTACAATGATCAGGATCCACTAGATTATGTGCATGGGTGGTATGACGTTGAGACTTATAGACATACATATGCTGGAATCATTAATCCTATAGCTTCATCAGAATTTTAGAAAAAGCAAAACCTACCACCTATGTTATCCCTTGCATACACTATCAAACTTGGTAGACCACAAAGTGTTAGGAGGAAGAGCCAAGGAAAGGTTGAAGGAGGTGTAAATTCAACTAGACTTAAAAGAAGGCCTTACAAGGTGTGGTGAATATGGCCATAACAAAAAAGGGTGCACGATGCCAATAACATTTGGAGGTCAATGAGATGAACATTATGGAATCATCAGGGAACCAACTTAAGGCATTAGAAAACAAAAACTGCCAGTAAGTATATTTATTTTATAATAACATTAATTATAGTTTGTTCTTATATATATATTGTATGTAGGTAAAATGGCCTAAAGAAACATGGGTCCCTAAGTCTAAACCTCCACCATATAGAAAATTATGGGTGCCTCCTAGAGCTACATCAGCAACATCTACAAGGGTAATATTACTAATTATAATTATATTTATCATTGTTTTCACTTATTTGTCCTTGATTACCATTTTAAATGAATTTGTGTAACTTTCAAATGAGCCACCACTGCCATCACCAACGACAGTGTGACGCCCCCAAAATAGGTATACATCACCCATCTTGAGTCGCCAAATACATGATATACAAAAATCAAATACAAACTTCTTTTATACAATACGACAAAACGTAGTTGAGAGTTTTTACACGAATATTGTCTAAAAGACAGTATTCAAACTTAAAAAGGAGTCTTCATTATAATTATTATCACACTATTTTATAAAATAGTGAGGACTACTATAGACACCATCTTGGACCATCACTCCGCTCCCCGACTAGTCCCGGCTACGTTCTCATTTCCTGAAGAGAACAATGAAAGCAAAAGGGTGAGCTCAACTAGCCCAGTAAAAAAATATTATGACTAAGATAATGCAGAATAAATTATCGTTAACCTTCAACAGTGTTAAACTAATAAACAACAAGTTTAACTGTAGCAGAACAAGCAATCTATTAGAAGAGTCAAGTAGAGCATGATATCTACTATCTTCTATGATTTAAAAAGTTTATCATCAACTTTATAGCTGAGACTCAGCTTAACAAATAATCCACATCACTGAATTATCCATGCATGCACTACGGGCCAAGGATATTTATTAGTATCACGTCCACGAATTATCCATGCACTACGTGTAACACCCCCTTCCCGAAAAGGAAAGGGAGGTCACATGCAAAGCACAACAAACCTCAAAATAAGTAAACAGGTCACTAATAACTTCAAAATATTAATAGTGATATCCATCAATGAAGTACTAAATACAATTCTCCAAATAGAGTCAAAATAACCAAAACCAAAATTCGAAACAACCTAGATGGTTAAAGACAACTCTCTCATCACACTAGCCCTGAATCACCCCTGCAAACCTGTCGGAGGAAAAACACAGCATGAGCCAATTTCCCAGTACAGATACATATATACAGAAGATATACAAATGATATACGAAAATAACTGAGACAAAATACTGAACAAAGCCTCAAGTGTAAATACTGACGAAAATGTAATCTCCAAAGATCTGAATGGAATATATCTGAATCAACAGAATTGACAAAACCAATAGAAGAATAAAGTAATAACGAACTAAAGTAACTAACTTAATGAATTGAACTTAACAGAAACAAACAAAACTAATACAATGAAATAATAGGCTGAATCAAATGGTTGGGTGTTATTTCATATCGAATGAGCTCAGAAATATACATTGTCACACAGGCAAATCAAATGATGCCATACAGGCAACCAAAATAATGCCACACAGGCAAATCACACATTGGACCGTGAATCCAAATGTATGCAAATCGGATAGGTGTGTTTGACACAACATCACAAATCTGCAGAACAGAAAACTAGGGTTAACCTATACGCATCCCACAATAAAACACCAAATGACCCACTTCCCCCGGAGCCCAAACGGAGACGCCGTTGACTAATCACACCGCCACGGAGAGTGTCATGTCTCTCGTGCCAAGATGACATGTAAGACCCCAACTTATTAATGAATACAATCAAATTTCCTCTAATTATTATTGTGAATAATAAGGTATTAATTTGATATAATACTTTGGTTATGGGTGAAATGTGCAAAATTTTCAAAATAAGCAAATGGTTATAAAATATTCATTTTTCGGGGAATATTCGTTTGGTCGTGGAATATTCTTTCTGTCGGGGAATATTCGCATTGACGGCCAGTATGACCATTTGTGGGCCCCATAACGAGATAACTATCGGATGAAGAAGATGACGAAATTGAATAATCTGCGTGAGTTGTTACAGCTAACAATCGTTGAATACCCGGTGGTTAAAATACGAATACACGCGTGGTTGCATAAAGAATAATACCAGATTACACAAGATTGTTGAATTATTGATTCTTACGTAAAGAAGGCACTACTCAATAATTGTTACGATGAATTACCGCTTAATATTTTATTTTATTGGTTCAATAATTGTTGCATTGATATTTTATAATATTGTTGTTTCAATAATTGTCACTGCACATCATCTCTATTATCAGATCAATAATTTATATTATTTGGAATAATATTATTAGATAGCATTATTGGCAATGTCTAGAAAGTTCTGTTAAGGAGAAGTTTGGTCACCTAATTGCGCTCCAGTAAGGAAAAATCCTTATTGGAAAGCCCCCTATTTCCTGGGAACTGCCTGGTTGTCATAATTGTGATTCTGTAATATTATTTATGAATAATTAATTATTGATTTATATGATAAGAAAATATTTATTTTATGTGGATATAAATGATGGATATATTTATTTTATGTGGATAAAAATAAAAGAATTAATGTTGAGGTGTTTTATCAGTATTTTGTCGGTGTGGAGGTATTAAAAATCGTCCGTATGTGGATTTTGGGCATTTTCCGTTTGGAATTTGGAAAACCTTAAACTTTCAAAGTTGTAGAGAATTAAATTTTCTATGAAAAGGACATGAGATTCAAATTTTTCTGATAAAAGAGCTATTTTCTATTAATTACTGAAGTTTCGGAAAATAAAATGATTTTTATTAAATTATAGGTGGGACTCACTTTTGTTTTAACATGTGGGCTGCTGGGATTTTTTTTCCAGAAGTGGCATGCTAGTCTTGGTCTTGGTTGGTGCGTAGGATTGATATAAGAAATAATATTATTTTATTATTTTAGTCTCCTTTAGCTTAACACTTTCCTATAAATAAAGCGCTTAAGTTAGAATTGAAAATCACATCAGAAACAAGTTTTCTTTCTCTCTATATTATCGAGTGTATTTTAGTAAGTATTTAGATACTTTGAGAATTGCTATTCAAGCAAGTTTCACAAGACTATATTCAAATTCAAATTAAGATCTGTTATTTTGAGGTAAGTGGATGTTATTTTCTTCTTAAAATGATATTTTCTTCAATATCATTATGCCGAAATATTGGTATAAACTTTTATCAAATTTGAAACTTTTTGTGTTCTGGGTTACTATTCACATATACTCAGACTATTCACGATATCTTACACTATTCACGAATCACTAAGACTATCACCGAAAAATGAAATTTTCTTCTTTTTGTCCAAGTTGTCTATTATGGTTACTATCTTTGATCAGATCCATGTTTTGATCTTTATTTTGAATTCTTCTTCAAAATTGGTTATATTGGAGTATTATCGAAACTTGGATAAACCGTAATACTTAATATCTAATATTTGTTATTTTGTTTCACCGGATTCGCCTTTAAAATATTTTTATCATTCTCACCCTAAATGATGATATTAAGGAATATCTTTGGCTTCAGAAGTGCAAAGATGAATGATTACTTAATGAATATCTTTGGCCCGTGAAGGCAAAAGATGAGCAATGTGTTGAGATGAAATACGATTAACCGGTGGTGATATAAATGAATATCTTTGGCTCAGTAGTAAAGATGAATATTTGATTCAAGATGAATATTGATTGATGTTACATGGATAAAATATTGATGACGGACTTTTAAATCTTAGAAGATAGTAGAATTCTTTCTCTACTTGACTCTTCTAATGGATTGTTGTTTCCGCTGCAGTTGTTGATCTAAAACTTGTTGTCTATTATATTTTATCAGATTTTCATTGTTGAAGACTAATGATAATTTGTTGTATTTTATCTTTGTGACGCCCCCAAAATAGGTATACAACACCCATTATGAGTCGTCAAAATACATGGTACAGATACAACTACAACTTTATTAATACAACATAAAAACTGTGAGTGTAAATATAAATATTGTCATCTAGACAATTTCCACACTCAAATAAGTCCTCATTATAAGTATTGATACATTATTTCACAAAAATGGTGAGGACTACTAAAATGACTTTCTAGAACCTTCATTCCATACCCCGACTAGTACTCGCTAAATTCTCGCCTCCTGAGAAGAAAAATGGAACAAAAGGAAAAGGGTGAGCTCAACTAGCCCAGTAAAGAACATTATGACTACGATAATACAGAATAAATTATCGTTAGTCTTCAACAGGAAAAAATCTAATAGAATACAATAGACAACAAGTTTTAAATCAATATTCGCAGCAAAAATAATAGCAGAATCTAGTTGGGGTATGGAGTGATGGTTCTAGAAAGATGTTTTAGCAGTCCTCATTATTTCTGTAAAATAGTGTTTGAATAATTGTAATGAGGACTTATCTGAGTGTGGATATTGTCTAGAAGACAATATTTGTATTTAAACTCACAGATGTATGTCGTATTTTTTACGCGACAATTGTATTATTGAAGTTGTAGTTTGCTTTATGTACCATGTATTTGGCGACTCAGAATGGGTGTTGTATACCTATTTTGGGGGCGTCACATGACATGTCTGTGGTACCCCCACGGGTGGTTATAACTCGGGTATACCTTAAGGTATATTCTAACAAAAATATAATGTCACAACACATGCGACATAATACCAACAAAAGGGTTCTATATGTACATGTTGAACCAAATCAAATTATAGTCACAAGGTCTCAAAAAAAGAAGGTAAAGAACTCTGCATCATTTATAATTATCAAAATAAATACTAAACATGATATCCTAATTCAAATTGTACAAATATACGAGTCATATGTATCAACTCCAAAATGAAACTAATATATTTACTTCATAAGAAACAATTATGTGAAATCATAACAGAATTCGAAACAAGGAAACAAACGAACAAATCAAATTTAATAAGAGTATCGCTGAAAGAGTACGGAATCCGTACCTGATACTTCCAAACCATTTATACCACACTCCACAAAATCTTACCCTCAAATGCCAATGATATCAAATATGAAACGTTATTCACAACCTAAACATATTCACCTCAAATTAAAAATAATCCAAACTAATAATTCCAAAAAAAATTCATAATCTATTTAATATGCCTTTAATCATCGCCTTATATCAATTATTAATACTCCAAAATTTATATTCTAAATATTACTCGTTTAGACTCCCTCCGTTCGATCTAATTAAAAAAAATAATAATTAATATAAATGCGTTTGCAAAATTATTCTTCCATCTTTAAACCTTTAATAAACTCATTTTATTATTATTATTAATTATTATAATAATAATAATTATTATTATTATATTTCAGAATTTCTAATTTTAAAGTCTCTCATATTCTACATAATACCATATCACATATTTTAATAATTAATTATCGAAATAAGTCTTATTCAAAAATCTTGATTACAAAAGTAATGTATATGTAATCCTATTATATATATATATATATATATATATATATATATATATATATATATATATAATGAATGCTTTCAAATGTCCTGTACTCCAAATCAAAAACTTATTGGGTCTCTATATTTGATGTACATAATTACACAAAGTATTCAACCAAAGAACTGCTTCAGTGATGTCAAGTACAGTAACAAAAATTAATTTATTACATATTTTATTCAATACATAACCATCTCTATCTGATGTGATTGATATCAATATTAAAATAATTCATTCATCATAATTCGTTTATTAGTTTGTGTGCATAATTAGAGTTTGCATGACATATAAATTGAAAGCAATGAAATCACATAATGACATTACCTTAATAGAGAGAGTCTACCCTTTTTTGTTTTCTGCTCTTTACCACTGTCGCCAAGATATCTTCCTCTTTTTATTTTTCTGTATATGCGGCTGCTATCTCTCCTTTTTTTTCGTCACTTTGTTCAGATGTATGAAAATTAGGTTTAGTACTTATTAATAAAGAGGTCTTGTACTAATAAACTTCTAATTGGGTTCAATTAATATTAAGGCCCAAATTTTATTAATTAATTTATTCATCACTATTTATTAGCTCACATAAATTAAATGACCACTTTTGACCCAAATAAAATGCAAAGTCCAATTAAAATATTAAAAATAAATAAATAAATTTATATGTTATTTATTATTATCATTATTATTTTTTTTTGGGTATTACATTACCTACCCCTCAAAAAGGATTCCGTCCCCGGAATCAAAAGAATGAACGTACCTAATTATAAAAAAGATGCGGATACTCCGCTTGAATAGACTCCTCCATCTCCTAAGTGGCTTCCCGCTCCAAATGATTTTACCACAAGACTTTAACAAAAGGAATTATCTTCCTCAATTTTAATTTAATCAGTTATTTAATTATCTACTAAAAGAATTTAATTTTCCAAACAAAACAAGGAAATAGGGAAACAAAATTATTTACCTTTTCTACTTTAAATACAATTGTATAAAATAAAATTAATTAATATTTAATTATTAAAAAAATATGGGTTATTACAGTTTTCACCCCTTAAAAATATTTTCGTCCTCGGAATTCCAATAAGCTACAAAAAAAATTTAGTTAAGACGCAGCGCCGCAATTTTAACGATCAACGCGGATAAGTCATCGGTCCACGTAATTATCAATGTACTAGTAAAAGATTCGTCAGTTACTGTGTCAAGCCTTGGTAAGGTTCTTCGCGTTAAATCACATGATCCACTATTGGTACGAGTCCCTCGTTAATATCTTTGAGTTTCATTTTAGCAAACGTACGTACTCTTTGGAACATAATTCGAAATCACAAACATTTTTCTTCATCTAAATACGATTCAAATACCCAAAATATTTAAAATTATTTTTAACTCGTTAAAATGTTTATGTTACACACATATCAAAGATCTAACAAATTATTATATTTATTTACATAAATTCAAGCAAAACTTCAATGGCATCGGATAAACAAAATAACTCAAATTATATCACCAACTCTCACTAAGTCCTCAAGAGCTTCAAAATATCATAACCTCAAATCGAATTAGTTCCCAAATATTATTACACCAAAGAATATATTACTGAGATTTCTTCATCACCATACCAAACTCCAAATCATATATCCTAATACTATCTGAATAAACAAAATAACACTAATCAAAACCACTTAAATCATTACTTACTATTTAATCATTTAATAAATCAATCATTCTCTTAGTGCAAATCTTAACCCAACAAATTTCAAAATCTCATCTTACTATAACAAAGAAACTTCATATAAAATAACTCCAATATTCTACTAGGAAATAACCGCAAAATTTATTTACTCTAATATCTTACAAAAAAAATAGCCACAAAATTGATCATTAACTCCAAATGATTAATCTAATTACCTCGAATATCAACAACTCAAATTACAAGAAATCCTCTATACTTTATAATTTCCACTTTATCATAATATGCCATCAATACTCAAACCTCAAATTATCAACAAGCTAATTAACATAAATCAAATCCTCAATTCAACGATCATAAAAATTGTCACAAAAAAAATAACTCTAACAAATAATTTTTCAAAATCAAATACTCGTCGATACAAATACTAACATCATAATCGCATCTCATATAAGATCATTTCTTATCTGTACAAAGTATAAATTTATTCACCTCAATGATTAAATCACAATTCTTAACTAATATCTTTACTAAATCACCTTAATAAATTATTCCACTTTCCTCAAATCAACTACAAATCGAAAAGAAATCGACAGTTAGTCAAAATAGAGACCAACCAAACAAAGAACAAAATCGAATCAAACTCCTACATCTACCCAATGGTTTATCCACAACTCACAGGTCAAACCTAAATAGATTTTCTATAAGAAAGAACCTAAGCTTTGATACCATCTCTGTAACACCCCCTTCCCGAAAAGGAAAGGGAGATCACGTGCAAATCACAATAAACCTCAAAAAAAGTAAACAGATCACTAATAACTTCAAAATATTAATAGTGATATCTATCAATGAAGTACTAAATACAATTCTCCAAATAGAGTCAAAATAACCAAAACCAAAATTCGAAACAACCTAGATGGTCAAAGACAACTCTCTCATCTCACTAGCCCTGAATCACCCCTGCAAACCTGCCGGAAGAAAAACACAGCATGAGCCAATTGCCCAGTACGGATACAAATATACATAAGATATACAAATGATATACGAAAATAACTGAGACAAAATACTGAACAAAGCCTCAAGTGTAAATACTGACAAAAAATGTAATCTCCAAATATCTGAATGGAATATATCTGAATCAACAGAATTGACAAAACCAATAGAAGAATAAAGTAATAATGAACTAAAGTAACTAACTCAATGAATTCAACTTAACAGAAACAAACAAAACTAATGCAATGAAATAATAGGCTGAATCAAATGGTTGGGTGTTATTTCATTGTACTAAATTAATTTACCCATCACTTATTAATATTTATTAGCCCACACAAATTAAATAACTAGTTTTGACCCAAATAAAATGCAAAGTCCAATTAAAATATTAAAAATAAATAAATAAATTTATATGTTATTTATTATTATCATTATTATTTTTTCCTGGGTATTACATTACCTACCCCTTAAAAAGGATTCTGTCCCCGAAATTAAAAGAATGAACGTACCTAATTATTAAAAAGATGCGGATACTCCGCTCGAATAGACTCCTCCATCTCCCAAGTGGCTTCCCGTTCTGAATGATTTTACCACAAGACTTTAACAAAAAGAATTATCTTCCTCAATTTTAATTTAATCAGTTATTTAATTATCTACTAAAAGAATTTAATTTTTCAAACAAAACAAGGAAAGAGGGAAACAAAATTATTTACCTTTTCTAATTTAAATACAATTGTATAAAATAAAATTAATTAATATTTAATTATAAAAAAAAATATGGGTTATTACACTACGGGTCAAGGATATTCCTGTAATCACCAATGGTCATGATTATACCAGCAACTGTCCATCAATGCACTATGGGCCAATGAGGACTTTTCCCACATCATTTGTAACATTACGGGTCATGATTATATCAAATGATCCATGGTCATAATCATACCAATCAATAGTCCATCTATGCATTAGTCGGTTTTCTTGTACTGAATGATATAAGAATTCAATTAAATGAAAACAAAGGATAAATTTTAAAGATTTATAATTTAATTTATCCAGAATTCAATAATGTCCAAATTATCAACATGATACTGCTTTGTGGAGTAAAATTCAAGAATAATATTGTATCAAAAATGATTTGAACCAAAAAGAAATTAATTTTTGTCATGAATAAGACTCTGTGAATAGTACCCAGTGAATAAGACCCTATGAATAAGTACTTGAGAATAAGTACCCGTGAATAGTACTTTGTGAATAGTACTTTTAATGAATAGTACTTTATGAATAGTACCCGTGAATAGTATTTTGTGAATAATATCAGATAAATAAATAACTTTATGGACGATGACTTTCGACATGAAAAGCTTAAAATTTAACAAGAATGTGCAGAAAATATCCTTGTGAAACGATACTAGATGAAGCGCACATTTCAAGGATATTCTACTAATTTCACGGAGTATAGAAGAAATACTTTAACAAAATGAGGGTATAATCAGGAATATGAGACAAAATAATATTACTCACATACTACAAAGTATGGAAGAAAATATTATTCTTTATGAATACCGAACATAAATAATATCCCTTACCTTAAAAAGAAGACTGGATACTGGAATAGTGAAGTAGCAGAATACTCTTCTTCTTCCTCTCTATAGTTTCTCTATCTATAGCTTCTCTCTCTATAATTGCTCTTCTGAGTCTTAGTGAATTGGTGAGAATGAAAGAAGAATGAGCTTCTATTTATAGGAAAATATAGTTTCGATAAATGCACGTTTTGGGGCTCGAATTATTACAATATAGTACCTTCATCTTTTTCTCCAATTTTAATTTATTCCTGCAAGTATTATCAATCTTGCACCACCTCCCCTAAAAGTATATGCATGTGAATCAATAGTTCCATTCATGTGAACAAATAGTTAAATGCATGTGAACTAATAACAATTAATTGCTCATTTATCCGATTAATTATCCGATTGGTCAATTTAACATCCAGAAATCAATTATTATCGAAATAAATGTCGATTTTCACTAACACAAATAATCCAACACAATGAAAATATTTTTATCAATAATGTCATCTTTAATCAACACGAACTTATTCATCATTAATACTATAGCTCACAATATTTAACAACCAGATCATTCCCAGGAAAAAGGGGGCTTTACGATAAGGATTTCTCCCTACTGGCGCGCAATTAGGTGACCAAACCCCTTTTCTCGACAGAACTTTCTAGACATCGTCAATATTGTAAATAATAGTATGAATAACTTTGTCGTCTCAATTATTGATTTAAAAATATAAAATATCATGCAGATGATACTATGACAATAATTGAATCAATAATATGAGAGATATTATGCAGCAATTACTATAGCAATAATTGAGTATAACTGAGTGACTTCTCACGTAAACATCAATAATCAATACTGTGTGCTACTATGCAACCACACATATTACTGTACTTTTATACCACCGGGTAGTTCAACAGTTTTACAGTAAAACTTTCACCGTTATTTTTATAAAAGACATTTCCGTCGTTTTCTAATTCCGATAATATTTTCGTTGTGGGGTCCACCAATGATCGTGCCATCGTCATTTAATATTCCTCGTTAAAAGCGAATATTCCTCGATTAATCGAATATTTTATAACATCTTGCTTACTTTTGCAAAATTTATAAATATTACCCACAACTATAACATTATATCAAATCCACATCACAATATTCAAAAATATATTTCGAGAAAAATTAATCTTTATTCATAAAAGTTGGGGTCTTACTGTAAGACCCCAAATTATTAATAAATGAAATTTATTTTCCTCTATTTATTATTTTGAAATAGTAAGGGTTGATTTGATTAATGTGGATAGTTATGGGTAAAATACGCAAATATTTCGAATAAGCAATTGGTTATAAAATATTCATTATTGTCGGGAATATTCGTTTGGTCGGAAATATTCGTATGCTTGTCGGGAATATTAGATACTGACGCAGCGTAGCCTTTTTGTGGGCCCCATAACTGAAAAGCGATTGGATGAAGAAAACGACAAATATAAGTTGTTTATAAATAATTGGCGTAGTTATTCTCAGATTATCTTGTTAGAATACCCTATGGTTAAAACACACACTAATATCATGGCGTTGTTGAGAAGATGGCGCAGTATTGCACCAATTATTGATTCTTACGTAAGAAGGCACTACTCAATAATTGTTACAAAGAATTACTATTCAAGATTTTATTTTATTGATTCAATAATTCACGCATTGATATTTTATATTACTATTGTTTTAATAAATTGTCATTACACGATTTTTCATTATCGAAGCATAATTCATATTATCTGAATAATATTATTAGATAACATTATTGGCAATGTCTAGAAAGTTACATCTAAGGAGAGTTTGGTCACCTAATTGCATACGCCAAGAAGGAGAAATTCTTATTGAAAGCCCCTCTTTCCTGGAACTACACAGTTTGCCAAATATTGTGATTCTCGTAATATTATTTGTGAATAATTAATTATTGATTTATATGATGAGAAAAATATTGATTTTATGTGGATATAGATGGAGAAAATTTTAAAATGACAATTATTGAAAATTAATATTTTATCATTTTACGATAAAATAATTCATTTAAATATATTATTTTAATAATATATTAATCTGGTGATATTTTTATAATGAATGTGAAATATATGAGTATACGAGGAGGAAGAGTATTTTTGTTGCAATAAAAGTTTAACACATGTTTTGTGTGTTGGTGGACCCATTTCTTGATCGAAAATTGATTATAGATCGTAAAATCGAATTGCTTTGTGGATTTCTTCCAATTTCATTTGGAATTTGGAAAAACTTTCTTTTGAAAAGTTGTAGAGAATTGAATTTCCTATAAAAATCGCGAGATTCAATTTTCCGATAAAAGAGCTATTTATTGTGAATTATTGAAGTTTGAATATCTAAAGTGAATTGATTTTGGAGTTTAAATTATTTTTGTTAGAAAAACGCGTTTTTGTATTTTTTTGGACATCATTAACATGTGTGTATGGTGTTTTTTTTGACCAAAAGGCGGGCTAAGGAAAATTTGTATAATTATATTAATATTATATTCAATTTTCTCGCTTTGGTGTTCTAAGCAATTTCCTATAAATAGGGTGCCTAGGTTAGAATTGAAAATCACACCGAAATCAAGTTTTCTCTCTATATTATCGAAGCGTATTCTTGTGAGTATTTTGAGTATACTTTGAGTATTGCTATACGGTGCAAGTTCAAGTCATAGCTTTATATCCTGTGTTTCAACTAGAAGAATCGTCTTTTTCGAGGTAAGGGATATTATTTTCTTCTCAAATGATATTATTTCTTCAATATCATTATCTTTGAAATATTAATTGAACTTTTATCAAATTTGGAACTTTTTCATGCTCGGTTTACTATTCATGAGTTACTATTCACGAGTTACTTATTCATGAGTTCTTATTCACGAGTTCTTATTCATGAGTTACTATTCACGAGTTCTTATTCACGAGTACTATTCATGAAGCGTGAAGATGTTTTTTGTGGAATTTCTATCTTTTGGTGTCGAGTTACTATTCACGATATCTGCACTATTCACGATATCGACCTTATTCACGAATACGACACTATTCATCAAAAAATGAAAAATTTTTCTTTTCGTCCAAAATATCTATTCTGGATACTAGCTTTGATCGTATCCATGTTTTGATCATTCTTGAATTTTACACCACTGTGATTATTTTTTAGGTATTTTTGGACATGGATAAAAAAAGCAAAGTACGAATCCTTAATCCTTAATCCTTGTCATTTTGTTTCAATTTGGATTCGCTTTCTTTAAAAATATTTTCATCATCTTGATTCTTAAATGATGATATTATTGAATATCTTTGGCCTTGTAGTCAAAGATGAATGATTTCTGAAGAATATCTTTGGCCTCAGAGTGCAAAGATGAACAGTGTTTAGATGAACACGACTAATCGATGAATATCTTTGCCTGTATGTAGTGCAAAGATGAATATTTGATTCGGATATATATTGATTGATGTTACGGGGATAAAATATCGACGATGAACTTTTAAATTCATATATAGAAGATAGTAATTTGCATTCTCTACTTAACTCTTCTAATGAATTGTTGTTTCATTGCAGCTTGTTGATTTAAAAGCTGTTTGTCTATTGTATTCTATTAGATTTTTTCCTGTTGAAGACTAACGATAATTTGTTGTATATTATCTTAGTCATAATATTCTTTACTGGGCTAGTTGAGCTCACCCTTTTCCTTGTTGTTCCATTTTTCTTCTCAAGAGACGAGAATGTAGCGAGTACTAGTCGGGGTATTGAATGAAGGTTCTAGAGAGAGTTGTTTAGTAGTCCTCACCATTTTTGTAAAATAATGTATCAATAATTATGATGGAGATTTATTTGCGTGTGGATATTGTCTATATGGCAATATCTGTATTTAAACTCAAAGTTTATATGTTGTAATAATAAAGTTGTAGTTATTTCTGTACCATGTATTTGGCGACTCAGAATGGGTTGGATGGAATGGACCTATTTTGGGGGCGTCACACTTACAGAGGGTCTATAACTTGAATTCAAATGAGTCATTATTTGCTACATCTAAACAAGTAATGTCATTTTATCATTACAATGTATTTTTTTTAATTGAATGTCATCTCTAATTTATATTCACATAACCTGATGTGTAGTTTGCGGGAGTGGAGAACCAAAAAGTCATCTCAAGGTTGCAAGGAAGTGGTGATTAAGGGTTGCAAGAAGACAATAAATAAGTAGTTTATTATGTTTTTGGTGTTCGTTAAGGAATACTTCAAATATTTAATTAATCTTTTTGGGTATTAATCGGCAATATTTTTCGCCATGAAATTATTGTTGGTATCAATAGTTTTGAGACATGAGACTGTGTGTGAATTGATGGACTCTCCTCTCTGCGTGTGGATTGATGAACTCTGTATAAAAAGGGAAAGAAATTCATGACTTAATATTTAGAATGGAGCTATATTTGAATGTCTTTATTGCTTTGATTGACATGACTAAATTATTTTAATTCCATGAGAGTTATTTTTAGTTTTGTTCCATCAGATAAGAATTTTTTAGTTCTATAAATTTAAAATTACGTCAAAACTAAATTCTAGTATTGAACATTTTAATGGCAATATCAAATCATGCTACAGGTTTGGTTCGGTTCATACAAATAGCAGTGAACTTTTGAACACTAATATAATAGTAGGAAAGTTAACAATATCTAACATTCCTTATAAAATGACAAAGTTAGTAGGATATGTTCATATTACCTACTTCTTTCTGTTTTACATAGATATTATCATACTAACATAAATATAATTTTTTTTTGAATATTTCATTTTTTTTCTATATTGGAACATGTTGTGGTCTCTGTTTTCTATATGTCATAGAATTATAGGTATAGGTTTACATTTATATACATGATTATGTAACTTAACTAAGTTATTGAAAGCAGTATAAGCCTGCACATCCATTTGTTTTGGAAGAGAAATGTCCGTTATAGTAATTGTCTAATTGACCGTGAAGACTTTTTTTTTGGAGGGAATAAGTTGTGCCCATTATGTTTTCCCTCTCATTACCTTTTTCTTTCTTGTCATGTCCATTATGCCCCTAGCTCAGTTAATCTCGATTAAATAATTTATTAGAAAATTGAATGAGGAACACTTGCATAACTAATGCATCTATGAGGAATAGTTGTGCTAAAAAAAGAGTTTAAGGAACAGTTTAAAAAAAACATGACAAATAGTAGGGTCAGATTTGCAATCTAGTCTCTTTTATATATCTGTATGTTTAAAAATATATATGGTCAGTTTTGATTTTTAAGTCATTTTATAATAATTTTAAATTTAAAATGAATTCACATTCATTTATTTTTTTAGGCACTAAAGTTGTGGATTTTATATTAGAAACATACTACTAGTTACAATAATAATTGTTCAAAAGCTAAATGTTCCACGTTTATGATTTTAATATTCAAAAATCAAATTTTAACTTAAATATCAGTATGAAGGAATATTATTTTTGTTTTATTTTTATTTAAAAAAGATGATAAAGATATATTAGGGTTTCAAATGCTTCTGGATAACTTAGACTCTCCTATCCAAAACCCTCTTTCTAATAGAAAAACAAGCTTCTAAAAAAATTATTTTTGCTTCTATCAAACTTATTATAAGATTTTTTATCACAAATTTATGTAAGCTAATATATCTTAATAAATTTTATGCAAGATAAATTTATTATTACAATTTTATTAATAAAAACAAAACTATCTCTTAACATATTAATTATGAGATTTAATTATAATATTAATATTAGTCTCTTTGAAAATTATAATAAATTTATTATTAACTAATTATTATAAAATATTAAAATCCTAAAATATTTACTTGATTATTGATTATCTTGCTAATTAACATAATAAATTATTATACATATCGCCTAAGTTGGCACAAGATTGGTTGGCTTATGTTTTAAAATAGGCAAATATAAAGAATAACATTTTTGTTATAGTTACCAAATATGTAACCATCGAGATCATAGAATATCTTTGTAATAAGATTTTTAATATTTATTAAATAAAATAAATATTTTGATAGAATAAATTGTATATTATGAGTTTTTAGGTTGATTAATGACCTAGTTTACGTGTTACGTGACTAAATATGAGTATTTAAAATTTTTGGGAGAAAATAATTTTTTCTGAGAAAAATTTAGAATCACTATTCATAAACAATGGTCCGGATCTAGCCATTTGGGATTATTTGGGTCTAGCCATGATGCATCCCTGTCAATTTAATGGTCCGGATCTGGTGATGACCCATATGTATTTATTGTGATAGTGGGATAGTCCTTATTAAAATAGGATTGTGTTTCCTTATTTGGAGGGATAATGAGTCTTTCTCCTAGTTGGATGCGGGTGGAGGTGACTTCTATATATACGGCTACAAGCTAGGGTTGAAGGCAGAACACAATATGACAGGGCACAAAAAATACAACACAAATACACAACTTGTACTCCCAATATTATTATAGTGGATTACTCTCTCTCTCTCTCTCCGTGATTTTTTTCCAATTGAGTTTTCACGTAAATTCTTGTGTTCATATTTTATATCTCTTTATTTATGTTTATGTTTATGTGAATGTATTTCGTGAGTTTGGTTTCACAACAATACAATCAACCGTTGGCGCTATTTTGACCTGTACGTCCTTTTGGGTGATTTCGTCAGGCGTACAAAATCAGGCGTTAACAACAATAATAATAAGTTAAGAAATAATCAAGCAAAGTGAAGCCTAAGAATTAAAATGGCTTGCCTTGTAATTAAAATAGATTGGCTAAGGAAATGAAAGAGGCTTGGCTAGGAATTTAAAATGGCTAGGTTAGGGAGGCTTAAGCCTTGAAGTCATGACTTGAAGACTCAAGCCAAACTTGGAGCCAAAACTTTGCAATTTCATGTGTCACTTAATTAAATAAGTTGATAACCATGTGTCATTTGCTAGGTAATTAACACATGGGATAAGAAAGAATTAAAAAGGCTAAAGGGCGAATCATTGAGCTAAGAGAGGCATGTGTCACTTGCTAGGAATTGTGCATGAGGTTAAATGAATGAGGAAATTGGGCAAGGAAGGGAAATGGACGGATGGAGTAGTAGAGGAGATGGAGTTGGATGAAAACTTTCTATTTTTGGTAAGTTTTGATCCATAGGAAGCAAGTCATTTAATGTTTATTCCGTCCACCCAATTGTTTCAAACCAAACATGACCTTAATGATATTATTTTGTCTAGCTTAAGTTAATTGATCATGGATGTTTAAACCCTTGGTTGCATGGTTGAGTTAGTTGGTGGGGGATTTAATTAAATCAAATCATCTAGTACTTGACCATTTGTTAATTCATCTTATGAGTTAAGTAAGGAAGAGAGAGAAAGCAAATGAAAATAGAAAGAAAGAGAGAGAGGTTTGGATAGAAAGAAGGAGAAGAAGTAAAGTATAGCTTTTATCATCCATCATCCTAATTAAGAAGAAGCAAGATCAAGAGCAAACAAGAACAAGAAATGTGAGAACAAAACCTTAGTTTTCAATTTATTCTTTTAAGTTATATAAACTTACTTTGTTGGTGGATGTTGTTATTTATTGGAAGATCGGGAAGCTAGGATCTTGGAGTAATAAGGATGTGTGTGTTTTAAATATCTTAAACTACTTGTTAAATTGCATGAAAAGTGGAATAAAAAATGAGAATACGAACCTATGCGTAAAGGAATATAAGAACAGACTAATAGTGGATTATTTAAAATGAGGCTGTTTTGGTGACCTTTTGAGGTAGCTTATGAAATGTTAAAATTAAGTTCTAGGGTGTCATGTTATACTATTATGAGTCATGAACATCACCCAATTGGAACGGAAGTAAAAGATTTTGTAACGAAGCCATGCCAAATTTTTAAGTAAAACTAGTTGAAAATGGAATTAGTGTTGTCCCTGACACTTTAGCAGTTTTCTGTTCTAAATGGTTTGTTGGAAAATGTTTCTGTTTTAGGGGTTATGTAGTACGTTAAGTAACGAGTTCGTAGACGTAAGATTGGTCTAATTTTGAGTTCGGAGGTGGGAGTTATCCCATTTGGAAGGAAGTTAGTCAACATTGTCAAAATTAAAAGTAGTCAGTGTGACCCGACTTTCTGACGAATTTCTGTTCCGATTGACTTGCTGGAATTTTTTTTTCGTTTTTGGGGGTTATGTAGTACATTAAGTAATGAGTCCGTGAACGTAATAATGATCTCATTTCGAGTCCGGAGGTGGGAGATATGCCATTCGGAAGGAGACTAGTCAAAACTGTCAAAACTAGAAAACTGTTTCGAGTACGGACTTTTGTGCCACTATTTTGGCCAGAGAATGAACCTGAATTTTTTTTTCACCCGGGGGGATTTGTAGTAGATGTAATAAGGAAGAAAATAACTCGGGAATAGACTCATTCCGATAATGGAAGATCAACACTATAAGAAAATCGATTATTCTTGACGGACATCGCTGTCCGCGCTTGATGACCATAATCTTGCGTCGGCGATGAGGTCATCAGCGACGAACGCACCGCGCTCCGCCTCGCCTCATAGTCGTCGCCTGCCTCTCCCGTCGTCGGTAAATCGGCATCATTGTCTTTACCGACGGTTATCATTGGCTACGGCGTAGGGTTATTGGCGACGGCGTAGGATTAAACCCATCCGTAGTAAAGTCCAAGCCTAACATTGCGAACCTCTTCAAAGAAGCGAGGGGTGCTTGTTATCAAAATTTTTCCACTCAAGCCCATCATCCGTCGGTCGTCGGTTGACCTTCGACTATGTCCCGTGTAGAGTGCCACCTCATATCCTCGGCGGTATGTGTTGACATGAACAACCACTGAAGCCTCGAAGCAATGGGAAAGTAATGTAAGATCTTTCTCATGACGTCTTTTCCCTTTTCTTCTTACTTGCTCACGATGTCTACTTGTTGTACCACAAATATCACATGACCTCTTATCTTTATTGACATCACCGTAATACAACATACATCATTCTCACAAGCATCAATCTTCTCATACCCTAGATTGAGCCTTTTGACCATTTTCTTCACATCATAAGACGACTCCGGTAACTTATTGCTGCAGTAAGCACTCCTTCACAATGCTTAATATTCATTAAAACCTCTCTCACTACTACCATGCTTTCGTTCTTGAAGTGTAAAAACTTAGTCACGACAGATAAGACGGTGTGCTTTTGCGTGCCGTCATACAAGGATGGCGTCATTGCTTCATGCAATAACTCATGAAACCCTTAGCCCCATCATTCGGCTCTTGCTCGACGCCATCGCCCATCCATGTATCAGATTCCAATCGAAGTAAGTATGAACCAGCTTCGATTATCATGTTAAAATGCGATCAAAGGTTTCACACTCCGGATTCCGTTACGATTCATGTTCATCCAACCAAAGTTTCCCATTATAGATCCATGTCGTATAACCTTGCTTGAACCGTACACGCAAATAAGTCGCATACGACATCATCACTCCTTTCCTTCCACACTTCATTCACACACCTCTTACAAGGACATCCGATCTCATCGCCACCACTTGCTTTCAAACGCCGGGTTAAGAAAGCTATTGACCCCACTACAATACTCGAGAGCTAAGCCCACTCCTATCACTCGGCTACCCTACGTTCCATCCAACTTCGATCAATGACATCTCGAACAACTGGCTGCTATATATATGGAAAGTTAGACAAACAAAATCAAGTCTCCAAGTTAATGTATATGCAAGCTTATCGTTTCCTAACTTCATCTCCCACTCTAACGAATCAAAGCTTCTATCCCATTCCGGATGTGTCGCCTCATCGATGCCAACAACTTGAACACATCTTTATATTTTTCGTAAATTTCGACAAAGACACCTCCCCATGGTCTTCAAGTACACGAAATAGACTAACACACATCGTAGTCTAAATATGCACCAAAGAACATCAAGAGACATATATCTTGTGAAAATTCAAAAAATATAAAGACGTGCTCATGTCGTTAACAAACCTAAGTGAGATCAAAACATAAGAAACAGGTCCCAAAATGGGGACTATTTGAGATTCACTCCTACTAAGTGAATCTCAAACGGGTTTCTAAGCTTCCTAAACTATATGAAAATATGCACATGTCAAAGTATAATGAGCTGGTAAATTTCTTTAACCCACCCTCAAATAGGAAATAAATAAATAAATTAAGAATTAGAAGATCCTATACAATTTAAGGATCCTAATATATTCACCAAATTGAGAATTAGACAGAGTTCTTCAAACGAGATTGACCCCAATATATTCACCAAATTGAGCAATACCCAATTATTACCTCAAACACAGGCATACACGCACAAATAGAAAATGGGTTCAAAATAAACAAACGATTAGATTGAAATAGATGAAAAATTTACAGTGAAAAATAATGCCCCAAACTGCATCTCTTCAATAACCCACTAAACAAACCACATTTTTAATTCAGAATGAAAAAGCCTAATTTCATACATTGGCATAAAAATTAAAAATAACCAAACAAAAATGGTCCATTACTTAAGTCTTACAACATATACAAGCAACATATTAAAGTAGCAATGAGAAAAGCGGTTAAAGCGAATTCAAAGAATTAGTCCATTAAACAACAAAGAATCACAAATAAAATAAATTTTACTTCTAGACAACTGTAATTCAAGTATTCAACATAACTTGCATACTAAAGGAAGAAACTGTTACACTCTTACAAATAAGAGTAAAGCAGTTGTGTGAATTGAAGTACTTAGCTCGATCAGAACATATAATAGAAAAAATGGAATCATACCTATTGCAAGTTGAGCGAAACCGAGTAAAGAAGAAAGAAGGAGAGGTGGAGTCCCGTCAGTGGTGGTCGGAGTATGGCAGGAGGGGGAGGCTCGATGGCGCCGGCGATATGGGAGGAGGGGGAGCTGACCTTGAAGCTTTTTTCTTCAATTAATGGCGTTTGGGAGGTATGGGTTGAACAAGGATTGAGGGAAAATCGTATATCAGTAGCAGAGCAGAGGAAGAGGGAGGGAAAAGAAAGTAGTCATTCTCGTCGTGGTTAGGATTTTTAAAAAGACTCATTCTCGATGGCATGGCCGTCGATATTGCTACCGTCGTTACTGACTCATTTACGACGGCCCAGCCGTCGCCTGTAGAATTTTATGTTGTCGCCTATGACTTTCCCTCTCCCGCAAAAAAAATCCCACCAAATTTAAGACCGGGAAAGGTATTATCGACGGGACTCATTGACGACGGGTAGGCCGTCGCTACTGATGTCATTCTCGACGGGAATATAGCCGTCGCCTATGACCCAGTTTCTTGTAGTGCAAGTTATGATGTTGCAAAGTGGGTACGGTTAATTGTTAAGAAAAAAATTGTCATTTTAGCTTTAGGTGCAGTAAGTTTTGAGCTAATGTAGACGTGCTAAAAAAAATAGGTTAACATGTCCGGATTGACAAACTTGGAGTTTAAAGTTAAAGCAGACACTGCGCATCGCCAATAAACTGTCTGGATTAACAGACAAGGAGTTTAAAGCTAAAATAGACAGGTTAAGTTGTCTGCTTTATACTTATAACGAAAAATAAAAAATAAAAGTTGGTCGCATTGATTAAATCATTAAAATCAAACACTAAGAACTAAGAATCTAAAGTTAATGTAAGCTATAATTAGCATCAATATATGTCTAATTGGTATGTGTATATGAACTTAAATAATGTTCCGAGTTTAATGAAATGAACATTATAAAACAAAGAATATAGTTAAAATAAACCATGTGTGTCGTTAATTTATACTTAGCTAATTGGTATGTCTATGTACACTAAATGTGTAAGACTTTCAAAAAGCGATTAACATTAAAGTATAAAAGACGCTTGAGGCAAATTTTCTAAACTTACTCAAATTTTATTGAGCAAGTATTCTAACTTCATTCAACTTTCGTTTGAAATAGTAAGATGATTCTTGATTTTGTTGTTTATTCAACTATTTATATATATATGCTGAGCTTTGTAGCTCATCCTTGTTTTAAATTAATTTTCAGCGAAGTCAGAGCAGATTGAAGGGTACCGTAAGGATAAAGAAAAAGGAAAGATGAATGAGTAGAAGATAGTTGTAATTATTTGTAATAATTAAGTGTATTGTACTTCCTCCATCCTAGGATAAAAGTCTTTATTACTATTTCAAGTAGTTCCAAGTTAAATGTCTACTTACCTTAAATGATCTATTTTTTTACAATAATTTACCTATAATAATTATTATATTTCTATTCTCTATTCATATTTATGGAGCATCACTAGTAATGTGTAGAAATCTAGTCAATTAAATGAGAATTTAAATATGGACAATTTTATTATTTTATCATCTTTCTTAATATGCGCAAAAAATCAACTGAAACTTTTATCTGGGACGGAAGGAGTAATAATTACTTAATATACTTTATCATAGGTTGAAGACTTGAAGGTCTAAGAACTTGGTATTTAGAGTGAGACATTGTAATAATTAGTAGTTGCATTTTATGTCATAATTATTATGTTAGATGAGAAGTACCGTGAAGTGCCATGCACATTTGGAGTTTAAAAGTATTCGAATTTGGGGACGTTCTAAAATATACTGTATTTATATTTAATAATTTATATTTTGCATCCTAGCTCATGCTTCTTTCTTTAAATCAATAAGATAAAATAAACACATTGACAGATAAAAAATAATAACAATAATTAAATAAAAACAAAAAAACCTCACCAACACTTGCAATTATCCAATTGAAAATTAATAAATGAACACAATATCAAGTCACGTACTTCAACTTGCAAATAACCAATACTCAAATATAACTTTTAAGTTGACAGCTTTTCCTCGTAGGACCAAAGTCATTCCCCTTTGATTCCTTATCAAGTTTAGCAAAAACAAATAAGAAAAATATTTAAGATCGAGATCTTTAATTTCTTATTAATAAAGTAATAAATTATACTTTGGTACAAACGTTTTAAAATATGATAAATTTTCGTTTCAAAATATCAAATATGACAATATAAATTTTTTTTCTCTTAAGTTTTTATTGCACAAATATTATTACAACTTTACTTTATGAATTACAAATGAAAAGTATCGTCATATATAGCTATTGAGCTATATAACAACTATATAACAATATGTAAGATTAAATCTAATGGAAGGCAAATAACAGCGATCTATAATCTTCCTCTAAAATATTTAGAAAATTTATAAAGTACTAATAAGAAAAATATTTAAGAGCTCTTTAGTTTCTTCTGACATTAATAAAATAATAAATTATACTTTGGTACAAACATTTTAAAACATGATAAATTTTCGTTTTAAAATATCAAATGTGATAATCTAAAAAAATTTCTCCCTTAATTTTTTATTGCACAATTATTGTTACAACTTTAGTTTCTGAGTTACAACTTACAAATGAGAAGTATCCTCTTATATAGCTATTGACCTATATAACAACAGGTAAAATTAAATCTAATGGAAGGCAAATAACAACTATCTACAAAGCCGGTCCTGGATTTTGTAAGGCCCGGGACGAAAAATTTTAAGTGTGCCCCTTTATATAAATTAAATAAAAAAATAAATAAATTATCAACTAATTAATTTTATTAAAATTATAAGAATTTACAAAAAATAAGTAAGAACACTTTGGGGTCTCGTTAAAAAATTTATCAATAAATATTTGATAATTTTATATTGACATATATTTATCATTTTTCATTGATATATATATATATATATATATATATATATACTACGTCAACAATTTGGGGAAAACTAATTATATTTATTCGATTAAAATTACATATAACATTTAGTATTTCAAGAAGAAACTTTCCATATTTTTCTTTCATGATTCTAAGGAAATTAATTGTAATTAATTGCAATCGTTAATTACCGTCATCTAAATTAACCCATGACCACCCCTTTTAATTGATGAGTTAACTAAGATGTTCATCAAGTATGATTGTTGGTTGGACTTTTATATATAGGTATAGATTTTCTTAAAGTTGTTCTCAACTTAACATGTATCAAATAAATTTAGTACCAATTAAATTATTGGCATAAACTTATCCCTAGTATATTTTGTATTACAAAATTATAACATTTTTCATTCCAAATTTATTCCACGTACTAAATCAAACCATAATCTAGGTTTAACATATATAGGTGGATTTTGTATGCACTTTAATTTGGTTGTAAGTGAAAATAAAGATTCAACGTGAAGTTTATTGAAAGAAGACGAAAGAGTTAAAAAGATTGTGTAATTGGTCACGCATATTTTTTTTTTTTATCAAAGCATGTATGACAAATATCACTAGTTTTTTTAAAGAACATAAAATCTGTAAAAATTAGTTGAAATTATAGTGGATTTATTATTAAATAACAGTCATAATTAAATTAAAATTTGAACTTCAGAGTTGCATATGAATTAGAATTTTAAGTAAATTTTGTCAATATAAACACAACCTCTCTCGCGGCCCGCACTGAAACAGTGCTTTACCACTAGATATTCACTCAATTGTTGCGTCTCAACGCATTTCGGAGAGAACCAACTAGCTCTGGGTTCGAGTGACATTTCACCCCTAACCACAACTCATGCGCTGACCTCCACTTAGTTTCACCCAAACTTCATCCTGGTCATGGATAGATCACCCAAATTCGGGGTCCATAAGCAGTGACAATTGCCCTATGAAGACTTGCTTTCGCTACGGCTCCATGGGTTCCCTTAACCCTATTTCATTAAATACCTAAATAAAAATTATTTTCTCCGAGTTTTAATTAACTAAATTAATTTGTATTATATTCAATTGTTTATCTTAATAATTGATCGAGGAACTTAGTATATAATTCAATAATTATTACCCAAATAAATATTTAATGATATAATAATTAACTATCTTCTCAAAGTTCTACTTGGATAAAAATGTACCCTACGTCTACTTGATTATCTTAATAATTAACCGAATATAATTCTATTCATGCATCCCGTGCGGTATTGATGAGATTATTTCATAATAAAACTTGAAAATATTTGTAGGGTCAAAAAAAGTTCCAAATATTTGATTTGCAGTTAATTTATCTATTAGAATGGATCAAATGGGCAGCTTGAGTAATTTGTTTGGTTTCAAGAGGTGGTGGCAGATCCAGATGCTATCTTGAGAACCCATGTCTTGTGGTTGTACTGGTCTTATTCTCTATTGAGAAAAGAGTTCAAAACAAAGTCTCCATACCATATTAACTGCTAAATGATAGTTTTATAATTTTTCAAAATAATGTTATTATTAAGGATATCTTTTGCAAGAGCGTGAGCTAACTCTCAAAATTTAATTACTCCTCCATTTATATACTCCATAAATTACAAAATCACACTAGCTAATCTTATATACGTTAGAATACAAACACAATACATGATATAACAGTAATGAATTAAGTTGTAGGATATAGAAGTAATATTAAAGCGGCTTAAATCAAATTAAAGGAATTACTTTCTTCATGATAGAAGAAAGTAATTGTAAAGTCAAAGGAAATAAGTGTAAAGGAAATAGTACTGTTTTGAACTCTATTTTTAGTTACATATTTACTGAGCTAGCTCGAGCCAACATTTTACTAATAAAGAGTTTGTAAACATTTCTAAGCATTAACTGGAGTTTGCATGGGAACATTTGGGCTACACCAGTTGTTGTTAAAATTATTAGCATATGTAAAATTAAGAAAATGTATAGTTATATTTTGGACGCAGCTAGGAAGTATAATTTGTGTGCATATATCAAGTCCTCGGTCTAGACTAAAGGTGATAACTTAATGGCAAGTGAGCATCAACAGCCTTACCGGAAAATGGTGCATGGCCTCGTATGTTTTTTTTTCCAGCTATCTTCAACGTGTCATATGAGTTAAGGGATCGCCTGTTGTATAATTAGGGGGGTGGGGGTGGGGGTGGTTGAGACAAAAACACAAAAAGAAAATGAAACAATAAGAATAATCAATTTTTCTTTTCTTTTCTTTTCATTTGAAGGGGGGTACAATTACAAGTACAATGCTTCTCATAATCATTCATTATTATAAAATCACCTGTCAGTCAATATTAACCTAGAATCACAATAACTAAATAAACAATCTTACACTTCATAGATGAAAACCCAAGAAGCCGAGACCTAAAGACCCACTATTAGCTACAAACTGTCGTACTCTTAATTATGAAGAAATTTAAATTAAGTTTTAAATCAGAATACCTAAAAAAACAATGGCATCCTTGATAGAAAAATTTCTTATTTAATTCCTCCCTCCCTCCCAAAATAGTACCAAATTCTTCATTACATTCAATGAACATAGTATTCTTTTTAAAAAAAAAGAGAACTTATATTTTTACATAAAAAATTGATGTTTCCACATGATCCTTCTCACATAGTAAGTGACATGGGTCACACCTTCATTTAAGAGAGACTCATATAAAAATATCATTTTAATATATAAAAATATCAGTTAATTTATATACCCTATTTATTTAACTAGTAGTCTAGTTCCAACCAACAAAACGAACAACTTAAGCAATGACCTAGCAAAAAAAGGTCAGCACACTTTTAAAATTACCTATTAACCAGTTTATATATAGAAATACATGTACACAATAATGCTACGTAAATTAGACGGTTTTGTTTAGTTACCTATTATTATTACTGTTATTCAATAAATGTGTGGGTCACGGTGCAGAGGAAAAGAAGAAAATAGGACTTGGTCTCATTGGCTGTAGGCTGTAGGAAAACTAGTTGCAAGTGGAAATTAAAGGTCCCACGGTGATCATTCAATTCTCTTTCCCTTTTTTTCACAACTAAGATCCAGCTCAAATTTGATTTTGGTCGTACAACAAAATCTCTCTTGATATATGACCTATATATCTATATGCTATTATTGATGCATGCTGCTTCATTATTGCATTCATTCCTGCCCTTTATTTTCTACAAGCAGATTTGGACCACATTTTTGCATTACATTATATAGGACCACTTGTGCTTTCGTTTCTCAAAAATCAGAATCTTTCATAGTCTACACTCTTGTTTGAATTTAATAGGATTAGTTTACCAAAATATATAGCAATGATCAGCACCAATGAAGAAAAAGGACAAAAGAGAAAAACACACCAAACACAAAGTATATGAACTCAATTTGGATGCATATTAAAGATTAAAGAGCGAGAAAATAAAAAAAACGGAAGGAGATGAGGAATACTAATTAGTGCAAAATACACTCTATTACACCATGTTCAACTCTCCTCACAATTCGGCACCTAAACTAATTGGGCTCAAGAAATTACCCCAATGGATTGGCGTGACATGCAAAGAACCTACTACCATGATTAAGGTCGGAATTAACAATTCTAAGTGCAACCAGAAAACCACATTGACAAAGGACAGCTACCATTGGTTAATTTCTTCTCTGATTCTCTTCTTCTCTCCTGTTTTAGTTTCTCTTCTCTCTTCTTCTCTATACTTCTATTTATTAATTGTAGGGAGGGAAAAGGGATACAAGAATTGAGCGGGAATCAAAGGAAAAATAGAATATATTTTTTTAATGAAATCAAACTGTATTTTAATACGGTCAAACTGTATAAAAATACTTATCTTGCCGGAAAATTAAATATCCCGGCCAATTTCAACCGAAAATTAAAATTGGGGAAGACATTGTGTGAAATTAGGTACTTAATGTAATAGACGTGTAAGCCCAATTAATTTAGGGAGAAAGGTGAAAATTGATGTAATAAAAGTGTTTTTTTCCTACTAATTAAAAGAGAAATTAAATAATCAGCTACTACCTGATTAACTTACTATACTCCTTGGACTAGCTTGCAAAACAAGTTTCGCTTGTGAGATAATAAGGAAAAGGGAAACAAAAAAAATCCTCGCTCTAGAATCTAAATACTTCCCCAACAAACAAAATCAACAGACAAACAAGAGAAGAAATTCTTTTAACAAAACATGTTTCGCTTGTGAGATGATTGATCAGTAACCTTTTATTGTGCCAAGGAGAATATGTATGGCCTTTAATTAAAATACAAAACATGCATGCGCATTGCGCACTTTTATGTTTCTCATATTCCTAGCTAATATACGTACAGTCACTCTATCTTTGAAAGAGTCGATATAAATAATAAATTGTATCATGAAATTCGTTAAGAGGGCAAAGGAAGAGTAAAATAACCAACAGATAAATATAGTGAAATCACATCAACTTAGGTATATAAATTAATAAACTAACCAGACATGATCATTGGGTAAGAAGAGAGAGAAACGAAAGACATAGTCGTCGGAGCAGTATACGAATTAAGTAAAGCTGTCTACCAATCTGATTAAAGGCTGGTGAGTTTTGAAATCAACCAAGGGCATGTCAATAGCTATAAATCTGTCTGAGGTTTTGGCAACACTAGTTTTTATTGCATATAATAAATTGAGATAAATCAAAGGGTGTTCAGTTGAAAGTGTTTCCTCTTACAGATGTAAATAACTGGTATGCGTAGTCTAGTTCAGCTTGGAGCTATCCATCTGAGGCTGAGCAAATCATTTAATTTGCAGTGTAACTGTTTAAGAAGCATGGAAACATACATGGATATAATTAAACAACACAACTATATAAATTCTGACATGTTCTTAAAAAGAATATCAGATAAAAGAGACAAGGATACATGCATGATCAAATAAGAGATACACTTTGAATATATAATATTAATATTAAAGTATATATCTAGAGAAAATATATAGTTCTCATGATTTAACAATCACTCAAGAAACTGGCCGATTGTGATGTACTTTTCCGTCAATAAATGTGGAGATTAATCTAATATCACATGGTTGAAATGTAGAGACATTGTAGATTGCCCATTGTGATAATCACATTAATTATTTATGTTATGAAAAGAAAGAAACAATAAGAAAATCATGCATGCATGTGATTGTGGTGGGTATATATGGTTATCTATTAAGCACATATGTATTAAATATTCTATGCATAGAAATTACGATGATTAATTACCAACTAAATTAGTAAAGTTTTGTTTTATATATTGGTATATATATATTCAAGGTTTGCAGATCACTTGTAGAAGAGTGTCCAAGAAGTGTACACTTGAACAGATGTGGCATAAAGATATAAATATTGTAATATATGTAACACATGTATGTTTGGCATAAAGATATTTACATTGTAATATATGGAGTCAAAAACAAACTAGCTCGTGATCAAGAGCGCATGTGAAGTGTTTGTGTCCATTATTTGTCCAACACAAACACTTTCAACATGTGAAGCATTTGTGCCCAATAATTGTCCAAAACAGGCACTTTCAATCTTTGAAACGTCATATTTGTCCAACACAGACACTTCAATTGTTGAAACTAGTGTCCGTGCTTTCTTTGTAGTGTCAGACATAGCAATCACTGTTGTTTTCTGTGTAGTGTTGTTCCCTTTATTGATTTGTTTCTTATTTCTAATTAACATATCTTAACCAAATAATAACACATTCAGTCCTTAAAATGTTTCAATGAAGCTCATGACAAGATCTTTTAGGACTCTCATCAATTTGAAAATACCTCAATTGGTGCAGTTCATAAGTCGGCACATGTGTTTATGAAGAAACTCATGCATGCATTACAAAGGTGTGTTTTCATAAATTTATAATATCGACTCATCATCGCGCCCTAAGTGGATGCATTCAAGCTGGTTTCTTTGTTTTTGAATGTATGCAGGGAGATACTTTGAGATTTAGTATGATAATGTATATATTTCCTAGTTTTTAAACATGAAATCAAGCACAAGTTAATTAATTTAAAGAACTTCTAATGAAAATTTTATTTATGATGCCTCAGTTTTCATGCCTTGATCAGATATTGACATTTCGCATAATCTGATAAAACCTTTTACTTTCAAGTGTAATATGATTTTGATTATTAGTATATATATATATATATATATATATATATATATATATATATATATATATATATAGCATTCATCCATGCAAGCGTTTATCGTGAATGACATTCAATAAACAAGTTGATTATCGTTGATCACGGATGATAGAAAATGAGATTGGTCAAATTTTCTAAGCGGCGGTCCTTTTTCTTTTTGTCCGTTAGCTATATTACATTCTTGCTTTTAACTTATAATACGTCTTTATAGCTACAATATGTAAATATATGTAGTCCCCATATATATATTTATGTAAAGATAAGTTTATATTTATGTATACCTAAATAAAAGATAATGATACATAATATAAAAATAAAAGATAATGATAAGATAAGTTCGAATAAAAGATAAACTTATTTTTATAAATACATAATGTAAAAATAAGATAAGTTTGAAAAAAAGATAAATTTATCTTTTATAATAAAATAAATTTATCTTTTATTATAAAAACAATTTATCTTTTATAATAAAATAAATTTAACTTTTATTATAAATTTTCATAAATTTATCTTTTATTATAAATTTATGAAAATTTATTAAAATTTATGAAAATTTATTATAAAAGATAAATTTATTTTATTATAAAAGATAAATTGTTTCTATAATAAAAGATAAATTTATTTTATTATAAAAGATCAATTTATCTTTTATTCAAACTTATCTTATTTTTACATTATGTATTTTTAAAAATAAATTTATCTTTTATTCAGACTTATCTTATCATTATCTTTTATTTTTATATTATGTATCATTATCTTTTATTTTTACATTATGTATACATAAATGTAAACTTATCTTTACATAGCCATATGGGTGGGACTCACACTGTCGCTACGGCAGACATGTATTATAAGTTAGGGGCAGTAATGTAATAGGCTAACGGACAAAAAAAAAACTACTGCTACAAGCAAATGAGAAAATTTGACTAATCTCACCTTCCATCATTCAAATCAATCTAAGAATCAACTTGTTTCTTTGAATGTCATTCACGACATTCTTTGCTACATTTAATACCCAATATATATATATATATATATATATATATATATATATATATATATATATATATATATCTTCAGTTGCCTATGCTATATTTCTGAGTTTTTGAGTAATGTACATGTGCTATACAACCTATACTCTAGAACGGGAGGGCTAAGAAGATAGTACTATGACATAAATGGATGGCACGAAACAGAAGAATAATGACAAGATATATATGGTGCCTTTAATTGTCTAGCATTTGGCCACGCATTACTCTAAAATCTAAGGCTCTCCAAATTAGGGTTATCATAGAATTCTTATTGTCCTGTATTTCGTGCATTCAGTATTATCATTTTTGAAGTGTGATACGAGAATTAAATATCATCTGTATTTTACCACAAGTAGATTTCCTTATCTAATTTCATTACGCGAATTCAGTTCTTGAAAACCATGCTCTAAGTTTAATTATTAGGACTTGATTAGGGTTCTTTTTCTAATTAACCTTCGCATGATTAAAAAAAAAACAGGCCAGCAATTATAAAACGAGAGAGTATATTCCAAAAAAAAAGTGAAGCCATTAATACAAGGGCTGTATGGATTAATTTATCAGTTAGGAAAATAAATAGTTCCTAAACATAAATGCTATATAAAACAACTAACAAAAAGTAATTAACTAGGAAATGAAAAGAGATATATACTAACCCATGTATATATGGTACTATAGATGTAGACAAATTTCCAAATGGTTGAAATGATGATGAAGAAGAGATATTTGGAGGTAGCAAGCTAGATGCTTAATTTCTGGTACCATTATTGGAGAGAGAAGCCAGTATAATCGAATCCAGTGCATGCAGCACATATATTTCTAGCTAGTTCTGATCAGAGAAAGAAAATCAGTCAGTCCATGTCAAAGGGGACCAGGTAGAAAGTTGTGTATCAGTGTAGGTCCACAATGACTGGTATAGCTGTGATATGTGCCCTTCCCAGTTCCCAGCATATTTTACATTCAAACTTGAATGATATCTTGTATTTATGCCCAGGTGACATTTTTTACTTTTGGGTATAATTATTATTAGTATAAATTATTCTTTTTCAAGTTTAATTACTAACGCAAAATTAATCTAAATGAGACAGATTTGCACTTCTAATTATAACTTGAGACAGATTTTGACTAATATTAAAATTCATGGAGGATAACGTCGACATAAGTAGATAAACTGATCGAGAGGACAATTTTAAATTTTAGTCAACTTGAATTTATACTTAACTTTGAATTAATTATTCTCACAAAAAACTTAAATTATTTATAAATTAAAACATGATGGTATATACTTTTGTATGGTATTAATATGAATAAAAAGATTACCCATCAAAATCATAAAATCATGAAATCATAAGAAGGGAAAGAAGCGATTATATATGCTTATAAGCCAAATCAACTGGGAAAAAAAAGAAAAAGAAAAAACACAGATGTTTAGGGGAGTCCATTAATGGAATTGTAGAAGTACTGGGAAACCAACAAAACATCATACCATTACCCTTTTTTTTTCTGTTCTTTTCTCTCTCCACAAACCAGGTAGCATCTGCTATATTTGTTCAGAAGAATAATCCATATTCCATAGCTAGATCTGAATAGTCAGAAATACAGGTCAAGAAATAAGAACTACTTGTATGAAAAATAAAAAATAATTAATGACATAAAACCTGCAGAATTAAATCTATGGACAGATTGCTACTAATAAACAGTAAAAATAACCAGTACAAACAAATACCTGACAGAAACAACATTTATTAGGTAACAGAGCTGTGACCGATCAGTCAGTCAATTTAAATAGAATAGGGTATACACATGTAAAGCCATTTTATTACTGATGCAGCATCATCAAGATTCTCATTTATCAAATTAATTGTAATAATTAATTCATCAACAAAACAATGCATTTGCATGTGAATCTTGATGATGCTACATCCGCAAACAACGACTATATATCGTTATCGCCCGTCACCACCATGAACCACCACTGACGTCAACACCATGCGGCGCAACCACCGTAGTCAGCACCATGCGGCGCCACCACCACAAAGAATTTGAAGGTAGACAAATATATTTGTCATAATTATATTTGAGGTGCTCAAAGAGATTGAGAAATTACTAATTTATATTGACATCCAAACTCTTATATAGCATAAGGGCACGAGCATGTATTGAGGTGGCTCTATATATGTGGGTCCCTACTCCCTTTCAAAGAATATACTGATTTACATAACCAAAACAAAACCCTGTTTATTATTTTAATATTAAAAAACAAAATGGATATATAAATATTTAAAGCCATAAAAATGATAGTTGAGGTACGGTCAGATTCCGGCGAGAAAAGTTACCACCCATGTCAGTTTCCGGCCGGCCAAAAACCTATAGATAGAGAAAGATCATCGCAACCCATATAAGATTCCGGCTATTGACCGTATCTTTGATGAACAGATAAAATAAATCAACTAAAAAGACAATAAAAAGGTACATACATAAACAAAGGTCATATCGAGATTTATAGCAGTACTATCTTAATTGAAATAAAATAAAATAAAACAAAACAAGATCATAAACATGTATACATGAAAGATACTTTTGAGATTCAAGTTTCCGGCAGAGGTCAGGATGAGAGAGAGAGAGAGGGAGTTGTGAGTGAGGTCACAAAGAGATGGTAACAGTGGTGAGAAGCTAGAGATCAATATATTTTAGAGAGAGAATATATATACACACATGACGCAATTAATTGGACATTCTTTTGTTTTATCATAATTACAATTTTTATTTAAAGTAAGGAGTTGGGGAATCTTGATTCGCGGATGCTTAGCTGTATTGTACCGTTTACAGTCACAAATAGTTAGATGACTGTAGTTACACATCGCGATCTTTCCTAAACCCTAGTTGCTGTCAAGTGGAAGTGGCCACCCTCATAAACTTATGGTGAAATCTCACCCTCTTCATTTCTCATATTTTACCCTAAATTTGAATAGTCCTCATATAAAGTTCTACTATATATTTTTCACTCGAATTATGATTGTCATGTATACATATATAAGATAAAAATTAAAAAAAGTTCACATTTTAATTTATTTTATCTTATTACATACATTTTTACGTTGATTGCAATTAAACTTCATCAAATATTTATCATTTTCCTTGTATTGTAATGAATTTACGCTAAATTATAATTGTAAAATTTATCAATACATAATTAGTAAAAAGTATAAAAGGATCACTTATTACACATCTCTCCAAAAAAAAATATCACCAATATTTATTCACATAAACTCACAATCAAAAAGTCAACGTATACACACACACACACAGTGGCGAAACCAAAAAGTTTTAGCAGTGGGGAATTGAAATTAATGTGAGTTATAAAATATGTTGGCGGGGTTGAAGGCGGCCTCAACCAATTTTTTTAATACTTTATACTTTCGGGTTAGATAAATGCATCCAAATATCCAATTTAATAATACTAACAAAAGGGAGAAATTACAATTGATTTCTGAAAACAAAACTGAGGTTGAAGAAATTGAAGAGAGAGTGATTTATGTTACCTGCAAGGGCACAAGGCTGCAAAAGAGTCATAGTAGAATAGAGTTGCACTCCAGTCTCCACACTCGCGGCTCGTCAGTCACTAGTACCCACTCCGAAAGGCTTTTATGGTTCACGGTTTGGCTTTTACCTTTTGCGATTTGGCTTTGCCCCTTCTCTCTCTATTTTGTGGCTGAAGTGCTGAACATATATTGATGTATGAGATTTAGGACTGAGGCTTGGCCGCTTGAGTATCTCTAATTAAAAGAAAATATCTGAGTGGGGTCAAAAATTGAGTGGAAGTCAAAATATGAATGAGGTAAAAAATTTTTTTTATGTGATTTCAAAAATTGAGTGGGGTCAATTGACCCCACATTTGTACCATATAGCCGCCATGAAGCACACACACACACACACACAATATATATATATATATATATATATATATATATATATATATATATATATATATATATAGGCAAAGGTGCAAAAATACCCCGATGATTTTACCCGAAATCTCAATTAGCCCATGAACTTTATTTTTTCAAAGTACCATTAACGTTATAAAACGTAATATATGTCCCTCCCGTTAAAAAAAATATCAGCCGGACAAATGAATGTTAGTTTATTTCTGAACAAATGACGCGTGACTTGAAATTACACGTGGCTCCTCTTCTTTGAACAATAACTTTTAAAACATTCAAAATTTCAGTTTGTTTCAAATTAAAACAAATTACAAAATCTATCATTATTTTTTATTTGTTTCAAATTAAAATAACTTAAGCAAATTAAATATCTCCGATTCCAGAAGATCAACTTTCATTTCTCCTCTACTTAAGATCTCCAAGTTCTCGAAAAAGATGGCTTAATGGCTACAATTTCAATTTTTTCCGATTAGATAACCTGAATCTGCATCACGATTGTTCCGATTTGGTTTATATCAGACAGTAGGTAACAAGGCGGTGATGATTTGTAGATACGATGACAATGATTTACAGTTACGACGACAATAATCACTAGCCATACCCATAATTTGGGCAAATATGATATGAATCCAATCTATAATGAAAGAATTCTTGTTACTTATGCTCCGATTTATGATCAATTTTCAAGAGTATGCTCCTTTACTTGTGCTCTGATTTGTGATTTGGACTGAGCAAAAACGGTATAACCGAATAACCGAATCAAACCGAAATAATTTAACCGAACTTTCTTAATAATTCGGGTATTTTTTACAATTCGGTTATATCTAAAAAAAATTTTGATTTACGATTATCGGTTCGGATTTCATTTTTGTATTATTCGGTGTACCCGAATACCGAAGAAGCCTTATGTTAATAACTCTTCGCCCTTACAGCCTTACTCTCTTCGTCTGTCTTTATCTCTTATCTGATATCTCAAACTCTCAAGTCTCAACCCAGATCTGATCTAAAACTCCCATGTCATCACTCTCACAAGTCAGATCTCAAATTTTTATCTCTACTGACTCGATCTCCATCTCCATTCTCCCTCCTCTTCGTTTATTTCCTATCTCACAAAGTTTGACTAAAATATTTTTCCGATCTCAAACTTTCCGGCAAACTAAACGAAAACAATGGCCATATCATTTTCTCTCACCTCTCTCTCCAAAACCCTGAAACCCTATCCACCTAAAACTTTGATCTTCAACCTCCTCAACATTACTCATGCCAAAAGAAAAAATCATATCTTTCTTCAATCAAATGGGTGCAAACACTATATCTCTAAACCTATTACCTGTGGATAGTGCATACATGTGCTGCTTGTGTGAAGAAATGGCGACAGCTTATGTCCAAAGGTCAGTAGGGTGTTGCGTCTGAAGGACTTCAAAGAATGCATTGAGACGGTCATTATCAGAGGTCTCCGTGATATTAGGCTTTGCATCTAATATTTGGTTACGTGTACTTAGAGAGGACACATAATTTTTAAGAAGTTCTTTATGCAGCTTTCAGCTATACCTATACCAAGATGTTGGATAATTCCAATTTCTAATTATAGTAGCTTATTTTCTACATTTGAATTGTTCTGGTTGTAATGATTAACTATTTAACTATGCGATTTAAGACCCATGATGTGACGCCCCCAAAATTAGGTATACATCACCCATCTTGGTCGACACTTACATGGTATGTAATTTAAAAACAACTTATTAACATAACTGCTGTGGTATAATACGACATAAACTCGTGAGTTTAAATACAAATATCGCCTACTAGATATTATACAAACTCAAATAAAAAGTCCTCATTACAGCTTATTATCACACTATTTTACGTATTAGTGAGGACTACTAATGCTATCTTCAGACCATCACTGCTTCCCCAACTCGTCCCAAATTATATTATCATTTCCTCAAGAGAATAAAGGAAAGAAAGGGTGAGCTCAACTAGCCCAAGAAGAAATATTACGACTAAGATAATGCGTAATAAATTATCAATAGTCTTCAATAATGTTAAACCGATAAAATACAATAGACAACCAAATGGTTTAATCTAGCAATGAATATGCAATCCATTAAAAGAGTCAAGTAGAAAATAAAGTCTACTATCTTTTAGGTTTTAAAAGGTTTTTCATCATCGCTTATATGAGAGAGACTCGACTTTAATAAATATTTCACATCATCGAATCACCCCGCACTACTACCAAGGATATTCTTTAAGTATCACGACCCACAATTATTCATGCACTACGGGCCAAGAATATTTGTGTATTCATTAATGGTCATGATCATGCCAACAACTTTCCATCAATGCACTACTACTACAATCGAGGATTTTTATCACATCATTTGTAACATTACTACTACCCATGATTACACCGAATAGTCTCTCGGTCATAATCATACCAAGTCCATCTATGCACTACTGAAAGCCACGTATTTGACTTTCAAAAAAATATAAACATGAGGATGATGACAATGATATAAGAATTCAATAAAACAAGTTCAAGAATTATTTTATCCGTGAATTATTAACGTCCAAATTGTCAACATGATATCGCTTTTCAGAGAGTAAAATTCAAGAATGATTAGAAGAATATTTCCATGAAAGATATTTGGATGAAACGCAAATATCAAGGATATTCTACTAATTTCATGGAGTATAGAAGTCAAAGTTTTAACCAACCGGGTATAATAAAGAATGGAATAACAAAAGAAATCACCATGCACGCGATAGTAATCATACATGCATGTGTTATTCCAATGTAATAATAAATAATGGAACCAGTCGTGAAATTCACACCGGCTGCGATGTTCCAATGTAATAATAAAGATGGAACTGCATCCTGTAAAAACACACGATAGGATATTCCAATGTAATATAAAAATTTTAACCAGTCCTGTAAAAAACACATGCATGTGATGTTCCAACAGAATAATAATAAAGATTTTAACTGTGTCCGTGTAAAAAACACACGCATGTGATGTTCCAATGTAATAATAATAAAGATTTTAACCAGTCCTGTGTAAAACACATGCATGTGATGTTCCAAATGTAATAATAGAAGAATGTCACCAAGTATAGGTAAACCACTTATACAAAGTTATTCCAATGTAATAATAAGCAATGGAATAACAATGCTTCTCTTCATGAATAAGAAAGAATAACACCCCTTACATTTGGTAGGAGATTGAATATCGCAGCAGCAGTAGTAACAAAATACTCTTCTTCTTTCTTTATTCTCTCTATACTTTCTCTCTCTATAGCTTGAATGAATTGTGAAAATAATGAAGCCCTCAGGCCTCTATTTATAGAAGATTTCTAGCTTAGCACCGCCGTGTGAAAAGGCAAGTGGCTCGACTCGATTGAAACGGTTTGGACGCTGTAATGTGAAACGACAAGTGGTTCGACGCTTTGGTAAAGGTAATTACTATTAACGGTTGTAAATACTATCGACGAAGGTAAATACTATTCACAAGGGTAATTACTATCGACGAAGGTAATTACTATCGACGAAGGTAAATACTATTCACAAGGGTAATTACTATCGATTTAAGGTAATTACTATCGACGAAGGTAAATACTATTCACAAGGGTAATTACTATCGACGAAGGTAATTACTATTGACGAAGGTAAATACTATCGACGAAGAGACTCTTAGATGATGACATACGAGCCCCCATAAAATAATCAAACTTACCACAAATCATTTTTTTTTCATCAACACATATTTAATCTTTCAACAATTATTAATCATTTATAACTTGTCGCCTCAATTATTGATTTAATACTATAACATATTATACGATGATAATCGCGACAATAATTGAATCAATAATATAAGAGATATGATGCAAAGAATTATCGTAGAAGAATAATTGAGCATACCGAGTGTGACTTCTCACGTAAGATCAATAATCAATACCGTGTGCTACTATGCAACTCACGCCAGACATCGTATTTTTACCAACGGGTAGTTCAACAGCTTTTAATTCAGTAACACCTCCGCCGTTATTTTTATAAAATATTTTGTCATTTTCTCTCAATCCGACAATAATTTCATTGGGGGTCCACCAATGATTGAGCCATTGCATTTAATATTCCCTAACAAAAAGAATATTCCCGACCAAACGAATATTTTATAACAACTTGCATACTTTGCAAAATTTATAAATATTACCCACAACTATAACATTATATCAAATTTATTCCATAATATTCAAAAATAATATTTATAGAAAAATTCATCTTTATTTATAAAAGTCGGGTCTTACAACCTCCCTTCTTATGAAATTTCACCCTCGAAATTAGGGTACGATACTGGTATGTCAAGAGGTAAGGATACCTTGATTTCATTTCGATTCTAACTCCCAAGTCATTTCCTCAACATCGTGGTTCCTCCACAAAACTTTGACTTGAGGTATAACCTCGGAGCGTAGAATATGTTCCTTCTTATCCAAAATTTGAACAGAACCTCTTCATACGCCAAATCTTCCGCTATTTCGTCCTGGTTCTAACTCAATAATATGGTTTGGGTCTTTCACATATTTACGTAACATAGATATGTGAAAAACGCGCATGTAACACGAGACATATTTGGCAGAAAGCGAAGTCTATAGGCCACGCTTCCTACTCGATCGAGGATTAAAATGGACCGATGAATCGAGGGTTAAGTTTTCCTCTCTTTCCAAATCTTGTAACTCCTTTCCATGGAGCAACTCTTAACAACACACGATCTCCTATATCGAATTCCACGCCCTTTCGATGAAGATCAAGATAACTTTTGTCGATTTTGTGAGGTTTTTATACGTTGTTTGATCGTTTGAATCTTTTCCGTAGTCATACGCATTCAACTCCGGTCCTAACAACGTTGCTTCACCCACCTCATCCCAAAGATACCGGAGAATGACACTTTCTTCCATACAACGCTCGAATGGAGCCATGCCAATACTTGCTTGATAACTGCTTGTCAGTAGGAAAACTCCACCAATGGTAAGAACTTGTCCCAACTCCCTTGAAATCAAGGACACAGAGTCTTAATAGATCTTCAAGAGTTTGAATAGTCCTCTCCGATTGTCCGTCCGTCCGAGGATGATATGCCGAGCTAAATCGTAAGTCCGCGCTCCATAGCTTTTTGCAAACTAACCCAAAATCGTGAAGTGAATCTTGGATCTCGATCGTAAACTATGGATACCGCATACCATGCGCCTTAAAATCTCGCTTATGTACATACGAGCAAGACGCTCAAGTGTATAAGTTTCTCAGTGTCGGTAAGAAATGAGCGCACTTGGTCAACCTATCAACAATGACCCAAATCGCATCAATGCCTTGAGAAACCTTAGGAAGACCGTAGAATTGAAATCCATGGTAATGTGCTCCCACTTCCATTCTGGAATTTCAAGTGGTTGCAATGGACCTTTTGGTACTTGATGCTCCGCTTTAACTCGCTGACAAGTTAGACACCTTGAGATAAAATGCTTATCTCTCTCTCTTCATATTGCTCCACCAAAATGTATGATTTAATATCATGATACATTTTGGTACTCCCGTGATGGATTGCAAATGGTGTGTTGTGTGCCTCCATCATGATATTATACTTTAAATCGTGGTCGTTAGAACACAAAGTCCGGAGTCGACTCAAGTATTCCTTCTTCATCGATTCTTGCTTCCGCATAGCAGCACCTTCTTGCACTTTCTTCCTCATACGCATCGCCTCCGTGTCTCAGAAGCTTGAGCGACTTTAACTTTATCAATTAAAGTCGGTTCTACTCAGATACTGCTTATCATCACACGCGTCCCCGAGTCTTTAATTCTATCTCCATCCTTTGCAAGTCACACAAAATGGGCTCATATTGACAATATCGCACTCAGACTTGCATATGATTTTCTACTCAATGCGTCACCTACCACGCTCGCTTTTCTAGGATGGTATTGATGGTATGATCATAATCTTTCAATGCTTCAAGCCAACGTCGTTGTCGCATGTTGAGTTCCTTTTGAGTGAAGAAATATTTTAGGCTTTTATGATCCGTAAAGATCTCCACTTTCTCCCCATACAAGTAATGCCTCCAAATTTTAAGTGCAAAAGATAACAAATGCTAACTCTAGATCATGAGTAGGATAATTCCTCTCATATTCTTTGAGTTGTCATGAGGCATAAAGCATTACTTTTCCATGTTGCATGAGAACACATCCCAACCTTTTGCTCAAGCATCACCAGATGACAAATCCTCCGAGCCGATGGTATTGCCGTAACAGTCTTTGAATAAGTCTCCTCTTGAGTTCTTGAAAACTCTTCTCACATTCTTCGCTCCAACCGAACTTTCAGATCTTTCCGAGTCACCGAAATCATGGAATAAATGATTCGAGAAAATCCTTCCACGAATCTCCGATAATAACCAAATAAACCGAGAAAGCTACGTGACTTCTATTATCGATTTAGGTTGTTCCCGACTTTGAATAGCTTCAATCTTTCATTGGGTCAATGATATTCCACGACTTGATACCACGTGCCCAAGGAATGCTACTTCTTCAAGCCGTAACTCGCATTTCTTCAACTCGGCATAAAGCTTATATTCACGAAGCTTTTGGAGTGTCACCTTCAAGTGTTGCTTCATGATCTTCACGGCTTTTGGAATAAATAAGGATGTCATAAATAAAGACGACCACAAAGTGATCTAAATATTCCTTGAATACTCGGTTCATCATATCCATGAAGGCGCGGGAGCATTAGTCAATCCAAAGGACATGACTAGGAATTCATAATGCCCGCATCGAGTTCGAAAGCCGCCTTTGGAATGTCACGGTTCTAATCTTCAATTGGTGATATCCTAACGAAGATCAATCTTTGAAAAGAATTTGGCTCCTTACAGCAATCGGGTCAAACAGTCATCAATACGTGGCAATGGATACCTATTTTTGATGGTGACGTGATTCATCTCCCGATAATCAATACAAAGTCGCATACTCCCATCTTTCTTCTTCACGAAATAGAAACAGTGAGCACCCAAGGAGAAGTACTAGGACTAATAAAGCCAATGTCTAACAATTCTGCGCATGGGGTCATTAACTCCTCGAAGTTCAATAGAGCCATTCGATATGGGGCTTTGGAAATAGGTTTTGTCTGGGTTCAAGGTCGATACAAAATTCAATTTCACGCCTGGGGTAGGCCAGAAGTTCTTCTGGAATACGTCAGAAATTTATTAACAATAGGAATATCGCTTAAAACCGACGTATTTTTATTTAAATCAGCGATACGAGCTAAGAAAGCTTGACATCCGCTTTTCAATAAACGAATAGCTTTATGGCTTGAGATGACCGTGATTGATTTTAATGGTTTGGTCGTTTGAATTCGCATAATAGGTTGATTAGGAATATGAAAGCTAACAACCTTACGAAAAAACAATCAATTTTTGCATGATAAGTAGTTAACCAATCAATCCTCAGAATCACGCCAAATGCAAGTATTTTTAATGAAATAAGATCGACAGTAATGTGAGGGTACCGATTTTGAACCAAACAAGACTTATAAACAAAGGATGTAATGAAGGTTTCTCCCAACGGAGTTTCCACAGATAAGTCAAAGTCTAATTTCTCCTGAGTCAAATTTAATCGATGAGCGCAAGTAGGAGAAATAAAAGAATGGGTAGAACCCCAGTATCAAATAAAGTATAGACTTCATTAGAGTTTATGATAAGCTTACCCGTGATGACCTCATTCGGATTCCTTGCTCTTTGGGAGGTCACAACAAATGCTCTCCTCAGCACACGGGTTTTGAATTTTCCGGGACGGCCTTTGTGTTCTCCATCCTAGCTGAATTTGTCTTCTAGAAACGACAAAAATCGAGCTAAAGTGACCTTCTCTTCCACAATTATAACATGCTTTGACTGGCATGACGCAGCTTGATCGATGTGTCCTCTCCTCCGCATTTGAAGCATATGATAGGTGGTCTTTCTCCTTCCTTAACAATGGGTCTTTGGTCGACGCTCTTTCCATCATTGTTGAATCTCCTTTTCTTGAAATGTCCATTCTTATTGTTTTGGCCCCGATTACCACCGAAGTGGTTACCATATCCGCCCCGTTGATTCCCTCCACACTTGTTGTCACCGCCATGACTATTCTCGCCGGTATTATAATTTTGCCACCGCTTCTTTTTAGTTCGGTTGACTCATTTTCGCGCGCTCCACTAATCGAGCCCTATTTACAACATCTCGAATACAAACACGCTTTTATGAGAAATAAGATGTTGACGTATCTCCCGCTTTCAAACCTCTTAAAACATTCGCGCCATTCTCTCTTCATTATCCACCAAGGGACGCGAACCGTGATAACTCCGCAAATTTTGCCTCGTATCATGCGACACGGGCCATATTGTTTTGTTCCAACTTGATAAACTCCACCTCCTTCATGTGGCTAATACTTTCGAAAGTATTTGTCATTGAATGACTCCCGGAACTTCTCCCAAGATATCTTCAAGATAAATTTGGTTGAGTACGCTTTATCGATTCCCACCAAAGAATCCGCCTCTCCTCTCCGCAACATAAAGGCGTGAAGGGAACCTTTTGCTCCTCGGAGCATCCCAAGACATCAAATATCTTGGTAATCTGCTTTATCCATGCTTCCGCCAAGTGGTTTTGCTCTCCCTTAAACTCCGGTGGGTCCCAGCTCCTTAAATTGTTTAATGGTGATGGCCGAGAGTTTTCCGTGTTTCCACCTACGTTTTGGACGAGGAGTCACTCTCTCATCATTGTTGCATAAATTGCATAAAGCCTCTCGAACATTTGATCATTCGTCATTTGGTCGGTGTTGTTGTTTGCATGAGGGATTGTCGCCTTCTCGATGCACATTATCCTCGATTATTGATATGTGGTGAATCAACAATCGCTCAAGCTCCCATCTGCTATTCTCAACATTCTCGGATGTCATTTTCGACATCGCCACAAAACAAAAGGTTAATTGACATGTAACAAATTATCCCTATCTTCCCACCAACCAATAAAATATCACATAAACTTAGGTAGTCATACTAACAAGGTATTCCCTGCCTCTCCCTCCTAGTACTATTCTCACATCTTAGCCAGGATCATATCCTAAGCTCGATACCAACCGTGACGCCCCCAAAATTAGGTATACATCACCCATCTTGGGTCGATACTTACATGGTACGTAATTTAAAAACAACTTATTAACATAACTGCATGTGGTATGCAATACGACATAAATCGTGAGTTTAAATACAAATATCGCTCTACTAGATATTATACAAACTCAAATAAAAAGTCCTCATTATATAATTATTATCACACTATTTTACGTAATAGTGAGGACTACTAATGCTATCTTCAGACCATCACTGCTTCCCCAACTCGTCCCAAATTTATATTATCATTTCCTCAAGAGAAAACGGTGAAAGAAAGGGTGAGCTCAACTAGCCCAAGATGAAATATTATGACTAAGATAATGCGAGAATAAATTATCAATAGTCCATGACGCCCCCCAAATTAGGTATACATCACCCATCTTGGGTGACACTTACATGGTATGTAATTTAAAAACAACTTATTAACATAACTGTAATGGTACAATCGACATAAATAAACCGTGAGTTTAAATACAAATATCGCTACTAGATATTATACAAACTCAAATAAAAAGTCCTCATTACAGCTTATTATCACACTATTTTACGAATAGTGAGGACTACTAATGCTATCTTCGTGACCATCACTGCTTTCCCCAACTCGTCCCAAATTTATATTATCATTTCAAAGAGAACAAAGAAAGAAAGGGTGAGCTCAACTAGCCCAATAAGAAATATTATGACTAAGATAATGCGTAATAAATTATCAATAGTCTTCAATAATGTTAAACCGATAAAATACAATAGACAAACAGCTTAATCTGCAATGAATATCACGATCCATTAAAAGAGTCAAGTAGAAAATAAAGTCTACTATCTTTTAGGTTTTAAAAGGTTTTTCATCATCATTTATAAATTTGAGACTCACTTTAATAAATATTTCACATCATCGAATCACCCCGCTACTACTACGGCCAAGGATATTCTTTAAGATCACGACCACAATTATTCATGCACTACGGGCCAAGAATATTTGTGGTATTCATTAATGGTCATGATCATGCCAACAACTTTCCATCAATGCACTACTACCAATCGAGGATTTTTATCACATCATTTGTAACATTACTACCCATGATTACAATCAATAGTCTCTCGTCATAATCATACCAAGTCCATCTATGCACTACTGCCATGTATTGACTTTCAAAAAAATATAAACATGAGGATGATGACAATGATATAAGAATTCAATAAAACAAGTTCAAGAATTATTTTATCCAGAATTATTAACGTCCAAATTGTCAACATGATATCTTTTTTCTAGAGAGTAAAATTCAAGAATGATCGTAAGAATATTTCCATGAAAAGATATCGGATGAAACGCAAATATCAAGGATATTCTACTAATTTCATGGAGTATAGAAGTCAAAGTTTTAACCAACCGGGTATAATAAAGAATGGAATAACAAAAGAAATCACCATGCATGCGATAGATCGCATGCATGTGTTATTCCAATGTAATAATAAATAATCTAACCGTGTCGTGTGAAATTCACAATCAGAATGTTCCAACAGTAATAATAAAGATGGAACCGGATCCGGTAAAAACACACGAGATAGGATATTCCAATGTAATAATAAAGATTTTAACCAGTCCTGTAAAACACACGCATGTGATGTTCCAACAGAATAATAAAGATTTTAACCAGTCCCGGTAAAAACACACGACATGATGTTCAAATGTAATAATAATAAAGATTTTAACCAGTCCTGTAAAACACACACGCATGTGATGTTCCAATGAATAATAGAAGAATGTCACCAAGTATAGGGTAAACCACTTATACAAAAGTTATTCCAATGTAATAATAATAAGCAATGGAATAACAACAGCTTTCTCTTCATGAATAAGAAAGAATAACACCCCTTACATTTGGTAGGAGATTGAATACCGCAAAGAAGGTAGTAATAAAATACTCTTCTTCTTTCTCTCTTATTCTCTCTATACTTTCTCTCTCTATAGCTTGAATGAATTCGTGAAAATAATGAAGCCCTAGGCCTCTATTTATAGAAGATTTCTAGCTTAGCACCGCCGTGTGAAAAGGCAAGTGGCTTGACGAATCGGTTTGACGCTTTGTAATGTGAAACGACAAGTGGTTCGGCCTTTGGTAAAGGTAATTACTATTAACGAAGGTAAATACTATCGACGAAGGTAAATACTATTCACAAGGGTAATTACTATCGACGAAGGTAATTACTATCGACGAAGGTAAATACTATTCACAAGGGTAATTACTACTATTGACGAAGGTAATTACTATCGACGAAGGTAAATACTATTCACAAGGGTAATTACTATTGACGAAGGTAATTACTTATTGACGAAGGTAAATACTATCGACGAAGAGACTCTTAGATGATGACATATGAGCCCCCATAAAATAATCAAACTTACTACAAATCATTTTTTTTTCATCAACACATATTTAATCTTTCAACAATTATTAATCATTTATAACTTGTCGCCTCAATTATTGATTTAATACTATAACATATTATATACGATGATAATCGTGACAATAATTGAATCAATAATATAAGAGATATGATGCAAAGATTATCAGAGTGATAATCGAAAGTATAAATGAGTGACTTTCTCACGTAAGCATCAATAATCAATACTGCAGTGCTTACTACGCAACTACGCCAGACATCGTACTTTTACCACCGGGTAGTTCAACGCTTTTAACGGTAACACCTCCGCGTTATTTTTATAAAATATTTTGTCATTTTCTCAATCCGACAATAATTACATTGTGGGGTCCACCAATGATTGAGCCATTGTATTTAATATTCCCTAACAAAAAGAATATTCCCCACCAAACGAATATTTTATAACAACTTGCATACTTTGCAAAATTTATAAATATTACCCACAACTATAACATTATATCAAATTTATTCCATAATATTCAAAAATAATATTTATAGAAAAATTCATCTTTATTTATAAAAGCTGGGGTCTTACACATGATTTTAAATTGTTGTTATTTCAAGATGGGCAAAGATGTTTGGTTGACAGTGAACTGGGTGTTTATTGTTATTATTGGGCTTTCATGTGGGTTGGGTTTGGCTGGGTTTTATTTGGCTAGTGGGCTTCTTCTCTCAAATTCTCGGTTTTATTTGGCTGGTGGGCTTCTTCTCTCAAATTCGGTTATTACCCGAATATTTGAATGTACAACTCGGTAATTTGGTATTCGGTAATTTGGTTAGTTTCAAATTTCAGTTAGTGTTTCGGATAGTAAAATTATGAATAATTCGATATTCGGTTATAATCGAATAACTTATTCAGTCGGTTATAACTGAATGATCACTACTATTTGTGATCTCATATTGTGCCTTTATTTATTAAAATGGGGCTTTTAAGGTTCTGTGTAGGAACTGCTCTATTCTAGAATTAAGATTGATGTGATAAAAATATGTACTGCAAGTGCACAATGTCGAATTAAAGAACTGACAAGTACAGGTCGAACCCACAGAGACTAGATTAATTTTAATATTTTCTTAATATCTATTTTAGGCGAATTACAAATAAAGATTGAGAATTAATTAACTAGAATATGAAAACTAATAATGAGGAAACAATCTAAGAATCCAAATTCATTAAATAACAAACACAACATATAATTCAATCTCTTCTATTTTTATAACTCAACTATGATTTTGATCTCCAATCCCTTTAATTTAGTAATTTTACAATTAACGTGGGCAAACATAGACTATGAAAATTTAAGAATTAACTATAACTCATCAAAACTTCTTTGAGCAAACATGGCTTATGAAAAACTCATATCATAACAATAATCTATCAAAACCTCTTAATTAATTTAAAATCACATAAGATTTATAAAACGAAGGTATTTTAATAATAAAACATGAAGGCGAAATCAGTTAAACATAAAAGCATAAATAATAGAAGAGATGAAAATATTATCATGAATAATTATTTAATTTCATCTTCATCCTATATAAATTAAAGAAATTAGCTAGACATAAAAATAATAATTAAACTAACTAAAATAAAGAAAAGAAGAAGATTCAAAATAAATAAGAAAACTCCCTTTAATTAAAGATCATCCAACTAACGTCTAATGGAGAACTAATTTAATCTACTCCTACTCCTAACTTTAACTAATACAATACCTAATATTTCATCATCTCTAAAACAAGAGACTTATTTATAGGAAAATAACTTTGTGTTATTAAATTGAAAGGAAACTATATATATATATATATATATATATATATATATATATATATATATATATATATATATATTAACTTATCTCAAATAAATCGAAGCTGTAGGAAAAGATTTGTCAAGGCTAGTACTTGGTACTATGTCCTCCGTATGGTGCTCAGAGTTAATAGCACTTGTCTACCAGGATACAAAATGACACCGTATAGTTTAGCAGCACTACAAAAAGTATACTCTACGAACCAAATTAAGTGCTCTAACTCTATCTCAAAATGAACTAAGGAAATATAGACTTGAAAGCTCTAATATGCTTGAATGCTTGAAAATTGAATGATTAGAAGGCTGCCCCCTCCTATATATTTATAGGAGGGGTTGATGACCCTTCGGATGGGTACATAGCCCTTGAAAAGGCATATGATGATATTGAAAAGACATGTATGGCATATTTTGGTCAAAACGATGTAGTTTTGATCACTTGCAGAATGGGCGCATCTATTGTGACCTATAAAATGACGTAGTTTTAGTATTAGCAGAACTAAAACTATGTAGTTTTACGCTGAGTAGAAAAGGTGTGACAAAACGACGTAGTTATGGGCCGTTTGTTCAGACTTGATAAAAGAATTAAATAAATTAATTTAATTAAAAATTTAAATAAATTTTAACTAAAAAATTATATACAAGGACCCAGGCCCACGACTCACGTGCTAGAGCAAGGTCAGACCAGGCCAGGTCTGTAAGACCCCGAATTTTATGAAATAAAAGTATTCAATTTTTTTTATAATTATTATTCGGTAAATAGTTAAATTGATAAAAGTTTAAAGTTAAGGGTGATATGTGCAAAATTTACAAAATACGCAAGTGGTTATAAAATACTCATTGTTGTCGGGAAATATTCGTTTGGTCGTGGAATATTCTTTCTCGTGGGAATATTAAATATAATGACCAGCGACCATTTGTGGGCCCATAACGAAATAAGCGTCCGAATGAAGAAAATGACAAATTTGAGTTTTTATAAATAACGGTACGTAATCGTTATCGTTAACATCGTTGGAATACCGGTGGGTAAAGTAAAATGTAATACGTGTTGTTGCGAAAGCGATATGGTTTTGCATATTTTTTGAATTATTGGTTCTTACGTGAAGAAGGCACTACTCAATAATTGTTACGATAATTATTATTCAATATTTTATTTTATTGATTCAATAATTCTTTGCGTTGATATTTTATATTATTGTTGTTTCAATAATTGTCAACGCATGATATCTCCATTATCGGATCAATAATTCATATTATTTGAATAATATTATTAGATAGCATTATTGGCGATGTATATAAAGTTCTTCCAGGAAAGGTTTGGTCACCTAATTGCACGCCAGGAAGGAGAAATCCTTATCGGAAAGCCCCCCACCGTGACGCCCCCAAAATAGGTATACATCACCCATTCCGAGTTGTCAATACATGGTATGTAAAACAACTACAACTTTATTATTACAACAAGAAAAGCGTGAGTTTGAATACAAATATTATCTTCTAGACAATATCTATACTCAAATAAATCATCATCACATTTATTGATACATTATTTTACAAAAATAGTGAGGACTACTAAACAACTCTTTCTAGAACCTTCATTCCATACTACGACTCGTACTCGTTATATTCTCGCCTCCTGAGAAGAAAAATGGAACAAAAAGGAGAAGGGTGAGCTCAACTAGCCCAGTAAAGAATATTATGACTAAGATAATATACAACAAATTATCGTTAGTCTTCAACAGGGAAAAATCTAATAGAATACAATAGACAACAAATTTTAAATCAATATTCACAGTGAAATAATAATTCATTAGAAGAGTTAAGTAGAGAATGCAAACTACTATCTTCTATGTATGAATTTAAAAGTTCATCGTCTATCTTTTATCCTGTAACATCAATCAATATACATCCGAATCAAATATTCATCTTTGCACTCTGGTGCCAAAGATATTCATCACCGTCATGTTCATCTAAACACTGCTCATCTTTTTGCTACGGGCCAAAGATATTCTTCAAAATCATTCATCTTTGCACTACTGGCCAAAGATATTCCATAATATCATCATTTAAGACCTCAAGATTATGAAAATATTTTTAAAAAAACGAATCCAGTGAAACAAAATGACAAGGATTAAGGATTAAGGATTCGTACTTTATTTTATCCACGTCCAAAAATACCTCAAAAATAATCATAGTGGTGTAAAATTCAAGAATGATCAAAACATGGATACAATCAAAGCTAGTATCCAGAATAGATATTTTAGACGAAAAGAAAAATTTTCATTTTTCGATGAATAATGTAATCGATATTAAGTGAATAATCTTGAGTATCGTGAATAGTCTTGAGTATCGTGAATAAGTAACTCAGAGCCAAAAAGTTTCAAATTTGATAAAAACTTTAGATCAATATTTTAGCATAATGATATTGAAGAAATAATATCATTACAAAAAAAAAATCCCTTAGCTCGAAAGATTAAGTACTTAAATTTGGAATCTAGGGTATAGTCTTTGAAGGAACTTGCAGATCGCCTAACAATACTCAAAGTATACTCAAAATACTCACAAGAATAATACTCGATAATATAGAGAGAAAACTTGAGCTTACGGTGTGATTTTCAATTCTAACCTAAGCACCTTTATTTATAGGAAAATGCTTAGAACACCAAAGCGAAAAATTTAATAAAATATTAATATATATATATTAAAATTTCTACGCCAACCTTCCTAGATCTGATCTCAGCTCATTATGCACATGTTGTAGCCTACAAAACAAACAAAAAACGTTTTTATTATTTAAAATATTTTAAACTTCCAAAATCAATTATTTGAACTTGAAACTTCAATAATTCATAATAAATAGCCCTTCTATCGTAAAAATTCGAATCTCGTGAGTTTTATAGGAAATTCAATTCTCTACAACTTTGCGGAAGAAAGTTTTTCCAAATTCCAAATGAAATTGACCTAAATCCACAAACGGGGATTTTACGGTATAATCAAATTTCGATCGATAAATGGGGTCCACCGACATGTTTAACATGTTTTAAACATTTATTGCAACAAAAATACTCTTCCTCCTCGTATACTCATATATCCGGCATTCGTTGTAAAAATATCACCATTATTATATTATTAAAATATAATAATATATTTAAATGAATTATTTTATCGAAAAAGATAAAATTTCAATTTTCAACAATTGTCACATTAAAATTTTTTCTCCATCTATATCCATATAAAATTAATATTTTCCTCATCATATGAATCAATAATTATTTATTCACAAATAATATTCTGAGAATCACAATATCGACAAACTGTGAGTGGTTCCTGAAGAGGGGCTTTCCAATAAGAATTTCTCCTTCTTTGGCGCAAGCAATTAGGTGACCAAACCTCTCCTTAGACGAACTTTTTAGACATTGCCAATAATGTTATCTAATAATATTATTCGGATAATATGAATTATTAGCTTCGATAGTGAAAAATAATCTTGTGTAATGACAATTATTGAAACAACAATATAAAATATCAGCGCGAGAATTATTAAATCAATATAATCTTGAGCATTAATTCTCGTAACCATTATTGAGTAGTGCCTTCTTACGTAAGAATCAATAATTGGTGCAATCTGGTAATATTCTTGTGTTTTTAACCATCGAGTATTTTAACAAGATTAATCTTAACAACTTCTGCTATTTTTAACCAACTTATATTTGTCGTTTTCTTCATCCAATCGCTTTCACATATGGGGCCCACACATGGGTCATTTCTGGCATCGTATTTAATATTCCCAAAAAGATCTAATATTCCACGACCAAACGAATATTCCCAACAACAATGAATATTTTATAACCACTTGCTTATTTTGAAATATTTGCGTATTTTACCCATAACTATCCACATTAATCAAATCAACCCTTACTATTTCAAAATAGAAAATTAAATTTCATTAATAATAAGTTGGGGTCTTACAACCTCCCTCCTTATGAAATTTCGTCCTCGAAATTGACGTCGATACACAGTGTTTGAAAAGGTGAGGATACCTCGCTTTCATTTAGTTTCCAATTCCCGGTCATTTCCTCTATAGCATGATTCCTCCACAAAACTTTAACTTGTGGTATGACCTTTCTTGCGTAGGGACATGCTCCTTCCTATCCAAGATCTTGATGTACCTCCTCATACGTTAAGTCTTCTACTATTTAAATCCGGTTCTAACTCTATAACGTGGTTCGGGTCTTTCACATATTTACTGAAATACGATATATGAAACACATTATGAACACGAGACATACTTGGAGGTAACGCAAGTCTATAAAGCTACATTTCCTACTTGGTCAAGAATTTCAAATGGACCAATAAATCGTGGATTGAGCTTTCCTCTCTTCCAAAATCTTGTAACTCCCTTCCATGGAGCAACTCATGACAATACATGATCCCCATACTAAATTCCACGTCCTTTCGATGAAGATCCGCATAACTCTTTTGTCGATCTTTTGCTTGGTTTGTATCGTTGTCAAATTATTTGGATCTTTTCGGTGAGTCATATGTACTAACTTCGGGTCCCAACAATGTTGCTTCACCCACCTCATCCCAACATATTGGAGAACGACATTTTCGTCCATATAATGCTTGAATGGAGCCACACCTATACTTGCTGATAAGCTGTTGTTGTAGGAGAATTCCACCAATGGTAAATACTTATCCCAACCGCCTTGAAGTCTAGGACACGAGTCTTAATAGATCTTCAAGAGTTTGAATAGTCCTCTCTACGATTGTCCGTCCGTTTGGGGGATGGTATCTTAAACTAAATCGCAATTTCGTGCCCATAGCTTTTTGCAAAGCTAACCCAAAATCTTGAAGTGAATCTTGGGTCACGATCCGAAACTATGGATACTGGCATGCCATGCAACCTCACAATCTCATTCACGCATCATATACTAGCAAGACGTTCAAGGAATAAGTCTCCGTGTCGGCAAGAAATGAAGCGGAACTTGGTTAATCTATCAACAATAACCCAAATAGCATTGATGCCTTGAGAAACCGTAGGAAGACCCGTAACGAAATCCATGGTAATGTGTTCCCACTTCCATTTCGGAATCTCAAGTGGTTGCAACGGACCCTTAGGTACTAGATGCTCTCGCCTTTACACGTTAGGCAAGTTAAACACATCGAGATAAACTTTGCAATCTCTCTCTTCATATTGTTCCACCAAAATGTATGTCGAAGATCACGATACATTTTAGTACTTCCGGGATGGATTGCAAATGGTGTATTGTGTGCCTCCATCATAATCTTGTACTTCAAATCGAGTCGTTAGGGACCTGAAGTCTAGAGTGGACTCAAGTATCCCTTCTTCATCAATTCTCGCTTAAAATAGCACCTTCTTGTACTTTCTTCTTCATACGCATCGGCTTCCGGATTGGGTGGCTTGAGCAAACTTAACTTTTTCTATTAAAGTTGGCTCTATCGCGTATTGACATCATCGCACTCATTCCCAAGATATGATCTTCTACTCGATGCGTCGGCTACCACGTTAAACTTTACCGGGATGGTATTGAATAGTGTGGTCGTAGTCTTTCAATAGCTCGAGCCAACGTCATTGCCAAGCGTGTTAAGTTCTTTTGGAGTGAAGAAATATTTAAGGCTTTTATGGTGCGAATATATCTCCACTTTCTCCCCATATAGATAGTGCCTCCATATTTTTAAGCGAAACGCATTGCTGCTAACTCTAGATCATGAGTATGATAATTCCTCTCATACTCTTTTAAGTTGTCATGAGGCATAGGCTATGACTTTCCCACGTTGCATGAGAACACATCCTAACCCTTTGCACGAAGCATCGGCAGATAACAAATCCATCCGAACCCGGATGGTATTGTTAGAAACAGTCTTAAAATAAGTTTCCTCTTAAGCTCTTGAAACTCTCTTCTCGCATTCTTCGCTCCAAACGAATTTTGTATCCTTCCGAAGTTAGCTAAGTTAATGGAGTAGCGATTAGAGAAAACCCTTCCACAAATCTCCGATAATAACCAAATTAAGCCCAAAAAGCTACGTCTTGATCATCCAAGACTTGGTTGCTCCCAACTTTGTATTGCTTGATCTTGGCGGATCCACGGATACTCCATGTTTTTTGACACCACGTGCCCAAGAAATGCTACTTCCTCAAGCCCGAACTCGCATTTCTTCAATTTGGCATATAGTTGGTTTTCACGAAGCCTTTGGAGTACCGAACTTCAAATGGTGCTCATGATCTTCACGGCTTTTGGAATATATGAGGATGTCATCAATAAAGACAACAACGAATTGATCCAAATATTCCTTGAATACTCGGTTCATCATATCCATGAAAACCGCATGAGCATTAGTTAGTCCGAAAGACATGACTAAGAATCCATAATGCCCATCTGAAGTTCTCACGGCGGTCTTTGGAATATCCTCGATTCTAATCTTGGTGATGATATCCGAATCGAAAATCGATTTTGAAAAAGAATTGTGCCCTTGCAATCGGTCAAACAAGTCATCAATACGAGGTAGAGGATACCTATTCTTGATGGTGACATGGTTCAATTCCCGATAGTCAATACTGAAGTCGCATACTCCCGTCTTTCTTTACTTTCTGAATAAAGCAGGAGCACCCCAAGGAGATGTCTTAGGGCGAGATGAAACCGATGTCCAACAATTCCTATAGTTGGACCTTTAACTCTGAAGTTCAATAGGAGCCATTCGATATGGGGTTTTAGAAATGGGCTTTGTACGGGTTCAAGATCAATAAAGAATTCAACTTCACGTTACGGGGTAGAGCCGGAAGTTCTTCGAAAATCGTCGGGAAAGTCGATAACAACAGAATATTATTCAAATTTGGCGTGTCTTTATTCAAATCCATAACATGGGCTAAGAAAGCTTGACATCCGTTTTTCAATAAACGAATAGCTTTATGATTAGATATGACGATGATTGATTTTAATGGTTTAGTTGCTTGAATTAAATCTGACGGGTTGGTTAGGAATATGAAAACTAACAACCTTACGAAAAACAATCAATTTTGGCATGATGAGTAGTTAACCAATCAATCCCTAAAATCACATCAAAAGCAAGTATCTTTAAAGAGATAAGGTCAGCGGGTAAGGTAATGGTGCCAACTTGAATCAAACAAGATTTATAAACAATGGATGTGATGAAAGTTTCTCTTAACGGAGTTTTCACAGATAGGTCAAAGTATAATTTCTCCCGAGTCAAGTTTAAGCGTTGAGCACAAGCGGGAGAGATAAATGAATGGGTATACCGGTTATCAGTAAGGTATAAACTTCGCAAGAATTTATAAATAAACTTACCCGTGATCACCTCGTTTGGGTTCCTCGCATTTTGACCAGTCATCAACAAACGCTTCTTCCGGAATCGTTGACTTTGACTTTTACTCGGGACGATCTTTTGAGTCACCGTCCTCTTTGAACTAGGTTTCTCTCTGTATAATCTCGAAGCGATATGTCATTCCTTTCCACAATTATAGCATACCTTGAACTGTTGTGGTCATTTTTGGTGATATGTCCCTCTTTCCCGTGTTTATAACATATAATGGGTGGTCGTTCTCCTCCCTTAGAACCCGATTCTTCTTGCCGTGACCTGTCGTCTTCACATAATCGTTGTTAAATCTCCTCTTTTAAAATCTCTTCCCGACTCGCTTCTTCTATTTTCATGGCCATGATTACCACCAGTGGTTACCATTTTTGTCCGTCTGTTTCTTTCTCCATTGGTTATCATTATTACATTGACCGCTATCTCTGCAGTACGATCCTGGTTATGGTCCTCAGTTGAACATACTCGTTATCTCGCTTCTAACAATTGAGCCATGTTAACAACATCTGAATAGAGAAAAATTTATGAGAAATGAGATATTGTCGTATGTATGTCGGTTTTCAAACCTCTCGAAACATCCGCGTCATCGTTCCTCATTCTCCACCAAATGAGGTCTGAACACTGGATAACTCTGCAAACTTTGCCTCGTCTTTGAGACAACGCTATGTTTGTTTTGTTCTAATCTAATGAACTCCACTTCCTTCATATAACGAACACTTTCGGAAAGTATTTGTCATTAAATAGTTTAAAGCGTCTCCCAAGACATCTTGAGTCGGAAATTTGGATGGAGTGCAGCTTCACGAGACTCCCACCATGATCTCTGCCTCGCCACGGAACATAAAGGTGGCGAATGGAACCTTCGTTCCTCCGTGCATCCCAAGACATCGAATATCTTGGTAATTTGCTTGACCCATGTTTCCGCCGTGATCGGATTGGCTTTCCCTTAAATTACGGTGGTCCCAACTCTTTGAACGCTTGGGTTGTGACAACCCGTGGATTGCTATCATTTCCTCCTGTATTTTGAATACGAGTCTCCTCGTCTGCGATTTTGCATGAATCGCAAAAAAGCTTCTAAACATCCCTCGTTCATCATCTCTTTCGGTGGTGTTGTTCACGGGAGGAACATTGCCCGACTGTTGCCGCGTTCTCCACGTTGGTGAGTACATGCGTCTCCACGGTCTCATTTCCATTGTTAATATTCTCGATTCGACATTCTCAAATCTTGTCGTAAAACAAGGGTTAATTAAGGAAATCAATATATCACATAATATCCCTATATCTTGACCAACTAACAAATAAGCTTAGGTAGGACACCTAGCGAAGGATTTACTCGTCTCTCCCCTCCTAGTTCTATTCCCAGATCTCCTTGGAATCATATCCTAAGCTACGATACCAACCGTGGCGCCCCCAAAATAGGTATACATCACCCATTCGAGTTGTCAATACATGGTGCGAAACAACTACAACCTTATTATTACAACAAGAAAGCGTGAGTTTGAATACAAATATTATCTTCAGACAATATCTATACTCAAATAAATCCTCATCACATTTATTGATTCATTACTTTACAAAAATAGTGAGGACTACTAAACAACTCTTTCTAGAACCTTCATTCCATTACCCCAGGCTAAATGCTTCGCTATATTCTGCGCCTCTGAGAAGAAAAATGGAACAAAAAGAAAAGGGTGAGCTCAACTAGCCCGATAAAGAATATTATGACTAAGATAATATACAACAAATTATCGTTAGTCTTGAACGGGAAAAATCTAATAGAATACATAGACAACAAATTTTAAATCAATATTCGCAGACGAAATAATAATTCATTAGAAGAGTTAAGTAGAGAATGCAAACTACTATCTTCATGTATGAATTTAAAAGTTCATCGTCTATCTTTTATCCTGTAACATCAATCAATATACATCCGGAATCAAATATTCATCTTTGCACTACTGAAGCCAAAGATATTCATTGATTAATCATGTTCATCTAAACACACTGTTCATCTTTGCACTACACGGGCCAAAGATATTCTTCAAAAATCATTCATCTTTGCACTTTCTGAGCCAAAGATATTCCATAATATCATCATTTAAGGTATGAAGATTATGAAAAATATTTTTAAAGAAACGAATCCGATGAAACAAAATGACAAGGATTAAGGATTAAGGATTACGTACTTTGTTTTATCCACGTCCAAAAATACCTCAAAAATAATCATAGTGGTGTAAAATTCAAGAATGATCAAAACATGGATACAATCAAAGCTAGTATCCGAATAGATATTTTGACAAAAAGAAAATTTTTCATTTTTCGATGAATAGTCTTGAGTGAATATTAAGTGAATAGTCTCAGTATCGTGAATAGTCTGAATAGTAACGTGAATAAGTAACTCAATAGTACCAAAAGTTCCAAATTTGATAAAAACTTTAGATCAATATTTTAGCATAATGACATTGAAGAAATAATATCATTACAAAAAAAAAATATCCTTACCTCGAAAAGATTAGTACTTACATAGTTGGAATCTAGGGTATAGTCTTTGAAGGAACTTACATAGTCTAACAATACTCAAAGTATACTCAAAATACTCACAAGAATAAACTCGATAATATAGAGAGAAAACTTCGGTTTACGGTGTGATTTTCAATTCTAACCTAAACACCTATTTATAGGAAAATCTTTAGAACACCAAAGCGAAAAATTAATAAAATATTAATATATATATATAATAAAATTTCTATACCAACCTTCCTAGATCTGATCTCAACTCATTATGCACATGTTGTAGCCTACAAAACAAACAAAAAAACGTTTTATTATTTAAAATATTTTAAACTTCCAAAAATCAATTATTTGAACTTCAAAACTTGATAATTCATAATAAATAGCCCTTATCGGAAAATTCGAATCTGGTGAGTTTTATAGGAAATTCAATTCTCTACAACTTTGCGGAAGAAAGTTTTTCCAAATTCCAAACAGAATTGACCTAAATCCACAAACGGGGGATTTTACAGGTATAATCAAATTTCGATCGATAAATGGGGTCCACAAGAGCATGTTTAACATGTTTTAAACATTTATTGCAACAAAAATACTCTTCCTCCTCGTATACTCATATATCCAACATTAGATTTGTAAAATATATCACCATTATTATATTATTAAAATATAATAATATATTTAAATAATTATTTTATCGTAAAAAAGATAAAATTTTAATTTTCAACAATTGTCACATTAAAAATTTCTCCATCTATATCCACATAAAATCAATATTTTCTCATCATATGAATCAATAATTATTTATTCACAAATATATTACGAAATCACAATATTGACAACCCGGCGCGTTTCTCGGGAAAGAGGGGCTTTCCAATAAGAATTTCTCCTTCTTTGAGTGCAATTAGGTGACCAAACCTCTCCTTAGAGCGAAACTTTCTAGACATTGCCAATAATGTTATCTAATAATATTATTCGAGATAATATGAATTATTGTTTCGATAATGAAAATCTTGTGTAATGACAATTATTGAAACAACAATGATATAAAATATCAACGCAGAAATTATTAAATCAATATAATAATCTTTGAGCGATTAATTCTGTAACCATTATTGAGTAGTGCCTTCTTATGTAAGAATCGATAATTGGTGCGATCTGGTATCTTCTTGTGTTTTAACCATGAGTATTTTAACGATGATATTTGATAACAAACTCTGTAGTTATTTTTAACCAACTTATATTTGTCGTTTTCTTCATCCAATAAACTTTTTCCGTTATGGGGCCACACATGGTTTACTTCAGTATAAATACGAATATTCCCCACAAGCGATCTGAATATTCCACGACCAAACGAATATTCCCAACAAACCATGAATATTTTATAACCACTTACTTATTTTGAAATATTTAAGTATTTTACCCATAACTATCCACATTAATCAAATCAACCCTTACTATTTCAAAATAGAAAATTAAATTTCATTAATAATAAGTAAGTCTTCTTCATGTATACATATTGTCTACTAGAGATTATACAAACTCAAAAGGAGTCCTCATTACAATTATTATCACACTATTTCACAGAATAGTGAGGACTACTAATCTTTATTCTCTGGACCATTACTCCGTTCCCCGACTAAATCCAAATATATATTCTCATTTCACGAAGAAAACGGTGAAAGAAAGGGTGAGCTCAACTAGCTTCGATAAAAATATTATGACTAAGATAATGCGAGAATAAATTATCATTAGCCTCTGAACGATGTTAAACTAATAAAATATAATGAACATCAAGTTTAACTACAATGAACCAATGAATCCATTAAAAAAGTCAGTAGAAAATAAAATCTACTATCTTTTATGATTTAAAAGGTTTTCATCAACATTATAAATTTGAGACTCGACTTTTATAAATATTCCACATCATCGAATCACCCCTCACTTTTCTGACGAGGATATTCTTTAGTATCACGACCACAATTATTCATGCACTACGGGCGAGAATATTTGTGTATTCATTAATAATCATGATCATGCCAACAAGCATGTCCATCGATGCACTACTACTACCCTTTGAGGATTTTTACCACATCATTTGTAACATTACGGTCGTGATTACAAAGAATAGTCTCTGTCATAATCATACCAAGTCCATCCCATGCACTACTGAATACGAGATGACTTTCAAAAAATATAAATATGAGGATGATGACAATGATATAAAATTGATAAAACAAGTTCAAAATTAATTTATCCGAGAACCGATAACATCAATATCGACATGATCTTGCGCTTTGTAGAGTAAAATTCAAGAATACTTGAGAAGAATATTTCCATGAAAGATCTTTGGATGAAAGCGCAAATATCGAGGATATTCCACTAATTTCATGGAGTATAGAAGTCAAAGTTTTAACCAATTTGAGTATAATAAAGAATGGAATAACAAAAGAAATCACCATAAATGCGATAGGCCTTTTATTCAGCAGCGAGTTATTCAACGAGAATAATAAATAACGGAACCGAGTGCGGCGTAAAAGCGCCTGACGGGGATATTCAACGAATAATAAAGAATGGAACCAGGTCGGTGTAAAAAACACACAGACGAGATGTTCAGCGAATAATAATAAAAAAGGCGGAACCGGTCGGTGTAAAACACACGAGCAGGGATGTTCCAGCGAATAATAATAAAAAGGCGGAACCGGTCGGTTATAAAACACCTGCAGAGAGGATGTTCAGCGAGAATAATAGAAGAATGTCACAAAGTATAGGGTAAACCAGCGTATCTGAGTTATTCAACGAGAATAATAAGCGATGGAATAACAACGATTCTCTTCATGAATAAGAAAGAATAACACCCCTTACTTTTTGGTAGGAGATTGAATCTTTACGATGAGTGTAGTAACAAAATACTCTTCTTCTTTCTCTCTTATTCTCTCTATACTTTCTCTCTCTATAAGCTTGAATGAATTAAGTGAAAAATAATGAAGCACTAGGCCTCTATTTTAGAAGATTTCTAGCTTAGCACTTTTGCATATGAAAAAAGCGAGTGGCTTGCGGTGTGATGATGTGAAAAGAAAAGTGGTTTGGCCTTTTGTAATGTGAAGCGACAAGTGGTTCGGCGCTTTGTAATGTGAAGCGACAAGTGGTTCGGCCTTTTGTAATGTGAAACGACAAGTGGTTCGGCGTTTAAAATATAAAGCTATTGGCAAAGTGGTTTGGCGTCTGGTAATGGTAATTACTATTGAAAGGTAATTACTATTGATGAAGAGACTCTTAGATGATGACATATGGGCCCCCATAAAATAATCAAACTTACCACAAACGTCTCATATGAGACTCTTTATATACATCGAGGATTGAATAAATATTACCACAAATCATTTTATTTTAATCAACACATATTTAATCTTTCAACAATTATTAATCATTTATAACTTGTCGTCTCAATTATTGATTTAATATTATAACATATTATCTGAGATGATCTTGTGACAATAATTGAATCGATAATATAAGAGATATGATCGGCAATTCTTGTAGCAATAATTGAGCATAGGTGAGTGACTTCTCACGTAAGCATCGATAATCAATATCGTGTCTTCTTATCTGACTCTGGCGTATTCTTGTACTTTTACTCTTAGGGTAGTTCAACAATTTTAACGGTAACACCTCTGCTAGTTATTTTTATAGAAAGATAATTTTGTCGTTTTCTAACTACGACAATACTTTTAGTTAATGGGGTCCACCATGATTGGTAGTCGTCGAATATTCCCAAATGAAAAAGAATATTCCCAGACCAAACGAATATTTTATAACAACTTGCTTACTTTGCAAAATTTATAAATATTACCCACAACTATAACATTATATCAAATTTATTCCATAATATTCAAAAATAATATTTATAGAAAATTCATCTTTATTTATAAAAGTTGGGGTCTTCTGACCTCCCTTCTTATGAAATTTAAGCCCTCGAAATTAGGTGCGTTACACAGTATGTCGAAGAGGTAAGGATACCTTGATTTCATTTGATTCTAACTCCCAGTCATTTCCTCGACATCGTGGTTCCTCCATAAAACTTTGACTTGAGGTATAACCTTGGAAGCGTAGAATATGTTCCTTCTTATCAAGATTTGAGCAGGGAACCTCTTAAATACGTCAAATCTTCCGCTATTTCGTCCGGTTCTAACTTCGATAATGTGGTTGGGTCTTTCACATATTTACGTAACATGGATATGTGAAAAGCGTTATGAACACGAAACATACTTGGCGATAAAAGCGAGTCTATAGGCCACGATTCCTACTCGATCGAGGATTAAAATGGGCCAGATGAATCGAGGATTGAGTTTTCCTCTCTTTCCAAATCTTGTAACTCCTTTCCATGGAAGCAACTCTTAACAACACATGATCTCTATATCAAATTCCACGTCCTTTCGATGAAGATCGGCATAACTCTTTTATCGATTTTGTGAGGTTTTTATCGTTGTCGGATCGTTTGAATCTTTTTCGTAGTCATACGTACCAACTCGGTCCCCAACAACGTTGTTTCACCCACCCTCATCCCGACATCTTTGGAGAGCGACACTTTCTTCCATTCATCTGGCGCTTGAATGGAGCCATGCCAATACTTAACGATAAGCTGTTGTTGTAGGAAAACTCCACCATGGTAAGAACTTGTCCCAACTTCCCTTGAAATCAAGGACCACGAGTCTTAATAGATCTTGAGAGTTTGAATAGTCCTCTCCATTGTCCGTCCAAATCGAGGATGATGATATCTTGAAGCTAAATCGTCGTAAATCTGTGCCCTTAGCTTTTTGCAAACTAACCCAAAATCGTGAAGTGAATCTTGGGTCTCGATCGAAACTATGGATATCGGCATACCATGCGATCTTACAATCTCGTTTATGTGCATCTGACGAAGGCGTTCAAGTGTATAAGTTTCTCGTATCGGTAAGAAATGAAGCGGACTTGGTCGATCTATCAACAATGACCCAAATCGCATCATGCCTTGAGAAACCTTAGGAAGGCCGTGCTTGAAATCCATGGTAATGTGCTCCCACTTCCATTTTGGAATTTCAAGTGGTTCTGATGGACCTTTTGGTACTTGATGCTCAAAACTTTTAACTTCGTTGACAAGTTAGACACCTTGAGATAAACAGTATTATCTCTCTCTTCGTATTGCTCCACCAAAATGTATGGCGAATATCGTGATACATTTGGTACTCCCGAGATGGATTGCAAATGGTGTGTTGTGCGCCTCCATCGTGATATTATACTTTAAATCGAGGTCGTTAGGAACACAAAATGCAGGAGTTGACTTCGAAGTATTCCTTCTTCGCCGATTCTTGCTTGGCGTAGCACCTTCTTGCACTTTCTTCCTCATCACGCATCGGCTCCAGTGCGTAGCTTGGCGACTTTAACTTTATCGATTAAAATCGGTTCTACTTTCGTATACTACTATCATCACATCATCGTCCCACAGGTCTTTAACTCTATCTCCATCCTTTGCAAGTCACACAAAAAATGGGCCTTTGCGTTGACAATATCGCTTTTCGTGCTTGCATATGATCTTTTACTCGATGTGTCGGCTACCCACGTTCGCTTTTTCGAGGATGGTATTGGATGGTATGATCATAATCTTTCAGCAGTTCAAGCCAGCGTCGTTGTCGCGTGTTGAGTTCCTTTTGAGTGAAGAAATATTTGAGGCTTTTATGATCAAGTAAAGATCTCCACTTTCTCCCCATACTGATAATGCCTCCAAATTTTAAGTGCAAAGACAACATTTGCCAACTCTAGATCATGAGTAGGATAATTCCTCTCATATTCTTTGAGTTGTCATGAGGCATAAACTATAACTTTTCCATGTTGCATGAGAACACATCCCGACCCTTTGCTAGAAGCATCACTTTGTAGATGACAAATCCCTCAAGCGGATGGTATTGTCGAGCAGTCTTTGAAATAAGTCTCCTCTTGAGTTCTTGAAAACTCTTCTCACATTCTTGGCTCCAATAGAACTTTGTATCTTTAAAAGTCGGTTTGAGTCGATGGAGTAGCGATTAGAAAAATCCTTCCACGAATCTCCGATAATAACCAATAAAGCAAGAAAGCTAAGTGCTTGATCCTTTGATTTAGGTTGTTCCCGACTTTGAATAACTTGATCTTTCTTTGGGTCAGCGGATATTCCATGACTTGATACCACGTGCCCAGGAATGCTACTTCTTCGACGAACTTCGCATTTCTTGACTTGGCATAAAGCTTATTTCACGAAGCTTTTGGAGTGTCGACCTCAAGTGTTGCTCATGATCTTCACGGCTTTTGGAATAAATAAGGATGTCATCAATAAAGGCGACCACAAAGTGATCGAATATTCCTTGAATACTCGGTTCATCATATCCATGAAGGCGGCGGGGCATTAGTCGATCGAAGGACATGACTAACAATTCATAATGCCGTCTGGGAGTTTTAAAGCCGTCTTTGGAATGTCGGTGGTTCTAATCTTCAATTGGTGATATCAGGACGAAGATCGATCTTTGAAAAGAATTTGGCTCCTTACTGTTGGTCGAAACGGTCATCAATCGTGTGCAATGGATACCTATTTTTGATGGTGACATGATTGACTCCAGATAATCAATACAAAGTCGCGTACTCCCATCTTTCTTCTTCACGAATAGAGCAGGAGCACCCCGAGGAAAGTACTAGGGCGAATAAAGCCAATGTCTAACAATTCCTGCGGTTGGGTCTTTAACTCACGAAGTTGATAGGAGCCATTCGATATGGGGCTTTGGAAATAGGTTTTGTCTGGGGTTCGAAATCGATACAAAATTCAATTTCACGCTCTGGGGGTAGGCGAAGTTCTTGAGGGAATCGTCGGAAATTTATTAACAATAGAAATATCGTTCAAAGCGGCGTATTTTTGTTTAAATCATGACATGAGCTAAGAAAGCTTGACATCCAGTTTTTCAATAAGCGAATAGCTTTATGGCTTGAGATGGCCGTGATTGATTTTAATGGTTTGGTCGTTTGAATTAGCATAATAGGTTGGTTAGGAATATGAAAGCTAACAACCTTACGAAAACAATCAATTTTTGCATGATAAGTAGTTAACCAATCAATCCACAGAATCACGTCAAATCTGCAAGTATTTTTAATGAAATAAGATCGACGGGTAAATGTGAAGTGCTGATTTGAACCAAACAAGACTTATAAGCGATGGATGTAATGAAGGTTTCTCCCAGCGGAGTTTCCACAGATAAGTCGAAAGTCTAATTTCTCGGTCAAATTTAATCGATGGCGCAAGTAGGAGAAATAAAAGAATGGGTAGAACCAGGTATCAAATAAAGTATAGACTTCATTAGAGTTTATGATAAGCTTACAGTGATGACCTCATTCGGGTTCCTTGCTCTCTGGGAGGTCACACAAACGCTTCTCCCTCCCTTGCTACTCTGGGTTTTGACTTTTACGGGGATGACCTTTGGTGCCTCCATCCTAGGCTGAATTTGTCTTGATGGCAACAAAAATCGAGCTAAGTGACCTTCTCTTCCACAATTATAACATGCTTTGGACGACATGGCGCGATTTGGTGATGTGTCCCTCTCCTCCGCATTTGAAGCATATGATAGGTGGTCTTTCTCCTTCCTTAACAACGGGTCTTTGGTCTTGGCGTCTTTCCATCATTGTTGAATCTCCTTTTCTTGAAATGTCCATTCTTATTGTTTTGTACGATTACCACAAAGTGGTTACCATATCGGCTTTGTTGATTCCCTCCACACTTGTTGTCAAACTTGATGACTACTCTCATTTGGTATTATAATTTTGTGTTTTCTCTCTTTTTAGTTGCGTTGACTCGTTATCGCGCTCCTTCTTGAGCCCCTATTTACAACATCTGAATACAAACCACGGTTTATGAAATAAGATGTTGGCGTATCTCGACTTCAAACCTCTTAAAAACATTAAGCCATTCTCTCTTCATTATCCACAGAGTGGGGCCTGATAGTGATAACTCATAAATTTTGCCTCGTGTTGCGACACGGTCGTATTGTTTTATTCAACTTGATAAACTCCACCTCCTTACATATGGCGAATACTTTCGGGAAAGTATTTGTCGTTGAAACGACTCTGGAACTTCTCCCAAGATATCTTGATCAACGAGGTTGAGTCGTTTCTGGAATTCCCACCGATGTCTGCCTCTCCGCGCAACATAAAAAGCGGCAAAGGAACCTTTTGCTCCTCGGAGCATCCCAGACATCAAATATCTTGGTGTCTGCTTTATCCATGCTTCCGAGAAGTGGTTTTGGCTCTCCCTTAAACTCGGTTGGTCCCACTCCTTGAATTGTTTAGCGGTGGCCGCTTGAGAGTTTTCGTGTTTCCACTTACGTTTTGGGCGAGTCGCTCTACTTTCTTTGTTGCATGAATTACATAAAAGCCTCTGAACATTTGATCATTCATCATTTGGTCGGTGTTGTTGTTTGCGTGAGGATTATCGCCTTCACGATGCACATTATCACGATTATTGATATGTGGTGAATCAGCGATCGCTTTGTGCTCCATTCTTTTTCTCAACATTCTCGGATGTCATTTTGAATCTTGCCACAAAACAAAGGTTAATTGACGTATAACATATTATCCTATATTACGTGAGCCAATAAAATAGCACATAAACTTAGGTAGGTCATACTAGCGAAGTATTCCCGTCTCTCCCCTCCTAGTACTATTCTCACATCTTAGCGGGGATCGTATCCTAAGCTACGATACCAATTGTGGCCCCCCAAAATTAGGTATACATCACCCATCTTGGGTAGTCGGATCGTAGTGCTGAAATTTAAATCTGACTTACTAATATAAGCGTATGGTGTATGTCGACATAAGCGTGAGTTTGAATACAAATATTGTCTACTAGAGATTATACAAACTCAAAAGGTCCTCATTACAATTATTATCACCTTATTTCACGAAATAGTGAGGACTACTAATCTTATCCTCTGGACCATTACTCGTTCCCAGGCTAAATCCCGGCTATATTCTCATTTCACGAAGAAAACGGTGAAAGAAAGGGTGAGCTCAACTAGCTCGATAAAAATATTATGACTAAGATAATGCGAAATAAATTATCATTAGCCTCTGACGATGTTAAGCGATAAAATATAATGAACATCAAGTTTAACTACGGTGAACCAATGATCCATTAAAAGAGTCAGTAGAAAATAAAATCTACTATCTTTTATGATTTAAAAGGTTTTTCATCAACTTGTATAAATGAGACTCGACTTTAATAAATATTCCACATCATCGAATCACCCCTGCACTCTCGACGAGGATATTCTTTAGTATCACGACCACAATTATTCATGCACTACGGGCGAGAATATTTGTGTATTCATTAATAATCATGATCATCGTACCAACAAGCATCCATCAATGCACTCTGAGACCCTTGAGGATTTTACCCACATCATTTGTAACATTACGGTCGTGATTACACCAAGATAGTCTCGGTCATAATCATACCAAGTCCATCTATGCACTCTGAGGCCCACGAGATGACTTTCAAAAAAATATAAACATGAGGATGATGACAATGATATAAAATTCATAAAAAACAGTTCAGAATTAATTTATCCGAGGAACCGATAACATCAAAGCTATCGACATGATCTTTGCTTTGTAGAGTAAAATTCAAGAATACTTTCGAAGAATATTTCCATGAAAGATCTTTGGATGAAGCGCTGAATATCGAGGATATTCCACTAATTTCATGGAGTATAGAAGTCAAAGTTTTAACCAATTTGGGTATAATAAAGAATGGAATAACAAAAGAAATCACCATGCATGCGATAGAAGCCTTACAGTGAGTTATTCAATGAGAATAATAAATAACGGAACCGGTCGGTCGTAAAAGCATACCTGCAGCATATGGATATTCAACAAATAATAAAAAGAATGGAACCCGGTCGGCGTAAAACAAACACAGACGGGATGTTCAACGAGAATAATAATAATAAAGAATAAAACCGGAACCCGGTCCGATGTAAAACACACAGAGCAGGATGTTCAATAGAATAATAATAAAAAGCGGGAACCAAGTCCGGTGTAAAACACACAGACGGGGATATTCCAATAGAATAATAGAAGAATGTCACCAAGTATAGGGTAAACCATTATCTGAGTTATTCAACGAATAATAAGCGATGGAATAACAACAGTTCTCTTCATGAATAAGAAAGAATAACACCCTTACTTTTAATAGGAGATTGAATCTTTGCGATGGTGTAGTAACAAAATACTCTTCTTCTTTCTCTCTTATTCTCTCTATACTTTCTCTCTCTATAGCTTGAATGAATTAAGTGAAAAATAATGAAGCACTAGGCCTCTATTTATAGAAGATTTCTAACTTAGCTTTTTGCCGTATGAAAAGCAAGTGGCTTGATGATGATGTGAAAAGAAAAGTGGTTTGGCCTTTGTAATGTGAAACGACAAGTGGTTCGGCGCTTTGTAATGTGAAACAACAAGTGGTTCGGCCTTTGTAATGTGAAACGACAAGTGGTTCGGCGCTTTAATGTGAAGTGAAGCGACAAGTGGTTCGGCGCTAATAATATGAAACGGCAAGTGGTTTGGCGTCTGGTAAAGGTAATTACTATTGGCGAAGGTAATTACTATTCACAAAAGTAATTATTATTGATGAAGGTAATTACTTATTGTGAAGAGACTCTTAGATGATGACATATGGGCCCCCCATAAAATAATCAAACTTACCACAAGCGTCTCATATGAGACTCTTTATATACATCGAGGATTGAATAAATATTACCACAAATCATTTTATTTTTAATCGACACATATTTAATCTTTCAACAATTATTAATCATTTATAACTTGTCGTCTCGATTATTGATTTAATATTATAACATATTATCTGAGATAATCTTTGTGACAATAATTGAATCAATAATATAAGAGATATGATCGTGGCAATTCTTGTAGCAATAATTGAGCATAGATGAGTGACTTCTCACGTAAGCATCGATAATCGATATCGTGTCTTCTTATCTTATCTACTCATTCGTATTCTTTTTACTTTTACTAGTTCAAGTTTTTCAAGACGGTTTTTTTATAACACCTTTGTAGTTATATTTTTATTAGAAAGATAATTTTGTCGTTTCCTAAAAAAGAATATTCCCAATACTTATTTTATAACAACTTGGTCCACCAATGATTTATAAATATTACCCACAATAAATTATTAATATTTATTCCATAATATTCAAAAAAATATTCCCAGAAAATTCATCTTTATTTATAAAAGTTGGGGTCGAATATTTTATTGACAACTTTTGTCGAATTACTTTGCAAAATTTATAAATATTACCTCGTTGTATTTTTGGATATGTTATATCAAATTTATTCCATAATATTCAAAAAATAATATTTATAGAAAATTCATCTTTATTTATAAATAATTTTGGGGAAAATTCATTATGTATATGACATTATTTATGTATACGGTACTTATGCATACGAATACGAAGTCTTATTCACGAGTTACTATTCACGAGTTTTATTCACTGAGTACTATTCACGACAAAATTGGTTTCTTTTTCTGACCAAATTATCGTTAATTTATGAATCTTATTCTTGAAATTAAATGCAGTTGTTGATCATATTTCTTTTATTATTATATATAACATTTTTATAACCCTAGTGAAGGAATTTCTTTTGACTTGAGTGTAAAGATGAGTAGATTATTGGTATGATCATGACTATGGGTTCTCTTTGGCGATGGTCTGAAGTTGAATTGTTGGTTGGTATGATCATGACCATTGAATTTATAATTGAATATTTTTAGCTTAAGTGCAAAGGTGAATTGATCAACATGGTTATAATTATGGTTTATATAGATTTTGAAATGATTATATATTTCTTTGAGATATGAATATATTTGGCCTGTAGTGCAAATATGACATGTTGTTGAATATCTTTGGCCTGTAGTGCAAAGATGATTTGTTGATGAATATCTTTGGCTCGTAATGCAAAGATGACCTGTTGTTGAATATCTTTGGCATGTAGTGCAAAGATGACTTGTTGATGAATATCTTTGGCCCGTAGTGCAAAGATAAATTTATTAGTATGATTATGAACATGAACTGTGATTTGGTATAACCATGATCTTTGATGTTTCAGGTGATGAAAATTATCTTTGTCCTGGATGAGAAAAGGAATTTAGAACTACTTTTACGATTATGAGTTATACATGTGATTGTGGACAGGAATTGTTGATTGATGTTACAGTGATAAAACATTGTTGGTGGACTTTTAACATGGAGAAGATAATAGATTTTATGGTCTATTTGACTCTTCTAATAGATTGCTTGTTCCGTTGCAACTATGGTTGAAAAGTTTTATCATCTACCAAATGTTCTAAATCTCTGATTTATTATTGATGAAGGCTATTGATAATTTAATTATCTTTAGTCATGATATTCTTTATTGGGCTAGTTGTGCTCACCCTTTTGCTTCACAATTCATTTCAGGTAATAAGAGTGTAGCTGGGTCGAGTGGGGATAACAGGAGAATAGAACGGTGGTCTCTAGCTGTGGAGATTATCCCTAAACAGCATAGAAAAGTGTGTTGTATACATCATTTAGTAGTTATATTTGGTGAATCAACTAGGGTGAGGCGAACCCAACGTTGGAAGGGTATTTTGCACTATCATACAAGATGACATGGTGACGTGCTATCCAAGGTTGGGATATAAGTCACAGTTGGTATATATTTGTATCAAAACTCACAGCATATGTGTTGTTGTATTTTGCACGACAATTATTGTAATAAAGTTGTAGTTGTTTTCTGTACCATGTATTTGGCGACTCAGAATAGGTTGGGTGGAATGGACCTGTTTTGGGGTTGTCACAAGGTCGGTTGGCAGCAACGGCGCACACGTGTGGGTTCAAAAAAAGCCTTGGCTAGATCCTCCCCCTTTCATAAAAGTGGGGTGCCCCTTGGGGCCCAAACCCAAGAGCAATTTTCTTGCATATAAACACATTAAAATTTTAATTCCTAACCTATGTGGGACTTGATTTTTCCCACATGTATTTATTATCATTTATCATTTCCAAGTGTGATCTTTGGGGAGTTAATATCTTATTCATTACTCCATGGACTTGAGCTTCCAAATACATAATTTAATCTATTCATGGAGTAGATGTGACGACCCCAAAATAGGTCCATTCCATCCAACCCATTCTGAGTCGCCAAATACATGGTACAGAAACAACTACAACTTCATTAATACAATTGTCGTGCAAAATACGACAACACATAAACTGTGAGTTTAAATACAAATATTGTCATCTAGACAATATCCACACTCAAATAAGTCCTCATTACAATTATTCATACACTATTTTATAAAATAGTGAGGACTACTAAAACAACTGTCTTGAACCATTACTCCACACCCCGACTAATTCCCGCTATATTCTCGTCTCCTAAGAAAAAAAATGGAACAAAAAGGAAAAGGGTGAGCTCAACTAGCCCAGTAAAGAATATTATGACTAAGATAATGTACAACAAATTATCCTTAGTCTTCAACAGGGAAAAATCTGATAGAATACAATAGACAACAAGTTTTAGATCAACAACTGCAGCGGAAACAACAATTCATTAGAAGAGTTAAGTAGAGAATGAAATCTACTATCATCTATGAATTTAAAAGTTCATCGTCGATATTTTATCCCTGTAACATCAATCAATATACATCATAAATCAAATATTCATCTTTTGCACTACAAAAGCCAAAGATATTCACCAATTAGTCATGTTCATCTAAACACATGTTCATCTTTTGCACTACGGGCGAAAGATATTCATCATAAAATCATTCATCTTTGCACTACGGGCCAAAGATATTCAGTTATATCATCATTTAGGACTGAGGATGATAAAAAAATATTTTAAAGAAAACGAATCCAGTGAAACAAAAGAATAAATATTAAGGATTCGTACTTTACACAATCCAAGTTCAAAAATACTTCATAAGTAATTAGAGTGGAGTAAAATTCAAGAATGATCAAAACATGGATACAATCAAAGCTAGTATCCATAATAGATATTTTGGACGAAAAATGAAAATTTAATTTTTTACGTGAATAGTGTCGTCGATTCGTGAATAGTCTTGATATCGTGAATAAGAACTCAAACACCAAAAGATAGAAATTTCACAAAAAACATCATCATGCTTCGTGAATAGTACTCATGAATAGTAACTCGTGAATAGTAACTCATGAATAGTAACTCGTGAATAGTAACTCATGAATAGTAACTCATGAATAGTAACCTCGACATGAAAAAGTTCCAAATTTGATAAAAAGTTCCAACCAATATTTCGGCATAATGATATTGAAGAAATAATATCACTTGAGAAGAAAATAACATCCCTTACCTCACAAAAACAGTACTTCTGACTGGAATACTGGATATAGTGTTGAAAGAACTTGCAACGTATAGCAATACTCAAAGTACTAAAATACTCACAAAAATATGCTCGATATATAGAGAGAGAAAGAGGGAAAAATCTTTAGTTTCTGGTGTGATTTTCAATTCTAACATAAGCACCCTATTTATAGGAAAATGCTTAGAACACCAAAGCAGAAAATTTAATAAAATATTAATATATATATTAAATTTTCCTACGCACACCTACACCGACCCAAGCATCACCACCAACTCACAAAAATAAAAAAAAAAACGTTTTCTTAATTAAAATAATTAAAACTTCCAAAAATCAATTATTCAGGAATTTCAGAACTTCAATAATTCATAATAAATAGCCCTTTTATCAGAAAATTTGAATCTCGCTTTTATTTTTATAGGAAATTCAATTCTCTACAACTTTACAGAAGAAAGTGTTTCTAAATTCCAAACAAAAATTGACCAAAATCCACATACAGATGATTTTATAGGCTATAATCAAATTTTAGTCAAGAAATGGGTCCACCAACATGTTTAACATGTTTTAAAATACTTTTGCAACAAAAATACTCTTCCTCCTCATATACTCATATATCCCACATTCATTGTAAAAATATCACCATTATTATATTATAATAATATAATAAAATATGATTTTATCGAGAAAAGATAAAATATCAATTTTAACAATTGTCACTTTAAAAATTTTCTCCATCTATATCCACATAAAATCAATATTTTTCTCATCATATAAATCAATAATTAATTATTCACAAATAATATTACGTAATCACAATCTTGACAACCGGTAGTTCTTGGGAAAAGGGGCTTTCCAATAAAAAAAAATTTCTTCTTGGTGCATGATTAGGTGACCAAACCTCTCTTAGATGTAACTTTCTAGACATTGCCAATAATGTTTTCTAATAATATTATTCAGATAATATGAATTATTGCTTCGATAATGAAAAATATTGTGTAGTGACAATTATTGAAACAACGAAGTAATATAAAATTCAACGCAAAGAATTATTGAATCAATAAAATAAAATCTTCGAATAATAATTATCAGAACAATTATTAGTAGTGCCTTCTTACGTAAGAATCAATAATTGGTGCAATACCGTTCTCTACATCTTGTCAAGAACAACTCAGATTCGTGTTTTAACCACCGGGTATTCCAACAGTGTTAATGGTAACAACTATACCGTTATTTATAAACAACTTATTTTTGTCATTTTTTTCATCCAATCGCTTTCCGTTATGGGGCCCACAAAAGACTGCGTCGTCGTACGAATATTCCCCAACAGCAAGAATATTTCACGGCCAAACGAATATTCTCCGACAACAATGAGTATTTTATAACCACTTGCTTGTTTAAAATATTTGCGCATTTTACCTACAACTAACCACATTAATCAAATCAACCCTTACTATTTCAAAATAATAAATAGAGGAATTAAATTTCATTTATTAATAATTTGGGGTCTTACAGTAGAACACATTAATATATGTAATAATTAAAAATAATTAATGACACCTACATTAATTTAGGCTCAAATTCTAACACTTTGAACCCTAATTTAGATTCATTGAACTTGGACACTTTTGTTCCCTTTCCATGTAAGTTTCAACTTCCTAGTGGCAATCAACTTCTCAAAGAGATCTTCTAGATAGACCTTTCTTTCTCTTGTTGGATTTGACTTGCACACCAAGATTGTTTCACTTTTTCCTTCTCCTTGCAGTATTCTTCTTGGATATTCTTTACATGAATAAGAGCATTAAATATCGTTTAATCGCTAAGATTTTGACTTTATTGCAAATAATATTAAATTCTATAAATTAAAATAAAACATATTAATTTAATCAACTAATATAATTAAAAGAACAAAATTAAGGATAATAAAATGTATGAATTAATTATGTGTCTATCAAATACCCCATACCTAGCTTTTGCTCAACCTCGAGTAAAATAAAAATAAAACAAAATTATACTATCATTTTCGTAGGAAAACACAATTGCACTTAGCATGTGCAACAAGCCTTTAAACTCTAAGGTTACCCCAAGGGGACGAGTTGTGTCTCGTGAGGATTTGCAATGAATATACTCACAAAATTAAAAAAATATTTTTGGGTTCAAAAAATTTTGAAATTGAAAGAAAACTTCTAAATATCCATGGGCATTATACATAAGCAAGATTAGATTCAAAATCACACTTTTACCTTATAAAATATACTCAAATCCTCAATTTAGACACCATTCTTCATTAAATCAATTTCATGTGATGCATGCATGTGTATATGATGTAACTCTTAGTAGGGATTTTTACTATGAAAATCAAGCAAACTCATTTTTTTTCCTTCTTTTTTCTTAACTTATGTAATGCCTAATTTTCTTAGGTTTTTCAGAGTTCACCATGTAGCGAGCATTGGACTAATGACTCTCAAACTAATTGGCTTTAAGGCACTTGGTGTAGAGACACCCCTAAGGGTTTACTATATAACTCGAGTAATAAAGGCCACAAAATTAAACTAGTCAAGCTGTTTTTATCCATCACACTTTTCAGCGTGAATATCGATGTTTCCTGAGACTTGAATACCCAGTTATTTCGTTCAATGGACATTGAAGCAATTATTTATTTCTTTTTTTTAACTTTTTTTTATTCTTCTCTTTTCTTTTTTCTTTTTTTTTGAAATTACTTGAATCATAGTTTATACCCCACAACTAAGAATTAGTGGAAACCTAAAATGCAAAAATGCTTGTGAAATCTATTTTAATCCAGATGGTGTTTCGAACTAAGATTTCATACCTTATCAAAGATTTAAGAGTTCTAAATCTTTCAATCTTACTCATGAGTTTTGCTCCACAAACACTTATTAGAATTAATTCAATCAATAAAAAGTCGATTTTTATTTATTTTTTTTGTGTTTTTTTGACTCTATTTTCCCTAAAAAAATAATATATTACAATAATACAAACAAACTCCCCTCATACCTAAATCATGCATTGTCCTCAATGTATACAAATGAAAAATATAGAACAAAGATATGAAAGAATTATACCTTGTATGTGGAGTTTTTATTCTGCAAGAAAATGTGATGAGAAAGAAAACAAATGTACATATCTACAAATTTCATAAATCCTAAAAATTATGTGACTATACATGAATGCTACAAATGGGTAAGTGAGTGTGGTCATGTCATGATTTTCAAGATGTCTATGAAATTGAAAATAGTCAGACTTTTCATCAGAATTATGATTAAAATTTACCTCAAGAAAACTTTCACTAACATGTTCAATTGATGGAAGAATTGGTTCAAATACATGTTCTAGTTTAGTTGACTTATTTGTTGTGGATCCCAACAGCTCATTGACCATATATCTAAATATTCGAATTCATTCCAATTTTGGTCAAGGTGATTTAAAAAAAAAATCAATTGTATCTTTTTCAATCAAGAGTCTATTTTCCATTATTTCTTGGGTCATTGACAACTCTTGGATCATGTTTACTTTAATGGTCGGTTGGTCCCAAAAAATCACTAGGTGGTTTTTAAGGAATAAGTCTTTCAGGATATGGAGTTTTAGGCTTATAGACTTTTTCAACCGACTCATTAAAAGTGATATGATCAATTTTAGGCATAGACTCATAATTTTTAGACTCCTCAAATTCGCTCGACTTAAATTGTGTAGAAGTGAATACAAAATTTTCATTTTCCTCATCATTTCCACAACCATCAAGATTTTTAAAATTAACCTCAGAGTTACTAGAAAATTCACCCACCTCTTGTTCATTTATTATGGTGCATAGCTAATTGTGACGCCCCCAAAATAGGTATACATCACCCATCTTGAGTCACCAAATACATGGTACAAAATTCAAATACATCTTAATTATACAATTAATGATAAAATGCGACTAAACATATCTTTGTGAGTTTTAATACAAATATTGTCATCTAGACAATATACAAACTCAATGGGGTCCTCATTACATTTATTGTCACACTATTTAACGAATATAGTGAGGACTACTAATCTTATCATCAGTACATCACTCCGCTCCCTACTGCCTTGCTAGCTATATTCAGTATTTCTTGAAGAGAACAAAGGAAAGAAAGGGTGAGCTCAACTAGCCCAAAGAAGAAATATTATGAATAAGATAATCCGAATAAATTATCATTAGCCTTAAATGATTGTTAAACGATCTGATATAACAAACATCAAGTTTAAGCTGCGGTGAATAAGCAATCCATTAAAAAAGTCAGTAGAGAATAAAATCTACTATCTTCTATGATTTAAAAGGTTTTTCATCACTTTTATCATTGGGACTCAGATTAATAAATAATCCACATCATCGAATCACCCCGCGACTACTTTTGCCGAGGAAATTCTTTAGTATCACGACCACAACTATCCATGCACTTCTGGGCGAAGAATATTTGTGTATTCATTAATGGTCATGATCATACCAACAAGCATCCATCAATGCACTACGGGCCAATGAGGACTTTTACCACATCATTTGTAATATTACGGTCATGGTTTTACCTTTGAATAATCCTCAGTCATAATCATACCAAAGTCCATCTATGCACTACAAATACGAGATGACTTTAAAAAATATAAACATGAGGATGATGACAACGATATAAGAATTCAATAAAACAAGTTCAAGAATTAAGTTATTCAGAACTAATAACGTCCAAATTGTCAACATGATACTTCTTTGTAGAGTAAAATTCAAGAATGCTCGAGAAGAATATTTCTATGAAAAATCTTTGGATAAAGCGCGAAATATCAAGGATATTCCACTAATTTCATGGAGTATAGAAGTCAAAATTTAACCAACTGAGTATAATAAAGAATGGAATAACAAAAGAAATCGCCATGCAATGCGGTGCTTTCGCATAAAAGTTATTCCAATAGAATAATAATAACGGAACCGGTCGGTGAAATTCGCACCAACAGGATGTTCAATGAATAATAAAGAATAGAATAACAACGAAATCACCATGCATGCGATTTTGCGCATAGAAAGGTTATTCGAATAGAATACTAAATAACGGAACGAATCGGTCGAGCGTAATACGCAAACGGGATGTTCCAATGAGAATAGTAAAAGACGGAACCGAGTCCAAAGTAAAACACATGCATACATGATATTCAAATGAATAATAAAAATAGAATAACGAGGAGAATTTCACCAAGTATAGGAAGTCCGCTGCATTATACAGTTATTCGATAGAATAATAAAGAATGGAATAACAGAAGTTCTCTTCATGAATACAAAAGAAATAATACCCCATACCTTAAGAAGAAGAGTAGAAGAAAAGTACTAGATATATAAGTAGTGAAGTAGCATAATACTTTTCTTCTTTCTCTCTAGAGTTTCAGTGAATTCGTAAGAAATAATGAAGGAATGAGCTTCTATTTATAGAAAAATGGACTGCATAGTAACTAACTCATGAACGGTCCAGATTGATTTACTTTAATCTGACGGTCCATATTTAAAGCAAAATCTTTTAAATAAAATATAATATATTCTATTTATAATCTAATAAAACGAATAACTTTATAAAAGATTTTACTATCTGAAACACTATCAGCGCTTATGCAAAACACTATGCATAATAAAATATAATATATTCTAATTATTGTCTAATAAAAGAGATAACTTTATAAAAGTATTACATTTTTTATATATAAAAATTTTACTATTAGCCTAATAAAATGAATAACTTTATAAAAGTATTACATTTTTATATAAAAAGCTTTTACATTTTATTACATTAATAACACCAATAAAACAAAAAGCGAGTGACTTATCACATAAGCATCAATAATCAATACCGTGTGTACTACTTATGCAACCACGTGTATTCTTGTATTTTTTCTACCGAGAGTAGTTCAACAAGATTAATGGTAAAACTTCCATGAATTATTTTTAATAAAATATTTTTGTCGTTTTCTCGATCGTGACAATAATTTTGTTGTGGGGTCCACCAATGATTGTCTTGGTTATGCGAATATTCCTGTTAAAATGAATATTCTACGAGCAATCGAATATTATATACAACTTGCGTACTTTGCAAAATTTATAAATATTACCCACAACTATAACATTATATCAAATTTACTCCATAATATTCAAAAATGATATTTATAGAAAATTCATCTTTATTCAAAAAGTTAGGGTCTTACAACCTCACCTTCTTATGAAATTTCGCCCTCAAAATTAGAGTACGTACCTGGTATGTCGAAGAGGTAAGGATACCTTGATTTCATTTCAGATTCTAACTCCCAAGTCATTTCCTCAACATCGTGATTTCTCCACAAAACTTTGACTTGAGGTATAACCTTGGAGCGTAGAATATGTTCCTTCTTATCCAAGATTTGAATAGGAACCTCTTCATACGTCAAATCTTCCGCTATTTCGTCCGGTTCTAACTCAATAATGTGGTTCGGGTCTTTCACATATTTACGTAAGATGGATATATGAAAAACGCTATGAACACGAGACATACTTGGCGGTAAAATGAGTCTATAGGCCACAGTTCCTACTCGATCGAGGATTAAAAATGGCCCGATGAATCGAGGATTGAATTTTCCTCTCTTTCCAAATCTCGTAACTCCTTTCCATGGAGCAACACGTAACACCACATGATCTCCTATATCGAATTCCACGTCATTTCGATGAAGATCAGTATAACTCTTTTGTCGATCTTGTGAGGTTTTTATACGTTGTCGGATCGTTTGAATCTTTTCTGTAGTCATACGTACCAACTCCGGTCCCAACAACGTTGCTTCACCCACCTCATCCCAGCATACTGGAGAACGACACTTTCTTCCATACAATGCTTCGAATGGAGCCATGCCAATACTTGCTTGATAACTATTGTTGTAGAAAAACTCCACGAATGGTAAGAACTTGTCCCAACTTCCCTTGAAATCAAGAACACAGAGTCTTAATAGATCTTCAAGAGTTTGAATAGTCCTCTCCGAATGTCCGTCCGGCTGAGGATGATATTGTGACAACCCCAAAATAGGTCCATTCCATCCAACCCATTCTGAGTCGCCAAATACATGGTACAGAAAACAACTACAACTTTATTACAACAATTGTCGTGCAAAATACAACAACACATATGTTGTGAGTTTTGATACAAATATATACCAACTGTGACTCACATCCCAACCTTGGATAGCACGTCACAATGGCACCTTACATAAAGGTATAGTCAAAAAATGTTTTAGAAATTAAAATCTTTGGGAAGTGCTCAAGGAAACCTTCGTACATGGGAGGCCATGCGTCTAGGTTATGATAGATATCATATGGCCTCATAATTATCCTTGGTTGACCCAATAGACCCAAAAGAAAAATGAGAAGATTACTATTATATTCTTTCCAATGGTGAGTCTTATCTTGACATATCATTATCTCCACTGTTTCTAATTGAGAGTTATACTTCAACCAAACACCAAGATTATATAGGTAGTGCTCGTAGATATACTCAGCAAGTGGATGAGCACATCCCTGTCTTATGATGACATGAGGTTGTATGTCATTAGACATCTTGTATGATAGTGGCAAAAACACCCTTCCAACGTTGGGTTCGCCTCACCCTATTTCATTCACCAAATATAACTACTAAATGATGTATACAACACTTTTCTATCTTTGCTAGGGAGAACCTCCACAGCAGAGACCACCGGTTTATTTCCTGTTACCTCGCTCGACCACCCAGCTACATTCTTATTACCTGAAAGGAATTGTGAAGCAAAAGGGTGAGCACAACTAGCTTCGAAGAAAAGAATATCATGACTAAAGATAAATAAATTATCAATAGCCTTCATCGATGAATAAATCGAGATTTAGAAACATATGGTAGATGATAAAACTTTTCAACCATAGTTGCAAATGAACGAAGCGAATCCATTAGAAGAGTCAAATAGACCATAAAATCTATTATCTTCTCCATGTTAAAAGTCCACCAACAATGTTTTATCCTCGTAACATCAATCAACAATTCGCCCACAATCATCACGTATAACTCATAATCGTAATCGTAGTTCTAAATTTCTTTTCTCATCCGACAAAGATATTTTTATCACCTGTCTTTACCTGAAACATCAAAGATCATGGTTATACCAAATCACAATTCATGTTCATAATCATACTAATAAATTAATCTTTTGCACTACGGGCCAAAGATATTCGTCAACAGCTCATCTTTTCTGAGTGCCAAAGATATTCAACAACAGTCATCTTTTGCACTTCTGGCCAAAGATATTCGTGACGCCCCCAAAATTAGGTATACATCACCCATCTTGGGTAGTCGGATACATGGTACGTAATTTAAATACAACTTACTAATATAAGCGTAGGTATGCAATAATACATAAAACCGTGAGTTTGAATACAAATATTGTCTACTAGATATTATACAAACTCAAAAGGAGTCCTCATTACAATTATTATCACACTATTTCACGAATAGTGAGGACTACTAATGTTATCCTCTGGACCATTACTCCGCTCCCAGACTTCGTCCCACTATGTTCTCATTTCACTCAGAGAATAAAGTGAAGAAAGGGTGAGCTCAACTAGCCCAAGAAGAAATATTATGACTAAGATAATGCGAATAAATTATCATTAGCCTTCAACAATGTTAAACCGATAAAATACAATAGACATCAAGTTTAATCTGCGGTGAACATGCAATCCATTAAAAGAGTCAAGTAGAGAATAAAATCTACTATCTTTTATGATTTAAAAGTTTTTCATCATATTATAGCCGAGACTCAACTTTAATAAATATTCTACATCATCGAATCACCCCGCACTTCTGACGAGGATATTCTTTAGTATCACGACCACAATTATTCACGCACTACTACCAAGAATAGTCATAGTATTCATTAATGGTCATGATCATGCCAACAACTGTTCATCAATGCACTACGGGCCAATGAGGACTTTTACCACATCATTTGTAACATTACGGTCATGATTACACCGAATAATCCCTGGTCATAATCATACCAAGTCCATCCATGCACTACAGGCCATAGATGACTTTCAACATAATATAAACATGAGGATGATGACAATGATATAAGAATTCAATAAAACAAGTTCAAGAATTACTTTATCCAGGAATTATTAACGTCCAAATTGTCAACAAGATACTGTTTTGTAGAGTAAAATTCAAGAATGTTCAAAAAAATATTTCCATGAAAAGATACTGGATGAAACGCAAATATCAAGGATATTCTACTAATTTCATGGAGTATAGAAGTCAAAGTTTTAACCAACTGGGTATAATAAAGAATGGAATAACAAAAGAAATCACCATACATGCGATAGACCGCACAGGCAGGTTATTCCAACAGAATAATAAATAACGGAACCAGGTCAGGTGAAATTCACACCGACAGGATGTTCCAACAGAATAATAAAGATGGAACCAGATCCGATTGTAAAACACATGATAGGATATTCCAATGAATAATAAAGATTTTAACCAGTCCTGTAAAACACACGCATGGATGTTCCAACAGAATAATAGAAGAATAGAATAACAGAAGAAGATCACCAAGTATAGGGGATTCCGCGTATACAGGTTATTCCAACAGAATAAATAAGAATGGAATAACATAAGGATTTCACCAAGTATAGGGTATGCCGCGTATACAGGTTATGTATAGGGTATGCCACTTTTACAAAGTTATTCCAATGAATAATAAACAATGGAATAACAACGAAGTTCTCTTCATGAATACAAAAGAATAACACCCTTACTTGCACGATACAATGAAATAATATTCCCTACCTTAGAAGAACCGAATATTGGCAAAGTGAAGTAGCGAATACTTTTCTTCTTTCTCTATAGTTTCTCTCTCAGAGTTTCAAGTGAATTAAGTAAGAAAATAATGAAGGAATGAGCTTTTATTTATAGGAAAATAGAATGCATAGTAATTAATCCATGAATCGGTCCAGTTTGATTTACTTTAATCGGCGGTCCATATTTAAAAGCAAAATCTTTTAAATAAAATATAATATATTCTATTTATATAAAAATATTTTACTATGCAAACACTTTATGCAACACTATGCAAAACACTATCTGACACTATATGCATAATAAAATATAATATATTTTATTTATAGAATAACTTTAATAAAGTATTACATTTTATATAAAAGATGTTTCGCATTTTATTACGTTAATAATACTGAATAAAACAAAAGCGTCATTATCGCTATAATAATTCATATTATTAATCGAATGATAATGGAATCAAACCGAGTGACTTCTCACATAAGCATCGATAATCAATACCGGTAGTGTCTTTCTTATGCAACCACACGTATTCTTGTACTTTTACTACGAGAGTAGTTCAATCAGTATCAATTAGTAAAACTTCCATTAGCCGTTATTTCAATAAAATATTTTTGTCGTTTTCTCGATCCGAATAATAATTTCATTGTGGGGTCCACCAATGATTGAGTAGTTGTCTGAATATTCCTGCTAAACCTGAATATTCCCCACCAATCGAATATAATATAACCATTTGCATACTTTGCAAAATTTATAAATATTACCCACAACTATAACATTATATCAAATTTATTCCATAATATTCAAAAATAATATTTATAGAAAATTCATCTTTATTTATAAAAGCTGGGGTCTTACATGTTCGACAACAGATCATCTTTGCACTACAGGCTAAAGATATTCATATCTCAAATAAATATATAATCATTTCAAAATCTATATAAACCATAATTATAACCATGTTGATCAATTCACCTTTGCACTTAAGCTAAAAATATTCAATTGTAAATTCAATAGTCATGATCATACTAGTCACAATTCATCTTTGCACTACTAGCCAAAGAGAACCCATAGTCATGATTATACCAATAATCTACCCGTCTTTACACTCCAGTGAAAGAGAATTTTAACATCAGGGTTATAAAAATGTTATATATTATAATAAAAACAATAACATCAATATATAGTTTTAATCTCCAGAGTAATATTAATAAATCAACTATAATTTTGTCAGAAAAAGAAACCAATTTTATTGTGAATAGTACCCGTGAATAGTAACTCGTGAATAGTAACTCGTGAATAGTAACTCATGAATAAGTAACTCGTGAATAAGAACTCGTGAATATTAACTCGTGAATATTAACTCGTGAATAATACTCTCGTATTTGTACATAGTAGTATCAGTATATCGTAAATAATGTCATATACATAAATAGTGCCACATACATAAATAATTAATAAGTATCGTGAATAGTACCATATAATGTGAATAGTAACCCCGACACAAAAAAGGTAGAAATTCCACAATAAAATCCCTACCAATATTGCAATATAATGATATTGAAAGAATAACATCATTATGAAGAAAATAACATTCTTTACAATCCCTTAAAATCCCATACCTCAAAAGAAGCGAAGACTTACATTTGGATATCGGATATGATCTTTCAAGGAAACTTCTGACCGATGAATATCAACTCACCAAGTATCTAAATACTCACAAAATACACTCAATAATCTAGAGAGAGAGAGAAAAGCTTATGTTTACGGTGTGATTTTCAATTCTAACTTAGCCCTCTATTTATAGGAAAATTTTAGGTGACTTGACTGCAACCTCGATGGCTTTACTCGCTACTATTCCCACCCACCACATTTGAAATAAAATTCAAAGACATTTCTTCACCAACCACAAGTGGGACCCACCAATTCTAGAATTTTCCACCAAAATCATTTATAACCTAATTTTCGAATCAGTCACCTCTTAAAATTTATAACAAATTATACGCTCATTTTTAACGGTTCAAAATTTGTGGACATATACTCAACTTATAAATGTATAATATATCCTAAAATTACAACGATCTAATGGTCGGATTAAATATTATAACTCACACAATAAAGCTGTAATAACACCGATTTGATCTTTTAATACCTCCAATCCGACAAAATACTGATAAAACACCTCAACATTAACTCCTTCATTTATAACCATATAAATAAACCCATCATTTATATCCACATCAAATAAATATTTCCTTATCATATAAATCAATAATTAATTATTCATAAATAATATTACAGAATCACAATAATGACAACCAGCGGGTTCTCAGAAAGAGGGTTTTCCGATAAGGATTTCTCCTCATTGCCGCAATTAGGTGACCAAACCTCTCCTTGATGTAACTTTCTAGACATTGCCAATAATGCTATCTAATAATATTATTCAAATAATATGATTTATTGATCCGATAATGGAGATATTTGTGCAAAGGACAATTATTGAATAATAATAATATAAAATATCAACGCAAAGAATTATTGAATCAATAAAATAAAATATTGAATAATAATTCATCGTAACAATTATTAGTAGTGCCTTCTTCACGTAAGGATCAATAATTCAACAATCTCGTATAATACCGTGTGTCTTGTTATGCGACCACGCGACATCAGTATTTTAACCACCGGGTATTCCAACAAAGGTTAATTAGTGAATAACTACTGTAGTTATTCAATTTTGTCATTTTCTTCTTCCAACAGCTTATCCGTTATGGGGCCCACAAATAGTCTGCTACAAATCGTCACGCATTTAATATTCCCCAGCGTAAGAATATACCACGACCAAACGAATATTCCCCGACAATAATGAATACTTTATAACCACTTGCGTATTTTGAAAAAAAATTCATATATCACCCTTAACTTTTATCAATTTAACCATTTACTGAATAGAAAAATTGAATACTTTTATTTCATAAAATTCGGGGTCTTACAATCTCCCCTCCTTATGAAATTTCGTCCATGAAATTTACGTACCTGGTATTTGAAGAGTTGAGAATACCTTGCTTTCATTTCAGATTCCATCTTCCTTGTCATCATGATTTCTCCATTGCTCATCTCCTGTATTTCAAACATCATTCTAGAATACAGCTTCAAAACAAGAGTTAATTGAACAAATTAACATATCACATAATATCTCGATATTATGACTGACCAACAATTAAGCTTAGGTAGGACACACTAGCGAAGGATTTAGTCATCTTTCCCCTCCTAGTTCTATTCCCCGATCTCCGCCAGATCATATCCCTAAGCTCGATACCAACCGTGATAACCCCAAAATAGGTCCATTCCATCCAACCCATTCTCGAGTCGCCAAATACATGGTACGTAAAAACAACTACAACTTTATTACAACAATTGTTGTCAAAATGCAAATACAACAACACGTATCTTGTGAGTTTTGATGCAAATATATACCAACCGTGACTCACATCCCAACCTTGGATAAAGACGTTACAATGGCACCTTACATAAAGGTATAGTCAAAAAAAAACTGTTTTAGAAATTAAAATCTTTGGGAAGTGCTCAAGAAACCTTTCGTACATGGGAGGCCACGCGTACAGGTTATGATAGATATCATATGGCCACGCAAATTATCCTCGGTTGAATCGATAGACCCCCAAAGAAAAATGAGAAGATTACTATCATATTCTTTCCGATGGTGAGTCTTCTCTTGACATATCATTATCTCCACTTGTCTCTAATTGAGAATTATACTTCAACCAAACACCAAGATTATATAGGTAGTGCTCGTAGATATACTCAGCAAGTGGATGAGCACATCCCTGTCTTATGATGACACGAGGTTGTATGTCATTAGACATCTTGTATGATAGTGGCAAAAACACCCTTCCAACGTTGGGTTCGCCTCACCCTATTTCATTCACCAAATATAACTACTAAATGATGTATACAACACTTTTCTATACTGCTTAGGGAGAACCTCCACAGCTAGAGACCACCGTTCTACTTCCCCGTTACCCTCGCTCGACCTAACTACATTCTTATTACCTGAAAGGAATTGTGAAGCAAAAGGGTGAACACAACTAGCTCAGTAAAGAATATCATGACTAAAGATAAATAAATTATCAATAGCCTTCATCAAGAATAAATCGTAGATTTAGAACATATGGTAGATGATAAAACTTTTCAACCATAGTTACAATGAACGAAGCGATCCATTAGAAGAGTCAAATAGACCATAAAATCTATTATCTTCTCCATGTTAAAAGTCCACCAACAATGTTTTATCCTTGTAACATCAATCAACAGCTCCTTTCCACAATTATATGAATATCTCATGATCATAATTGTGATTCTAAATTCTCTTCGTACCCGTGATTTAATATAATTTTCATCATATGTGTTTACCTCAAACATCAAAGATCATGGTTATACCAAATCACGCTTCATGTTCATAATACTACTAATAAATTCATCTTTGCACTACGCCCAAAGATATTCGTCAACAGATTCATCTTTTGCACTTCTGGGCCAAAGATATTCAATAACAGTCATCTTTGCACTACGGGCCAAAGATATTCAACAATGCATCATCTTTGCAGACCATCATGGCTAAAGATATTCATATCTCAAATAAATATATAATCATTTCAAAATCTATATAAACCATAATTATAACCATGTTGATCAATTACATGGCGCCCCAAAAATAGGTATACATCACCCATTTTGAGTTGTCAATACATGGTATGTAAACAACTACAACTTTATTATTACAACAAAAAACTGTGAGTTTGAATACAAATATTATCTTCTAGACAATATCTATACTCAAATAAATCCTCATCACATTTATTGATACATTATTTTACAAAATGGTGAGGACTACTAAACAACTCTCTCTAGAACCTTCATTCCATACCCAGGCTCAGACTCGCTTATATTCTCGCATCCCCGAGAAGAAAAATGGAACAAAAAAAAAAAGGGTGAGCTCAACTAGCCCAAGAAAAGAATATTATGACTAAGATAATATACAACAAATTATCGTTAGTCTTCAACAAGGAAAAATCTAATAGAATACAATAGGAAACAAGTTTTAAATCAATATTCGCGCTGAAATAATAATTCATTAGAAGAGTTAAGTAGAGAATGCAAACTACTATCTTCTATGTATGAATTTAAAAGTTCATCGCTCATCTTTTATTCCCGTAACATCAATCAATATATATCTGAATCAAATATTCATATTTGCACCATACAGCCAAAGATATTCATCACCAATTGGTCATGTCCATCTAAACACTGCTCATCTTTGCACTCTACGGCCAAAGATATTCATCGAAATCATTCATCTTTTTGCCTACGGTGCCAAAGATATTCAATAATATCATCATTTAAGACCGAGGATGATGAAAAATATTTTTAAAGAAACGAATCCAGTGAAACAAAATGACAAGGATTAAGGATTAAGGATTCGTACTTTGTTTTATCCATGTCCATCAATACCTCAAAAATAATCATAGTGGTGTAAAATTCAAGATTGATCAAAACATGGATACAATCAAAGCTAGTATCCAGAATAGATATTTTGGACGAAAAGGAAAATTTTCATTTTTCGATAAATAAAGGTCATATTCGTGAATAAGATCAGTATCGTGAATAAAGGCAGATACGTGAATAGTAACTCTCGACACTAAAAAGTTCCAAATTTGATTAAAAGTTCGATCAATATTTCTTGACTAATGATATTAGAATAAATAATATCATTAAAAAAATATCCTTACCTCGAAAGATCCGTATTTACAAATTGAAACACCTGGATATAGGCTATGACTTGAACTTGCCGATATAGCAATACTCAAAATACTCACAAGAATACGCCGATAATATAGAGAGAAAACTTGAGCTTCGTGTAATTTTCAATTCTAACCTAAGCACCCTATTTATAGGAAAATGCTTAGAACACCAAAGCAGAAAATTTAATATAATATTAATATATAAATTAAATTTTCCTACGCCAACCTTCCAAGAACTGAATTCAGCTCATTCAACACACATGTGAAACACACCATAATTAAAAAAAAAACGTTTTTGTTATTTAAAATATTTTAAACTTCCAAAAATCAATTATTTCGGAGCTTCAGAACTTCAATAATTCACAATAAATAGCCATTTTGTCAAAAAATTTGAAACTCGCGATTTTTTTATAGGAAATTCAATTCTCTACAACTTTACAGAAGAAAGTTTTTCCAAATTCCAAACAAAATTGACCAAAAATCTATAAACGAAGCGATTTTATAAAGCTATAATCAAATTTCATCAAGAAATGGGGTCCAAACTGACACATAAAACATGCTTTAAATATTTTTGGTAACAAAATACTCCTCCTCCACATATACTCATATATCCCACATATTCATTGTAAAAATATCATCATTATTATATTATTAAAATATAATAATATATTTAAATGAATTATTTTATCAAAAAAGATAAAATTTCAATTTTCAACAATTGTCACATTAAAAATTTTCTCCATCTATATCCACATAAAATCAATATTTTTCTCATCATATGAATCAATAATTAATTATTCACAAATAATATTACGTAATCACAATATCGATAACCGTGCGGTTCTCGAAAAGAGGGGCTTTCAATAAGAATTTCTCCTTCTTGGGCGCCTTGAATTGGTGACCAAACCTCTCCTTAGATGTAACTTTCTAGACATTGTCAATAATGTTATCTAATAATATTATTCAGATAATATGAATTATTTCTTCGATAATGAAAATCTTGTGTAATGACAATTATCAAAACAACAAAGATATAAAATATCAACGCAACAATTATTAAATCAATAAAATAATCGAATAAGAATTACCGTAACCATTATTGAGTAGTGCCTTCTTACGTAAGAATCAATAATTGGTGCAATATCTGGTGCTACCTTGTGTTTAAACCACCGAGTATTTTTAATAAAGATTAATTGAATAACTACTACCAGTTTTTTTAAACAACTTATATTTGTCATTTTCTTCATCCAATCTCTTTCCGTTATGGGGGCCCACAAAAGATCACTACTGAGTATTTAATATTCCCCAACAAAGAAGAATATTCCACGACCAAACGAATATTCCCAAGCAAACATGAATATTTTATAACAACTTCTTTATTTTGAAATATTTGCGTATTTTACCCATAACTATCCACATTAATCAAATCAACCTTACTATTTCAAAATAATAAATAGAGAAAATTAAATTTCATTAATAATAAGTTGGGGTCTTACAACCTCTCCTCCTTATGAAATTTCGTCCTCGAAATTGACGTACGTACCTGGTTTTTCGAAAAGGTGAGGATACCTCGCTTTCATTTCCGTTTCCGATTCCCAGGTCATCTCCTCTATAGCATGATTCCTCCACAAAACTTTAACTTGTGGTATGACCTTTGCGCGTAGGACATGCTCCTTCCTATCCAAGATCTTGACAGTACCCTCCCATACGTTAAGTCTTCTTTCTCTTGTCCTGATCTAACTCTATAACGTGGTTCGGTCTTTCACATATTTACGAAGTACGGATATGTGAAACACATTATGAACATGAGACATACTCGAGGTAACGCGAGTCTATATGCTACATTTCCTACTTTCGGTCAAGAATTTGAAATGGACCAATAAATCGTGAATTGAGCTTTCCTCTTTCCCAAATCTTGTAACTCCTTCCATGAGGAGCAACTCGTAACAATACATGATCCCCTATACTAAATTCTACGTCCTTTCGATGAAGATCCGTGATAACTCTTTTGTCGATCTTGTGCCGGTATGTATACGTTGTCGAATCATTTGGATCTTTTCCGTAGTCATACGTACTCAACTCGGGTCCCAACAATGTTGCTTCACCCACCTCGTCCCAACATACTGGAGAGCGACATTTTCGTCCATATAATGCTTCGAATGGAGCCACACCTATACTTGCTCGATAATCATGTTGTTGTAGGAGAATTCCACCAATGGTAAATACTTATCCCAACTGCACTTGAAGTCAGGACACGAGTCTTAATAGATCTTCAAGAGTTTGAATAGTCCTCTCTCGATTGTCCGTCCGCTTTGAGGATGGTATGCCAAATCAATCGTAAATCCGCGTTCATAGCTTTTTGCAAGCTAACCCAAAATCTTGAAGTGAATCTTGGGTCACGATTCGAAACTATGGATACTGGCATGCCATGCAACCTCACAATCTCATTTACATATATACTAGCAAGATGTTCAAGGGAATAAGTCTCCCGTATCGGCAAGAAATGAGCAGACTTGGTTAATCTATCAACAATAACCCAAATGGCATTGATGCCTTGAGAAACCGTAGGAAGACCCGTAACGAAATCCATGGTAATGTGTTCCCACTTCCATTTCGGAATCTCAAGTGGTTGCAACGGACCCTTAGGTACTAGATGCTCTGCCTTTACACGTTGGCAAGTTAAACACATCGAGATAAACTTTGCAATCTCTCTCTTCATATTGTTCCACAAAAATGTATGTCGAAGATCACGATACATTTTGGTACTTCCAGGATGGATTGCAAATGGTGTATTGTGTGCCTCCATCATAATCTTATACTTCAAATCAGAGTCGTTAGGGACACAAAAAGTCGAGTGGACTCAAGTATTCCTTCTTCATCAATTCTCGCTCGGAATAGCACCTTCTTGTACTTTCTTCTTCATACGCATCATTTCGGCTCAAGGTTGGGTGCTCGAGCAACCTTAACTTTTTCTATTAAAGTTGGCTCTATGCGTATACTTGACATCATCGCACTCATTCCTGCATATGATCTTCTACTCAACGCGTCAGCTGCCATGTTCGCTTTTCCAGGATGGTATTGAATAGTGTGGTCGTAATCTTTCAACAACTCAAGCCAACGTCGTTGCCGCATGTGAGTTCCTTTTGCGTGAAGAAATATTTGAGGTTTTTATGGTCTGAATATATCTCCACTTTCTCCCTATATAGATAGTGCCTCCAAATCTTTAGTGCGAAAACGACTGCTGCCAACACTAGATCATGAGTAGGATAATTCCTCTCATATTCTTTAGGTTATCGCGAAGCATAGGCTATGACTTTCCTACGTTGCATGAGAACACATCCTAACCCTTTTCCCGAAGCATCGCTGTAGATAACAAATCCATCCAAACCAGATGGTATTGTTAGAAACAAAATAGAATAAGTCTCCTCTTATGCTCTTGGAAACTCTTCTCGCGTTCTTCGCTCCCAAACGAATTTTGTATCCTTCCGAAGTTAAATTTGGGTTAATGGAGTATTGATTCGAGAAAACCCTTCCACGAATCTCCGATAATAACCACTAAACCCAAAAACTACGACTTCATCCACCGACTTTTGTTGCTCTAACTTTGTATTGCTTCAATCTTCGCCGTCCACGGATACTCCATGTTTTGACACCACGTGCCCAAGAAATGCTACTTCCTCGCCGAACTCGCATTTCTTTAATTTGGCATATAGTTTGTTTTCACGAAGCCTTTGGAGTACCAAATTTCAAATGGTGTTCATGATCTTCATGACTTTTGGAATATATGAGGATGTCATCAATAAAGACAACAACGAATCGATCCAAATATTCCTCAATACTCTGGTTCATCATATCCATGAAAGCCGCAGGAGCATTAGTCAATCCGAAAGACATGACTAAGAATTCATAATGCCCGCATCTGAGGAGTTCTAAAGGCGCTTTGGAATATCCTCGCCTAATCTTCACCGATGATATCCGAACGAAGATTGATCTTTGAAAAAATTGTGCCCTTTAGAATCGGTCAAACAAGTCATCAATATGAGGTAGAGGATACCTATTCTTGATGGTGACATGGTTCAATTCCCGATAGTCAATACAAAAGTCGCATACTCCCGCCTTTCTTCTTTACTTAATAAAACAGAGCACCCCGAAGAGATGTACTTGGTAAATGAAACCGGATGTCCAACAACTTCGTAGTTGGACCTTTAACTCCTGAAGTTCAATAGAGCCATTCGATATGGGGTTTTAGAAATGGGCTTTATACCAGTTCAAGATCAATAAAGAATTCAACTTCACGCTCGGGGTAGACCAAAAATTCTTCAGAAATACGTCGAAAGTCAATAACAACAGAATATTATTCAAATTTGACGTGTCTTTATTCAAATCCATAACATGGGCTAAGAAAGCTTGACATCCGTTTTTCAATAAACGAATAGCTTTATGATTAGATATGACGTTGATTGATTTTAATGGTTTAGTTGCTTGAATTGCATAACAAAGTTTGGTTAGGAATATGAAAACTAACAACCTTACGAAAACAATCAATTTTGGCATGATGAGTAGTTAACCAATCAATCCCTAAAATCACATCAAAAGCAAGTATCTTTAAAGAGATAAGGTCAACAGGTAACGTGATGGTGCCAACTTGAATCAAACAAGATTTATAAACGATGGATGTGATGAAAGTTTCTCCTAACGGAGTTTCCACAGATAGGTCAAAGTCTAATTTCTCCGAAGTCAAGTTTAAACGTTGAGCACAAGTAGAGAGATAAATGAATGGGTAAAGCACCCCAGATCAAGTAAGGTATAAACTTCGCAAGAATTTATAAATAGCTTACCCGTGATCACCTCGTTTGGGTTCCTCGCATTTTGACCATCCACAACAAACGCTTCTTCCGTGAACCGTTGACTTTGACTTTTCAGATGTCTTTTGAGTCACCGTCCCATTGAACTAGGTTTCGCCATCGTCTAATCTCGAGCGATATGTCCTTCCTTTCCACAATTATAGCATACCTTGAACTGTTGTGGGCGCTTTGGACGATATGTCCCTCTTTCCGCATTTATAGCATATGATGGGTGGTCGTTCTCCTCCCTTAGAACCATTCTTCTTGCAAAGACTGCCGTCTTCACATGGTCGTTTATTAAATCTCCTCTTTTAAAATCTCCTCCCGACTCGCTTCTTCTATTTTCATGACCATGATTACCACCAGAGTGGTTACCATTTTTGTCCGTCTTTTCTTTCTCCGTGGTTATCGTTGTTTTGTTGATCGCTATCTCTACGGTATGATCCTCGATTGTGGTCCCTCGGTTGACCGTACTTTCGTTATCTCGCTCTAATAATTGAGCCTCATGCTTACAACATCCGAATAGAGAGAAAATTTATGAGAAATTAGATATTGTCGTATCTTTGGGTTTCAAACCTCTCGAAACATCCGCATCATAACGTTCCTCATTCTCCACCAAATGAGGTGCAAACACGATAACTCGCAAACTTTGTCTCGTCTTCGAGACACCGCCATGTTGTTTTGTTCTAATCGATAAACTCCACTTCCTTCATATAGACGAACACTTTCAAAGAAAGTATTTGTCATTAAATAGTTTCAAACGTCTCCCAAGACATCTTGAGTCTGAAAGTACCGGATGGGTACGCTTCACGAGACTCCCACCAAGAGTCTACCTCGCCATACGGAACATAAAGGTGGCGAATGGAACCTTCTGTTTCTCCGTGCATCCCAAGACATCAAATATCTTGGTAATTTGTTTGACCCATATTTTTAGCCATGATCGGATTTGGCTTTCCTTAAATTCGTGGTCCCAACTCTTTAAACGCTTGCATTGACAACCCGTGAATTGCTATCATTTCCTCCTCAGATTTTGAACACGAAGTCTCCTCGTCGATTTTGCATGAACCGCAAAAAGCTTCTAAACATCCCTCGCCATCATCTGCTTTCGGGTGTTGTTCACAGGAGGAACATTGCCACTGTTGCACGCTTCTCCTCGTTGGTGAGTACAGGCGTCTCCGCTCTACTCTCATTTCCACCATTAATATTCTCAATCGACATTCTCAAATCACGCCATAAAATAAGGGTTAATTAAGGAAATCAATACATCATATAATATCCCTATATATTGACCAACTAACAAATAAGCTTAGGTAGGACACACTAGCGAAGGATTTACTGCCTCTCTCCTCCTAGTTCTATTCCCCGATCTCCGCCAGAGATCATATCCCTAAGCTCGATATACTAACCGTGACGCCCCCAAAATAGGTATACATCACCCATTCCGAGTTGTCAATACATGGTATGTAAACAACTACAACTTTATTATTACAACAAGAAAAGCTGTGAGTTTGAATACAAATATTATCTTCTGATAATATCTATACTCAAATAAATCCTCATCACATTTATTGATACATTATTTTACAAAAATGGTGAGGACTACTAAACAACTCTCTCTAGAACCTTCATTCCATACCCCTAAATGCATTTCGCTTATATTCTCGCATCCCGAGAAGAAAAAATGGAACAAAAAGGAAAAGGGTGAGCTCAACTAGCCCAAAAAAGAATATTATGACTAAGATAATATACAACAAATTATCGTTAGTCTTCAACAGGAAAAAATCTAATAGAATACAATAGATAACAAGTTTTAAATCAATATTCGCAGTGAAATAATAATTCATTAGAAGAGTTAAGTAGAGAATGCAAACTACTATCTTCTATGTATGAATTTAAAAGTTCATCGCTCATCTTTTATTCCCAGTAACATCAATCAATATATATCCGGAATCAAATATTCATATTTGCACTACAGTGCCAAAGATATTCATCAGGTTGGTCATGTTCATCTAAACACTGCTCATCTTTTTTTACTACTACGGGCAAAGATATTCATCGAAATCATTCATCTTTGCACTACAAAAGCTAAAGATATTCAATAATATCATCATTTAAGACCGAGGATGATGAAAAATATTTTAAAGAAACGAATCCAAAGAAACAAAATGACAAGGATTAAGGATTAAGGATTCGTACTTTGTTTTATCCATGTCCAACAATACCTCAAAAATAATCATAGTGGTGTAAAATTCAAGAATGATCAAAATATGGATACAATCAAAGCTAGTATCCAGAATAGATATTTTGGACGAAAAGGAAAATTTTCATTTTTCGATGAATAATACCTATATATCGTGAATAGTCTCAGATACGTGAATAAGTAACTCCTAGACACTAAAAGTTCCAAATTTGATTAAAAAGTTCAGATCAATACTTGACATAATGATATTAGAATAAATAATATCATTAAAAAAATAATATCCCTTACCTCGAAAGATCGGATTTATCCTAAAACCTGATATAAAGCATGACTTGAACTTGCACCGTATAGCAATACTCAAAATATACTCAAAATACTCACAAGAATATGCTCGATAATATAGAGAGAGAGAAAACTTCAGTTTCTGGTGTAATTTTCAAATCTAACCTAAACACCCTATTTATAGGAAAATGCTTAGAACACCAAAGCAGAAAATTTAATATAATATTAATATATAAATTAAATTTTCCTACGCCAACCTTCCAAGAACTGAATTCAGCTCTTTCAACACACACATATGTAACACACCATAATGAAAAAAAAATGTTTTTGTTATTTAAAATATTTTAAACTTACAAAAATCAATTATTTCGGAGCTTCGGAACTTCAATAATTCACAATAAATAGCCCTTTTGTCAGAAATTTCGAAACTCTTGGCTTATTATAGGAAATTCAATTCTCTACAACTTTACAGAACAAAGTTTTTCCAAATTCCAAACAGAAATTGACCGAAATCCATAAACGGGCGATTTTACAGGCTATAATCAAATTTCAGTCATGAAATGGGGTCCACCGACACATAAAACATGCTTTAAATATTTTTGGTAACAAAAATACTCCTCCTCCACATATACTCATATATCCCACATTCATCGTAAAAATATCATCATTATTATATTATTAAAATATAATAATATATTTAAATGAATTATTTTATCAAAAAAAGATAAAATTTCAATTTTTAACAATTGTCACATTAAAATTTTCTCCATCTATATCCACATAAAATCAATATTTTCCTCATCATATGAATCAATAATTAATTATTCATAAATAATATTACAGAATCACAATATTGATAACCAAAGTGCGCTTCCTGTGGAAGAGGGGCTTTCCAATAAGAATTTCTCCTTATCTTGCCCGCAATTAGGTGACCAAACCTCTCCTTAGCGTAACTTTCTAGACATTGCCAATAATGTTATCTAATAATATTATTCAGATAATATGAATTATTGCTTCGATAATGAAAAATACTGTGTAATGACAATTATTGAAACAACAGCAATATAAAATATCAACGTAACAATTATTAAATTAATAAAATACAGAACAGTAATTACTGTAACCATTATTGAGTAGTGTCTTCTTACGTAAAAATCAATAATTGGTGCAATACCGTGTGTTACTGTGTTTTAACCACCGAGTATTTTTAATAAAGATTAATTGAGAATAACTACGCCTGTTATTTTTAAACAACTTATATTTGTCATTTTCTTCATCCAATCGCTTTCTATTATGGGGCCCACAAAAGACTGCGCCGTCGTACGAATATTCCCCGACAGCAAGAATATTCCACGACCAAACGAATATTCCCCGACAACAATGAATATTTTATAACCACTTGCTTATTTTGAAATATTTACGTATTTTACCCATAACTATCCACATTAATCAAATCAACCCTTACTATTTCAAAATAATAAATAGAGAAAAATAAATTTCATTAACAATAAGTTGGAGTCTTACAAATTCACCTTTGCACTTAAGCTAAAAATATTCAATTGTAAATTCAATAGTCATGATCATACTAGTCACAATTCATCTTTGCACTACTAGCCAAAGAGAGCCCATAGTCATGATTATACCAATAATCTACCCATCTTTACACTCCAGTGAAAGAGAATTTTAACATCAGGGTTATAAAAATATTATATATGACAATAAAAACAATAACATCAATATATAGTTTTAATCTCCAGAGTAATGTTCATAAATCAACTATAATTTAGTCAGAAAAAGAAACTAATTTTGTTGTGAATAGTACCCGTGAATAGTAACTCGTGAATAATAACTCGTGAATAGTAACTCATGAATAGTAACTCGTGAATAGTAACTCGTAAATAGTAACTCGTGAATAGTAACTCGTGAATAGTAACTCATGAATAGTAACTCATGAATAAGACTCAGATTTAATACATAAATCTTAAATCGCTACGTAAATAATGTCATATACATAAATAGTGCCACATACATAAATAGTGCCGAATACGTGAATAGTAACCCCGACACAAAAAGGTAGAAATTCCACAATAAAATCCATACCAATATTGCAGTATAATGATATTGAAAGAATATCATCATTATGAAGAAAATAACATTCTTTACAATCCCTTAAAATCCCATACCTCAAAAGAAGCGACACTTTGATTGGATATCTGGATATGATCTTCAAGGAAACTTGCATCGATGAATATCAACTCACCAAGTATCTAAATACTCACAAAATACACTCAATAATCTAGAGAGAAAGAGAAAAGCTTATGTTTCGGTGTGATTTTCAATTCTAACTTAGCCTCTATTTATCGAAAATTTTAGTCGACTTGACCTGCTGAACTTTGATGGCTTTACTCTTCATTATTCCCACCCACCACATTTGAAATAAAATTCAGCACATTTCTTCACCAACCACAAGTGGGGCCCACCAATTCTAGAATTTTCCACCAAAATCATTTATAACCTAATTTTCAATCACCACCTCTTAAAATTCATAACAAATTATACGCTCATTTTTAATTCGTTCAAAATTTGTGGACATATACTCAACTTATATATGTATAATATATCCAAAAATTACAACGATCCAACTATTTGATTAAATATTATAACTCACACAATAAAGTCATAATAACACCAATTTGATCTTTTAATACATCCAATCCTAAGTGAAAATCTTGATAAAACACCTCAACATTAACTCCTTCATTTATAACCACATAAATAAACCCATCATTTATATCCACATCAAATAAATATTTTCTTATCATATAAATCAATAATTAATTATTCACAAATAATATTACGAATCACAATAATGACAACCGTAGCCTTCAGAGAAGAGGGCTTTCAGATAAGGATTTCTCCTCTTCTTGGCGGCGCAATTAGGTGACCAAACCTCTCTTTGACGAACTTTCTAGACATTGCCAATAATGCTATCTAATAATATTATTCAAATAATATGAATTATTGATCCGATAATGGAGATACTTGGCAAAGGACAATTATTGAACAATAATAATATAAAATATCAACGCAACAATTATTGAATCAATAAAATAAAATATTGAATAAGAATTATCGTAACAATTATTGAGTAGTGCCTTTTACGTAAGGATCAATAATTCAACAATCTTTATAATACCGGGTGTATTCTTTAAAACCCACGCCAGACATTCAGTATTTTAACCACCGGTATTCCAACAAAGTGTTAATTGTGAATAACAACTACGTCGTTATTCAATTTTGTCGTTTTCTTCTTAACGCGAGTTATCCGTTATGGGGCCCTGAATAATATTTGCTTGCTGGTAAATGCGAATATTCGCCGACGTAAAGAATATTCCACGACCAAACGAATATTTCAAACCAATAATGAATACTTTATAACCACTTGCGTATTTTGAAAAAAAAATCATATATCACCCTTAACTTTTATCAATTTAACTATTTAATGAATAGAAAAATTGAATACTTTTATTTCATAAAATTCGGGGTCTTACAAATATGCTTAAATAAAATCGTAAGTCCATGCGCTCATAGCTTTTTGCAAACTAACCCAAAAATCATGAAGTGAATCTTGGGTCTTGATCGTAAACTATGGATACCCCAAGATACCATGCAATCTTACAATCTCGTTTATGTACATACGAAGCAAGACGTTCATGTATAAGTTTCTCAGATTCGGCAAGAAATGAGCGAGACTTGGTCAATCTATCAACAATGACCCAAATCGCATCTACGCCTTGAGAAACCTTAGGAAGACCAATGACTCAAATCCATTTCAGTAACGTGCTCCCACTTCTATTACGGAATTTCAAGTGGTTGCTGATGGACCTTTTGGTACTTAATGTAAGACCCCAACTTTTAAATAAAGATTAAATTTTCTCGAAATATATTTTTGAATATTATGGTGTGGATTTGATATAATGTTATAGTTGTGGGTATTATTTACATGTTTTGCAAAGCACGCAAGTTGTTATATAATATTCGATTGGTTTAGGGAATATTCGTTTTAGCAGGAATATTCGCATAATGGCACAATCATTGGTGGACCCCATAAACGGAATTATTGTCGGATTGAGAAAACGCACAAAAAATATACTTTTATAAAAATAACGGCAAAAGTTTTACCGTTAACTCTGAAACACCCGGTGTTAAAAAATCTGATTATATGCGTGGTTTACATATAAGAAAGACACTAGATTGATTATTGATGCTTATGTGAGAAGTCACTCAGTTATACTCAATTATTTCTATAGTAATTGCTGCATCATATCTCTAATATTATTGATTCAATTATTATTACAGTATCATTTGCATAATATTTTATATTATTAAATCAATAATTGAGACGACAAAGTTATTCATATTATTATTTATAATATTGACAATGTCTAGAAGTTCTATCAATGAGAGGTTGGTCACCTAATTGTGCGCCAATAAGGAGAAATCCTTATCGGAAAGCCCCCTCTTTCCTGGGAACGACCTGGTTGTTAAATATTGTGAGTTATAATATTAATGATGAATAAGTTCGTGTTGATTAAAGATGATATTGATAGTTACATTGTGTTGGGATTATTAGTGTTAGTGGAAATCGACATCTATTCCGATGATAATTGATGTCTGGGGGTTATATTGATAAATCGGGTAATTTATCGGATAAATGAGCAATTAATTGCTACTAATTCACATGCTTATATAACAATTTGTTCACATGTGTGTACTATTGAATCACATTCTTGTACTATTAGGGGAGTTGGTGCAAAATTGATAATACTTGCATGACTAAGTTAAAAATGGAGGTATAGATGGAGGTACTATACTGTAATTCGTATTTTTCACATGATTATACTATTGATTCACATGATTGAACTATTGATTCACATTATTTACTATTAGGGGAGGTGGTGCAAGTTTGATAATACTTGCAGGACTAAATTAAAAATGAAAGAAAAGTTGGAGGTATTGTCATCGTAATTTTTCGAGCCCCAAAACGCATAATTATCGAAACTATATTTTCCTATAAATAGAAGCTCATTCTTCTTTCATTTCTCACCAATTCACAAAAGCTTTAGAAGCGATTATTATAGAGAGAAATTATAGAAAGAAGAAGAGAAGTCTCGCTAACTCACTATTCCAAAGATCCAGCTTTTTCTAAGGTAGGGAGTATTATTTCTTTCTTATCAATGAAGAGAACTTCATTATTCCATTCTTTATTATTCTCATTGGAATAACTTTGTATACACGCAGACTACCTATACTTGGTGAAATTCTTCTCGTTATTCCATTCTTTATCATTCATTGGAACATCCTGTTTGTAAGCGTTTTACTTGGGACTGATTCTATTATTTATTATTCTGCTGGAACATCACGTCTCAGTGTGTTCTACGCCGACTGGTTCCGCTCTTTATTATTCTCATTGGAATATCCCATGCATGGGTTTTATCTTTGGACTGATTCCGCCTTTTTATTATTTTGTTGGAATATCCTCACATGCGCGTTTCTGCCGGACCGATTCCGTTATTTATTATTCTGCTGGAATAACTCACTGCATGGCCTATCGCATGCTCGGTGATTTCTTTTGTTATTCTATTCCTTATTATACTCGGTTGGTTAAAGTTTTGACTTCATACTCCATGAAATTAGTGGAATATCCTCGATATTTCAAGGCTTCATCCAAAGATCTTTCATGGAAATATTCTTCCGAGCATTCTTGAATTTTACTCTACAAAGCGATGATCATGTTGACAATTTGGACGTTATTAGTTCCCTGGATAAATTAATTCTTGAACTTGTTTTATTGAATTCTTATATCATTGTCATCATCCTCATGTTAATATTTTGTTGAAAGTCATCCGTGGCCTATAAGTGCATAGATGGACTTGGTATGATTATGACGTGGATCATTCGGTGTAATCATCGCGACCGTAATGTTACAAATGATGTGGAAAAAGTCCTCATTGGCCCGTAGTGCATTGATGGACAGTTGTTGGCATGATCATGACCATTAATAAATACACAAATATTCTTGGCCCGTAGTGCATGGATAATTGTGGTCGTGATACTAAAGAATATCCTTGGCCGTAGTGCAGGGGTGATTCGATGATTTGGATTATTTATTAAGCTGAGTCCCAGCGATAAAAGTGATGAAAAACCTTCTAAATCATAAAAGATAGTAGATTTTATTCTCTACTTGACTCTTTTAATGGATTACTTGTTCCGCTATAGTTAAACTTGATGGTTGTTATATTGTATCAGTTTAACAATGTTGAAGGCTAACGATAATATATTCTGCATTATCTTAGTCATAATATTTCCTACTGGGCTAGTTGTGCTCACCCTTTTACTTTTATTGTTCTCTTCAAGAAATGAGAACGTAGCGAGACTAGTCGGGAAACGGGAGTGATTTAATTCAAATGATAAAGCATTAGTAGTCCTCATTATTCAAAGGAAATAGTGGAAAATAAATGTAATAATATTGAATTTGAGTTTGTATATTGTCTAGACGACAATATTTGTATTAAAACTCACGACTTATGTTTTGTCGTACTTTACACGGTTGTATAATAATAGTTGTTATTTGTATTATGTACCATGTATTTGACGACTTCGAATAGGTGATGTATACCTATTTTGGGGGCGTCCACAGATTAATATCAAAGCTTAGGGATATGATCCTGCCAAGATGTGAGACTAGAACTAGGATGGGAGAGACGGGAATTCATTCGCTAAGTATGACCTACCTAAGTTTATTTGGTATTTAATTGGTTGGTCAAAGTATATGGATAATATGTTGCATGTCAATTAACCCTTGTTTTGTGGCAATATTTGAAAATGGCATCTGAGAATATTGAGAATAACAATGGAGCACAAGAGACCGTTGAGTCTCCACAGATCAACAATCAGAATAATGTGCATCAGGAAGACGACAATCCTCATGCAAACAACAACACTGACCAAATGATGAATGATGGAATGTTCAGAAGCTTTATGAAATTCATGCAACATCAGGCGAGAGCGGCTCCTGTCCAAAATGTAGGTGAAAACACCGGAAACTCTCTGACCAAGATTCACCGCTAAAATGATTCAAGGAGTTGGGACCATCGGAGTTTATTGGAGAGCCAAAACCACTTAAAATCAAGCATGGATAAAGCAGATCACCAATATATTTGATGTCTTGGGATGCTCCGAGGAGCAAAAGGTTCCCTTCGCCACTTCATGTTGCGTAAAGAGGTAGATTACCGGTGGGAATCAGAAAACGCACTCACTGGCCTTCTCAAGATGTCTTGGGAGAAGTTCCAAGAGCTATTCAACGACAAGTACTTTCCGAAAGTATTCGTCACATGAAAGAAGTGGAGTTTATCAAGTTGGAGCAAAACAATATGACCATGTCGCAATACGAGGTAAATTTGCGAGTTATCCGGTTTGCATCCCATTTGGTCGATAATGAGGAACGAATGACGCTTGACGTTTTAAGAGGTTTGAAACCAAGATACGTCAATATCTTATTTCTTATAAACCGTGTTTGTATTCGGATTGTAAATAGGGCTCGATTATTGGAGTAGCGATAACGAGTAAACGCAACCAAGAGAAAGCGATACGGAATGAAAATACAAGTGGTAACAAATATCGTGAAGCGGTGACAACAAGCGTGGAGGAATCAACATGCCGAAATGGTAACCACTTGGTGGGTAATCATAGCCAAGATAATAAAATGGACATTTCAAGAAAATGAGATTCAACAATGATGGAAAGATGTCGGCACCAAAGACCCGTTGTTAAGGAAGGAGAACGACCACCTATCATATGCTTCAATGCGCGAGGGAGGGACACATCACCAAATCATGCAGCGATGTCGTCCAAAGAATGTTATAATTGTAGAAGGGAAGGTCACTTAGCTTGATTTTGTCGTTCACCGAAGACAAGTTCAGCTAGGATGGAGGCACCAAAGGTCGTCCCAGAAAAGTCAAAGCCGGTAGTGCAAGGGAGAGCATTTGTTGTGACCTCCCAGAAAGAAAGAAACCCGAACAAGGTTATCACGGGTAAGCTTATCATAAACTCTAGTGAAGTCTATACCTTATTTTATTTCTCCTACTTGCGCTCAACGTTTAAATTTGACTCCGGAGAAATTAGACTTTAACTTATCTGTTGAAACTCCATTAGGAGAAACCTTCATTACATCCACTGTTTATAAGTCTTGTTTCATTCAAATCGGTAACCGCACGTTACCTGTCGATCTTATCTCCTTAAAAATACTTGCATTTGACGTGATTTTAGGGATTGATTAGTTAACTTCTCATCATGCTAAAATTGATTGTTTTCGTAAGGTTGTTAGCTTTCATATTCCTAATAAACCTATTATGCGAATTCAAGCGACCAAACCATTAAAATCAATCACGGTCATCTCAAGCCATAAAGCTATTCGTTTATTGAAAAACGGATGTCAAGCTTTCTTAGCTCATGTCACGGATTTAAACAAAAATACGTCAGATTTGAAGGATATTTCCATTGTTAATAAATTTCTAACGTATTCCTGAAGAAATTCTGGCCTACCCCGTAGCGTGAAGTTTAATTTTGTATCGACCTTGAACCCAAAGATAAAAACCCATTTCAAAGCCCCATATCGAATGGCTCTATTGAACTTCGTGAGTTAAAGACCCAATTCTTCGGAATTGTTAGACATTGGTTTCATTCGTCCCCAAGACGTCTCCTTGGGGTGCTCCCGCTTACTTCGTGAAAAAAAAAGATGGGAGTATGCGACTTTGTATTGATTATCGGGAGTTGAATCATGTCACCATAAAAAATAGGTACTCATTGCCACGTATTGATGACTGTTTGATCGATTACAAAGAGCACAATTTTTTCAAAGATCGATCTTAGATTCGGATATCATCACCAAGGTTAAAACCGAGGATATTCCAAAGATCGCCTTGAAACTTCGATGACGGGCATTATGAATTCTTAGTCATGTCTTTTGGATTGACTAATGCTCCTGCTTCCTTCATGGATATGATGAACCGAGTATTCAAGGAAAATAGTGGAAAATATGTAATAGTGGAAAATAAATGTAATAATATTGAATTTGAATTTGTATATTGTCTAGACGACAATATTTGTATTAAAACTCACAGCTTATGTTTTGTCGTACTTTACACGACAGTTGTATAATTAAGTTGTATTTGTATTCTGTACCATGTATTTGACGATTCAGAATAGGTGATGTATACCTATTTTGGGGGCGTCACACTTGATGCTCTGCTTTAACTCGTTGACAAGTTAGACACCTTGAGATAAACAACGCTATCTCTCTCTTCATATTGCTCCACCAAAATGTATGACGAAGATCATAATACATTTTGGTACTCCTAGGATGGATTGCAACCGGTGTGTTATGCGCCTCCATCATGATATTATACTTTAAATCAGGGTCGTTAGGAACACAAAGTCTGGAGTTGACTTTCAAGTATTCCTTCATCATCGATTCTTGCTTCCCAGATAGCACCTTCTTGCACTTTCTTCCTCATACGCATCACCTCCAGTGTCCAGAACTTGAGCGGCTTTTTAACTTTATCGATTAAAGTCGGTTCTACTCAGATATTCGCCATCATCATATGGGTCCCTGGAGTCTTTAACTCTTTCTCCATCCTTTGCAAGTCACACAAAATGGGCCTTTGCGTTGACAATATCGCATTCACACTTGCATATGATCTTCTACTCAAGGCCGGCTACCACGTTCGCTTTTTTCAGGATGGTATTGGATGGTATGATCATAATCTTTCAATAGTTCAAGCCAACGTCGTTGTCGCATGTTGAGTTCCTTTTGGGTGAAGAAATATTTGAGGCTTTTATGATCCGTGTAGATCTCCACCTTCTCTCCATACAGTAATGCCTCCAAATCTTAAGCGCAAAAAATGACAAATTTGCCAACTCTAGATCATGAATAGGTAATTCCTCTCATATTCTTTGAGTTGTCGTGAGGCATAAAGGCTATGACTTTCCCGTTGCATGAGAACACATCCTAACCCTTTTCACAAAGCATCACTTTGAGATGACAAATCCTCCGAGCCGATGGTATTGTCGAACAGTCTTTGAAATGAGTCTCCTCTTGAGTTCTTGAAAACTCATCTCACATTCCTCGCCTCAACCGAACTTTGTATCTTTTCGAGTCACCGAGTTAATGGAGTAGCAATTTGAGAAAATCCTTCCACGAATCTCCGATAATAACCAAATTTATCCGAGAAAGCTACGTACTTCGGTCATCGATTTAGGTTGCTCCCACTTTTGATAGCTTCAATCTTTCTTTGGGTCAATAGATATTCCATGACTTGATACCACGTGCCCAAAGGAATGCTACTTCCTCGCCGAACTCGCATTTCTTCAACTTGGCATAAAGTTTATATTCACGAAGCTTTTGGAGTGTCGACCTCAAGTGTTGCTCTTCATGATCTTCACGGTTTTGGAATAAATAAGGATGTCATCAATAAAGACGCGTCCACAAAGTGATCCAAATATTCCTTGAATACTCGGTTCATCATATCCATGAAGGCGTGAGAGCATTAGTCAATCCAAAGGACATGACTAGAATTCATAATGCCCGTCTGAGGAGTTCCGAAAGCCGCCTTTGGAATGTCATTGGTTCTAATCCTCAATTCTTGATATCCAAACGAAGATCGATCTTTGAAAAAATTGTGCTCTTTGTAATCGATCAAACAGTCATCAATACGTGGCAATGGGTACCTATTTTGATGGTGACATGATTCAACTCCCGATAATCAATACAAAGTCGCATACTCCCATCTTTCTTCTTCACGAAAAGAACGAGAGCACCCCAAGGAGAAGTACTAGATTGAATAAAGCCAATGTCTAACAATTCATGCGGTTGGGTCTTTAACTCCTAAGTTCAATAGAGCCATTCGATATGGGGCTTTGGAAATAGGTTTTGTACCGAGTTCAAGGTCGATACAAAATTCAATTTCACGCCTCGGGGTAGGCGGAAAGTTCTTCAAGGAATACGTCGGAAATTCATTAACAATAGAAATATCATTCAAAACCGATTTATTTTTGTTTAGATCCGTGACATGAGCTAAGAAAGCTTGACATCCGTTTTTCAATAAACGAATAGCTTTATGGCTTGAGATGACCGTGATTGACTTTAATGGTTTTGTCGCTTGAATTCACATAATAGGTTGATTAGGAATATGAAAGCTAACAACCTTACGAAAATAATCAATTTTTGCATGATGAGTAGTTAACCAATCAATCCCTAGAATCACGTCAAATGCAAGTATTTTTAATGAAATAAGATCGACAGGTAATGTGAGGGTACTGATTTGAACCAAACAAGACTTATAAACACTGGATGTAATGAAGGTTTCTCCCAACGGAGTTTCCACAGATAAGTCAACGTCTAATTTCTCCAGAGTCAAATTTAATCGTTGAGCGCAAGTAGGAGAAATAAAAGAATGGGTAGAATCGGTATCAAATAAAATATAGACTTCACTAGAGTTTATGATAAGCTTACCCGTGATGATCTCATTCGGGTTCCTTGCTTTCTGGGAGGTCACAACAAACGCTCTCCCTTGCACTACCAGCTTTGACTTTTATGGGACGGCCTTTGGTGCCTCCATCCTAGCTGAACTTATCTTCTGTGAACGACAAAATCGGGCTCGGTGACCTTCTCTTCCATAATTATAACATGATCTAGACGGCATCGCGCAGTTTGGACTGAAGTGTCCCTCCCCTCCGCATTTGAAGCATATGATAGGTGGTCGTTCTCCTTTCTTAACAACGGGTGCTGGTGCTGACGTCTTTCCATCATTATTGAATCTCCTCTTCTTGAAATGTCCATTCTTATTACTTTGGCCCAGATTACCACCAAGTGGTTACCATTTATATTCGTTGATTCCTCTCACGCTTGTTGTCACCACTTCATGATCGCTTCTCACTTGTATTATCATTTTGCGTACCGCTCTTTTGGTTGCGTTGACTCATTATCGCGCTCCACTAATCGAGCCGGCTTACAACATCTGAATACATACACAATTTATGAGAAATAAGATGTTGACGTATCTCCGGCTTCAAACCTCTTAAAAACATACGCGTCATTCTCTCTTCATTATCCACCAAGTGGGACGCAAACCGGGACAACTCAGCAAACTTGGCTTCGTACTGCGACACGGTCATGTTATTCTGCTCCAACTTGATGAACTCTACCTCCTTCATATGACGAATACTTTTGGGAAAGTACTTGTCGTTGAATAGTTCTTGGAACTTCTCCCAAGACATTTTCAGTGTGGCAGGTTGAGTACGCTTTACCGATTCCCACCAGTAATTTGCCTCTCCTCGCAACATAAAGGCGGCAAAGGGAACCTTTTGCTCCTCGGAGCATCCTAAGACATCAAATATCTTGGTGATCTGCTTTATCCATGCTTCCGCCTTTGTCCCAGCTCCTTGAACTATTTAGCGGTGACTGTCCGAGAGTTTCTAGTGTTTCCACCTATATTTTGGATAGGAGCCGCTCTTGCCTGCTGTTGCATGAATTACATAAAACCTATGAACATTCCATCATTCATCATTTGGTCAGTGTTGTTGTTTGCATAAGGATTGTCGCCTTGCTGATGCACATTATCCTGATTATTGATATGTGGTGAATCAACGGTCGCCTGTGCTCCATTGCTATTCTCAACATTCTCGGATGTCATTTTCAGATACTGCCACAAAACAAAAGTTAATTGACATATAACATATTATCCCTATATTCTGACCGATCAATTAAATATAAAAAAAAAACTTAGGTAGGTCATACTAGCGAAGGAATTCCCCGTCTCTCCCCTCCTAGTTCTATTCTCACATCTTAGCCAGGGATCATATCCCTAAGCTTTGATACCAACTGTGACGCCCCCAAAATAGGTATACATCACCCATCTTGAGTCACCAAATACATGAAACAAAATTCAAATACAACTTAATTATACAACAGTCGTGTAAAATGCGACTAAACATATGTTGTGAGTTTTAATACAAATATTGTCATCTAGACAATATACAAACTCAATGGGGTCCTCATTACATTTATTGTCATACTATTTAACAGAATTGTGAGGACTACTAATACTATCATCTGGTCCATCACTCCGTTCCCCGACTCGTCCCAGCTATATTCTCATTTCCTAAAGAGAACAGTGAAAGAAAGGGTGAGCTCAACTAGCCTAGTAAGAAATATTATGACTAAGATAACGCAGAATAAATTATCATTAGCCTTAAACAGTGTTAAACTGATACAATATAACAAACATCAAATTTAACTGCAGCGGAACAAACAATCCATTAAAAGAGTCAAGTAGAGAATAAAATCTACTATCTTCTATGATTTAAAAGGTTTTTCATCACTTTTATCACGGGACTCGAAATTTTAATAAATAATCCACATCATCGAATCACCCCTGCTGACTACGGCCAAGATACCACAACTATCCATGCACTCACGGGCGAGAATATTTGTGTATTCATTAATGGTCATGATCATGCCAACAATCGTCCCATCAATGCACTACGGGCCAATGAGGACTTTTACCACATCATTTGTAATATTACGGTCATGATTACACCGAATAATCCCTGGTCATAATCATACCAAGTCCATCTATGCACTACAAGCCACAGATGACTTTAAAAAAAATATAAACATGAGGACGATGACAAAGATATAAGAATTCAATAAAACAAGTTCAAGAATTAAGTTATTCAGGAACTAATAACGTCCAAATTGTCAACATGATACTTCTTTGTAGAGTAAAATTCAAGAATGCTTTGAAGAATATTTCCATGAAAAGATACTGGATGAAGCGCAAATATCAAGGATATTCCACTAATTTCATGGAGTATAGAAGTCAAAACTTTAACCAACTGAGTATAATAAAGAATGGAATAACAAAAGAAATCACCATGCATGCGATACTTCGCATAAACAGGTTATTCTAACAGAATAATAATAAAGGAACCAAAGTGAAATTAAATTGCATCGGCTGCGAGGATGTTCCAACAGAATAATAAAGAATAGAATAACAACAGAAATCACCATGCATGCGGTACTTCGCATAGACAGGTTATTCCAACAGAATACTAAATAACGGAACCAGGTCAGGCGTAATACGCACCGACAGGATGTTCCAACAGAATAATAAAGAATAGAATAACAGGAGAATTTCACCAAGTATAGGGAAGTCCGTGTATACAGGTTATTCCAACAGAATAATAAAGAATGGAATAACATAAGTTCTCTTCATGAATACAAAAGAAATAATACCCCATACCTTAAGAAGAAGAGTAGAAGAAGAGTACTAGATATATAAGTAGTGAAGTAGCATAATATTTTTCTTCTTTCTCTCTATAGTTTATCTCTCTAGAGTTTCAGTGAATTCGTAAGAAATAATGAAGGAATGAGCTTATTTATAGAAAAAATGGATCATGATAAGTAACTAACTCATGAATCGGTCGTATCGATTTACTTTAATCGACGGTCCATATTTAAAGCAAAATTTTTTAAATAAAATATAATATATTCTATTTATAATCTAATAAAACGAATAACTTTATAAAAGATTTTACTATCTGAAACACTATGCAGCGCTATACAAAACACTATGCATAATAAAATATAATATATTCTAATTATTATCTAATAAAAATGATAACTTTATAAAAGTATTACATTTTATATAAAAAAGATTTTACTATTAGCTTTAATAAAACGAATAACTTTATAAAAGTATTCTGCTTTTATATATAAAAGCTTTTCTTTTTATTACATTAATAATACCAATAAAATAAAAAATGGTGACTTATCACATAAGCATCAATAATCAATACCGCATGCTACTACGCAACTACGCCAGACATCGTATTTTTACTACCGAAAGTAGTTCAATAGTATTATAATGGTAAAACTTCCACCGTTATTTTCAATAAAATATTTTTGTCGTTTTCTCAATCCGACAATAATTTCGTTGTGGGGTCCACCAATGATTGTGCCGTTGTACGAATATTTCCCGTTAAAACGAATATTCCTCAACCAATCGAATATTATATACAACTTGCGTACTTTGCAAAATTTATAAATATTACCCACAACTATAACATTATATAAAATTACTCCATAATATTCAAAAATGATATTTATAGAAAATTCATCTTTATTCAAAAAGTTGGGGTCTTACAACTAATCGGCTTATTTGAATTTCTAGACGAGATATAGCTTGATCATACGAAATTGATTTTTCATTAAAGTTTTTATAGTTTTCTCTAATACACTAAGTCTTTCCTCTTCTTCATTTGATAATTCTTGTGGATATTGAGATTCTGTATCTGAATATGAATATGGATATGGATGTGGATATGAACTTAGATAAGAATTTGAATAAGTTAAAAAAATTGATTTACTTGGTGTGCATTAAAATTTTCATAGGGTTCTTGATTCTAAGCAAAATTATTATTCCAACTATAATAAGAATCTATTTTTCCACAAATCACAAAACAAATAGACAACTAACCACGAAAGTCACAAAAAAAATATAATAAAAAAATAAAATAAAAATCCTATTTCTACGGTTAACCTAAATAAAATCTAGACAGCTCCTAACTATTCCAAGTTACACCGTAAGGTCCACTAAATTCGAAATTAATTACATCACTAGAAAGTAAGTGTAAGAAAGGTGGGAGTCTCTCGTTTTGTTAAAGTTTTGGCTTCTAAACTCCATGAAATTAGTAGAATATCCTTGATATTTGCGCTTCATCCAGTATCTTTTTATGGAAATATTTTTTTGAGAATTCTTGATAAATTTTAGTTTTTTCGTGCCGGAGTACTATTCACGGGATACTATTCACTCGACTACTATTCACCCGGGATACTATTCATGATAAAAATTGATTCGTTTTTGGTCCAAATTATTTTTGGTACAATATTATTCTTGAATTTTATTCCACAAAGCAGTATCATGTTGACAATTTGGACGTTATTGATTTCTGGATAAATTAAATTATAAATCTTTAAAAATTTATCCTTGAACTTGTTTTATTGAATTCTTATCATCCTCATGTTTATATTATGTTGAAAGTCATATGTGGCCTGGATGGAATTGGTATGATTATGACCAGGGATTATTCGGTATAATCATGACCTTAATGTTACAAATGATGTGGTAAAAGTCCTCATTGGCCCGTAGTGCATTGATGGACAGTTGTTGGCATGATCATGACCATTAATGTGACGCCCCCAAAATTAGGTATACGTCACCCATCTTGGGTCGCCACTTACATGGTATATAAATTCAAATACAACTTATTAACCTAACTATCGTGTACAATACGACATAAACTGTGAGTTTGAATACAAATATTGTCTACTAGATATTATACAAACTCAAAAGGAGTCCTCATTACAACTATTATCACACTATTTCACGTAATAGTGAGGACTACTAATGCTATCCTCTCGACCATTACTCCGCTTCCCGACTTCGTCCCAATATGTTCTCATTTCACGAAGAACGGTGAAAGAAAGGGGAGCTCAACTAGCCCAAGAAGAAATATTATGACTAAGATAATGCGAGAATAAATTATCATTAGCCTTGACGATGTTAAACCGATAAAATACAATAGACAACCAGTTTAATCTGCGTAAATAATATCAATCCATTAAAAGAGTCAAGTAGAGAATAAAATCTACTATCTTTTAGGTTTTAAAGGTTTTCATCAATTTTTTATCATTGAGACTCGACAATAAATAAACCACCACATCTAATCATCCCTGCACCACTGTCAAGGATTTTCATCAAATTATCAATGGTCATGACTATACCGAATCACCCCGGTCATAATCATACCAAAAACTATCCATCAACGCATTACGTGCCACCGAGGACTTTTATCACATCATTTATAACAAGCCGTGATTATACCGAATGATCCTCGGTTATAATCATACTAAGTTCATCTATGCATGCGTAAGCGAAAGATAACATAATATATCATGAGGATGATGACAATGACATAATAATTCAATAAAACAAGTTCAAGAATTATTTTATCCGAGAATTAATAACGTCAAAATTGTCAACAAGAATCTTTTTTTTGTAAAGTAAAATTCAAGAATGATCGTAAGAATATTTCCATGAAAAGATCTTTGGATGAAACGCAAATATCGAGGATATTCTACTAATTTCATGGAGTATAGTATTCAAAGTTTTAACCAACCGGGTATAATAAAGAATGGAATAACAAAAGAAATCACCACGCATGCGGTACTTGCATGATGATGCGTTAGTTATTCCAATAATAATAATAATCTAACCGTGTCGGGTGAAATTCACAATCGGCGAGGATGATCCAATGAATAATAAATCTTTGAATAATAAACAATGGAACCGTGTCCTGTAAAACACACGACGGATATTCCAATGTAATAATAAATGCGGAATAATAAACAATGGAACCGAGTCCTGTGTAAAACACACGATGTGATATTCCAATGAAATAATAAAGAATGGAATAATGTAAGAAGATCACCAAGTATAGGGGATTCCGGCAGATACAAAGTTATTCCAATGTAATAAATAAATAAGATGGAATAACATAAGAATTTCACCAAGTATAGGGTATCTCGCATATACACAAGTTATGTATATAGGGTATACCACTTTTACAAAAGTTATTCCAATGAGAATAATAATGAATGGAATAATGTAAGTTCTCTTCATGAATAAGAAAGAATAACACCGGGCGGTACAACAAATAATACCCTTACCTTAGAAGAACCGAATATTGGCGAAAGTGAAGTAGCGAGAATACTTTTCTTCTTTCTCTCTATAGATTTTCTCTCTATAAACTTCTCTCTATAATTTCTCTCTGTGAGTTTCAATTGAATTAAGTAAGAAAATAATGAAGGAATGAGCTTATTTATAGGAAAATAGAATGCATAGTAATTAATCCATGAACGGTCCAGATTGATTTACTTTAATCGACGGTCCATATTTAAAGCAAAATCTTTTAAATAAAATATAATATATTCTATTTATATAAAAATATTTTACTATGCAAACACTATGCAATACTATACAAAACACTATGCAACACTTATCATAATAAAATATAATATATTCTATTTATAGAATAACTTTAATAAAGTATTCATTTTATATAAAAAGATGTTTCGCATTTTATTACGTTAATAATCTGAATAAAACAAAACGTCATTATCGCTATAATAATTCATATTATTAATCGACAATAATGGAATCAAACCGAGTGACTTCTCACATAAGCATCAATAATCAATACCGGTGTCTACTATGCAACTACACATTCATCGTACTTTTTACTACCGAAAGTAGTTCAACAAAGATCAACGGTAAAACTTCCGTCGTTATTTCAATAAAATATTTTTGTCGTTTTCTCGATCAATCCGATGATAATTACATTTATGGGGTCCACCAATGATTGAGTCGTTGTGCGAATATTCCCTCGCTAAACCGAATATTCCCCACCAATCGAATATAATATAACCACTTGCATACTTTGCAAAATTTATAAATACTACCCACAACTATAATATTATCTCAAATTCACACCATAATATTAAAAATTATTTCGACAAAATTTAAATCTTTATTGATAAAATCTGGGGTCTCACAATCTCCCTCCTTATGGAATTTCGCTTCCTCGAAATTAGTGTAACGACTGTATGATAAAGAGATGAGGATACCTTGAAAATATTAAATTCATCTTGAAATCACCAAAGCTATTCATTAACTATTCATCTTTGCACTACAAAAGCTAAAGATATACAATTGTAAAACCAATAATCTTTGAGACTCGACTTAATAAGATATCACAACCATGAATTATCCATGCACTTCTTGGCTAAGGATATTCAGATTTTTCAATTACTGATTATGATTATACCGAATAATCCGTGGTCATAATCATACCAAGTCTATCAATGCACTACTGACCAAAGATGACTTTTACCACATCCATGAATTAATATTTCATTCTTTGAGACTCACTTCAATAATTAATCCATATCATCGAATCATCCACGCACTACGGGCCAAGGATATTCATTAAGTATCACGACCACGAATTATCCATGCACTACTACCAAAGATAATCGTGTATTCATTAAGATCACGACCACAAATTATCCATGCACTACTACCAAAGATAATTGTGTATTCATTAATATCACGACCACAAATTATCCATGCACTACGGCAAAGATAATCGTGTATTCATTAGTATCACGACCACAAATTATCCATGCACTACGGCCAAAGATAATTGTGTATTCATTAGTATCACGCGACCACAAATTATCCATGCATTACTACCAAAGATAATTGTGTATTCATTAAGATCACGACCACAAATTATCCATGCACTACTACCGAAGATAATTGTGTATTCATTAAGATCACGACCACAAATTATCCATGCACTACTACCAAAGATAATTGTGTATTCATTAAGATCACGACCACAAATTATCCATGCACTACTACCAAAGATAATTGTGTATTCATTAAGTATCACGACCACAAATTATCCATGCACTACTACCAAAGATAATTGTGTATTCATTAAGATCACGACCACAAATTATCCATGCACTACTGCCAAAGATAATTGTGTTTTCAATTACTGGTTATGATTATACCGAATAATCCATGGTCATAATCATACCAAGTCCATCTATGCACTTTCAGAGGCCACGTATGACTTTCAACACAATATAAACGTAGGATAATGATATAAAGAATCAATCAAATGAGATAAAGGATAAATATTAAACATTTATAATATAATTTATCCAGATTCAAGAATATCCCCATGTTATCAATCACTTAATAATCTCATAATCTAATAACATTAATATTATAACAATATTTTAATCACTTCTTAAATTTATAAACAATTTATCTCAATTGTTTACGCTTTACCATATATGCATTTAATCATTCAAAATGCCATACTCATAAGATATCATCACCAATTATCAAATCTCTCAAAAAAATATGCATATACTCTATATAGGATTCTCTAGCCATAATATCCTATTTTCAACTTTGTTACTTTCACATAACATATTTAACTCATATGTTCAGAACTAAACTATTTTCATGAAAAATACCAAATCAGTCCCAAAATATTTCTTTTCTGGGATTTAGCATAATATAGTCCCATAATGAAAATATATTTTTTCTCGAATTTTAAAATTCATTTACTATTTTTCAAAAATTAATTTCTAATTAATTCCTTAAGAAATTAGCTACCTCAAGTTTAACTCCAAAATTCCCAAATCTTGGCAGGACCTTACACATGTTAACGTGAGCTTCTAGTTTAAATTTCATGGTCATCTGAGTTATAGAACTCCCGATTATAGCGTTTTCATCGAGAAAAACTAAATATTGAAATAGTCATAACTTGCTCATTTTAAGTCGAATGAGCTCATTTTTGGACAGGAGATACTTTATACCATATACCTTCATGTCCCAAAAGGCCAGAATTTTTCTCATAATTTAAGTGGCCAAAACAGCCCTTTAAAGTTTCTGGGCAGTAGCATTTTCGAAATTTACAGCTTTGGCCTCCTTTGCTAAAATCAGTCCACACAAAAATCTACAACACCTTTTCCAATAATTCCACTTGGATTAGTTAGGTAACTCATAGATCTAACTCTAGGACTTGACCACATTCAAAAATTCAAAATATAATAAGAGATATGGTCAATTGAATTTTATGTTACGCTTTTCACCAAAATCGATTTTCAACTCTTTGTGATTTCTAAGAAACTTTCATGTTTTTACATACTAACCAACATAACTCATCATAAAACTTACTAATACCACGAATACCCATGATTTTCATTATTCCAATGCTTTTATTATGACTTTCATCATAAACCACGTAAACTGCTCATTTAGTTGAAGAAATATTTGAGGTTTAAGAAATGGGTTTTTGTCTTTGGGTCAATACAAAATTCGATTTCACGCCTCTAGGGTAGGCTAAGAAATCTTCAAGAATACGTCAAGAAATTTATTAATGATATAAATATCATTCAAAATCATTACTCTCGTCCAAGATTTGGATAATCGTCACATTATTACCAACCGCGACTTTCATCCCAACTTTGGATAAAGACGTCACAATGACACCTTACATAAATGTATAGTCAAAAACTATTTTAGAAATTAGAATCTTTGGGAAGTGCTCAAGGAAACCTTCGTACATGGGAGGCCATGCTTCTAGGTTATGATAGATATCATATGGCCACAGAATTATTCTTGGTTTACCCAATAGACCCCAAAGAAAAATGAGAAGATTACTATCATATTCTTCCCAATGGTGAGTCTTCTCTTGATTTATCATTATCTCCACTGTCTCAAATTGAGAATTATACTTCAAACAAACACCAAGATCATATAGGTAGTGCTCGTAAATATACTCAGCAAGTGGATGAGCACAACCCTGTCTTATGATGACACGAGGTTGTATGTCATTAGACATCTTGTATGATAGTGGTAAAACACTCTTCCAACGTTGGGTTCGCCTCACCCTAGTTGATTCACCAAATATAACTTCTAAATGATGACCACCGTTCTATTCCACTGTTACCCCCGCTCGACCTAGCTACACTCTTATTACCTGAAAGGAATTGTGAAGCAAAAGGGTTAATTAATATATCAAATATTATCCCTATACTCTGACCGACCAATTAAATACCAAATAAATTTAGGTAGGTCATACTAGCGAAGGAATTCCCCGTCTCTCCCCTCCTAGTTCTTATCTCACATCTTAGCTAGGATCATATCCTAAGCTCGATACCAACCGCGACGCCCCCAAAATTAGGTATACGTCACCCATCTTGGGTCGCCACTTACATGGTACATAAATTCAAATACAACTTATTAACCTAACTGCGTAGGTATGCAATACGACATAAACGTGAGTTTGAATACAAATATTGTCTCTACTAGATATTATACAAACTCAAAAGGAGTCCTCATTACAACTATTATCACACTATTTCACGTAATAGTGAGGACTACTAATGCTATCCTCTCGGACCATTACTCCGCTCCCCGACTCGTCTCAAATTATGTTCTCATTTCAAGAGAATAAAGGAAAGAAAGAAAGTGAGCTCAACTAGCCCAAAGAAGAAATATTATGACTAAGATAATGCAAAATAAATTATCATTAGCCTTCAACAAATGTTAAACCGATAAAATACAATAGACAACCAGGTTTAATCACAGCTTATATGCAATCCATTAAAAGAGTCAAGTAGAGAATAAAATCTACTATCTTTTAGGTTTTAAAAGGTTTTCATCAATTTTTTATCACGAGAGACTCAAATTTTAATAATAAACCACCACATCTAATCATCCCCGTAACACGGTCCAAGGATTTTCATCAAATTATCAATGGTCATGACTATACCGAATCACCCCGGTCATAATCATACCAAAAACTATCCATCATCGCATTACGAAGCCACCGAGGACTTTTATCACATCATTTATAACAAGCCATGATTATACCGAATGATCCTCGGTTATAATCATACTAAGTTCATCTATGCACGTAAGCCAAAGATAACATAATATATCATGAGGGATGATGACAATGACATAATAATTCAATAAAACAAGTTCAAGAATTATTTTATCCAGAATTAATAACGCCAAAATTGTCAACAAGATACTGCTTTTGTAAAGTAAAATTCAAGAATGATCGTAAGAATATTTCCATGAAAAGATCTCGGATGAAACGCAAATATCAAGGATATTCTACTAATTTCATGGAGTATAAGTCAAAGTTTTAACCAACCGGGTATAATAAAGAATGGAATAACAAAAGAAATCACCATGCATGCGGTTGATTGATGTGTATGGTTATTCCAATGTAATAATAATAATCTAACCAGTCGTGAAATTCACAATCGGCGGATGATGATCCAACAGTAATAATAAATCTTGAATAATAAACAATGGAACCGTCCTGTAAAACACACGCATGTGATATTCCAACGAGAATAATAAATGCGAATAATAAACAATGGAACCAGAATTCCTGTAAAACACACGCATGTGATATTCCAACGTAATAATAAAGAATGGAATAATGTAAGAAGATCACCAAGTATAGGGGATTCACGTGATACAAAAGTTATTCCAATGTAATAAATAAGAATGGAATAACATAAGAATTTCACCAAGTATAGGGTATACCGCATATACGAGTTATGTATAGGGTATACCACTTTTACAAAGTTATTCCAATGAATAATAATGAATGGAATAATGTAAGTTCTCTTCATGAATAAGAAAAGAATAACACCCCTACCGTACAAATAAATAATACCCCTTACCTTAGAAGAACCGAATATTGGCAAAGTGAAGTAGCGAGAATACTTTTCTTCTTTCTCTCTATAGATTTTCTCTCTATAGCTTCTCTCTATAATTCTCTCTCAGAGTTTCAGTGAATTCGTAAGAAAAATAATGAAGGAATGAGCTTCATTTATAGGAAAATAGAATGCATAGTAATTAATCCATGAATCTATCTCAGATTGATTTACTTTAATCTGACGGTCCATATTTAAAGCAAAATCTTTTAAATAAAATATAATATATTCTATTTATATAAAAATATTTTACTATGCAAACACTATGCAATACTATACAAAACACTATACAAAAACACTATGCAACACTATGCATAATAAAATATAATATATTCTATTTATAGTAATAACTTTAATAAAGTATTCTCATTTTATATAAAAAGATGTTTCGCTTTTATTACGTTAATAATACGAATAAAACAAACGTCATTATCGCTATAATAATTCATATTATTAATCGACAATAATGGAATCAAACCGAGTGACTTCTCACATAAGCATCAATAATCAATACCGCATGTCTTACTATACAACCACACGTGATTCGTATTTTTTACTACCGAAAGTAGTTCAACAAGATCAACGGTAAAAACTTCCGTCGTTATTTCAATAAAATATTTTTGTCGCTTTCTCGATCCGATAATAATTACATTAATAGTCCACCAATGATTGAGTCGTTGTCACGAATATTCCCCGCTAAACCGAATATTCCCCACCAATCGAATATAATATAACCACTTGCATACTTTGCAAAATTTATAAATACTACCCACAACTATAATATTATCTCAAATTCACACCATAATATTAAAAATTATTTCACAAAATTTAAATCTTTATTGATAAAATCTGGGTCTCACAATCTCCCTCCTTATGGAATTTCGCCCTCGAAATTAGTGGTACGATACTGTATGATAAAGAGATGAGGATACCTTGAAAATATTAAATTCATCTTGAAATCCGCCAAAGCTATTCATTAACTATTCATCTTTGCACTACAAAGCAAAGATATACAACTCAGAAAACCAATAATGCCGAGAGACTACTACAATAGTATCACAACCATGAATTATCCATGCACCATTGGCTAAGGATATTCAGATTTTCAATTACTCCATGATTATACCGAATAATCCGTGGTCATAATCATACCAAGTCTATCAATGCACTACTGACCAAAGATGACTTTTACCACATCCATGAATTAATATTTCATTCACGAGACTCATTTCAATAATTAATCCATATCATCGAATCATCCCCGCACTACAAAAGCCAAGGATATTCATTAAGATCACGACCACGAATTATCCATGCACTACTACCAAAGATAATCGTGTATTCATTAAGTATCACGACCACAAATTATCCATGCACTACTACGAAAGATAATTGTGTATTCATTAAGATCACGACCACAAATTATCCATGCACTACTACTGCGAAAGATAATCGTGTATTCATTAGTATCACGACCACAAATTATCCATGCACTACTACCAAAGATAATTGTGTATTCATTAAGATCACGACCACAAATTATCCATGCATTACTACCAAAGATAATTGTGTATTCATTAATATCACGACCACAAATTATCCATGCACTACTACCAAAGAAGAATTGTGTATTCATTAAGATCACGACCACAAATTATCCATGCACTACTACCGAAGATAATTGTGTATTCATTAAGATCACGACCACAAATTATCCATGCACTACTACCAAAGATAATTGTGTATTCATTAAGATCACGACCACAAATTATCCATGCACTACTACGAAAGATAATTGTGTATTCATTAAGATCACGACCACAAATTATCCATGCACTACTACCAAAGATAATTGTGTATTCATTAAGTATCACGACCACAAATTATCCATGCACTACGGCCAAAGATAATTGTGTTTTCAATTACTGAGTTATGATTATACCGAATAATCCATGGTCATAATCATACCAAGTCCATCTATGCACTACAAAGATGCACGATGACTTTCAACACAATATAAACACGAGGATAATGATATAAAGAATCAATCAAATGAGATAAAGGATAAATATTAAACATTTATAATATAATTTATCCAGATTCAAGAATATCCCCATGTTATCAATCACTTAATAATCTCATAAATCTAATAACATTAATATTATAACAATATTTTAATCACTTCTTAAATTTATAAACAATTTATCTCAATTGTTTACGCTTTTACCATATATGCATTTAATCATTCAAAATGCCATACTCATAAGATATCATCACCAATTATCAAATCTCTCAAAAAAATATGCATATACTCTATATAGGATTCTCTAGCCATAATATCCTATTTTCAACTTTGTTACTTTCACATAACATATTTAACTCATATGTTCAGAATTAAACTATTTTCATGAAAAATACCAAATCAGTCCCAAAAAATATTTCTTTTCTGGGATTTAGCATAATATAGTCCCATAATGAAAATATATTTTTCTCGAATTTTAAAATTCATTTACTATTTTTCAAAAATTAATTTCTAATTAATTCCTTAAGAAATTAGCTACCTCAAGTTTAACTCCAAAATTCCCAAATCTTGGCAGGACCTTACACATGTTAACGTGAGCTTCTAGTTTAAATTTCATGGTCATCGGAGTTATAGAACTCCGATTATAAGCGTTTTTCGCCGAAAAAACCTAAATATTGAAATAGTCATAACTTGCTCATTTTAAGTCGAATGAGCTCATTTTTGGACAGGAGATACTTTATACCATATACCTTCATGTCCCAAAAGGCCAGAATTTTTCTCATAATTTAAGTGGCCAAAACAGCCCTTAAAGTTTCTGGGCAGTAGCATTTTCGAAATTTACAGCTTTGGCCTCCTTTGCTAAAATCAGTCCACACAAAATCTACAACACCTTTTCCAATAATTCCACTTGGATTAGTTAGGTAACTCATAGATCTAACTCTAGGACTTGACCACATTCAAAAATTCAAAATATAATAAGAGATATGGTCAATTGAATTTTATGTTACGTTTTTCACCAAAATCGATTTTCAACTCTTTGTGATTTCTAAGAAACTTTCGTGTTTTTACATACTAACCAACATAACTCATCATAAAACTTACTAATACCACTTAATACCCATGATTTTCATTATTCCAATGCTTTTATTATGACTTTCATCATAAACCACGTAAATCTGCTCATTTAGTTGAAGAAATATTTGAGGGTTTAAGAAATGGGTTTTTGATCTGGGTCAATATAAAATTCGATTTCACGCCTAGGGTAGGCTAAGAAATCTTCAAGAATACGCCAAGAAATTTATTAATGATATAAATATCATTCAAAATCATATTTCTCGTCCAAGATTTGGATAAGTCGTCACATTATTACCAACTTGTGACTTTCATCCCAACTTTGGATAGCACGTCACAATGACACCTTACATAAATGTATAGTCAAAAACTATTTTAGAAATTAGAATCTTTGGGAAGTGCTCAAGGAAACCTTCGTACATGGGAGGCCATGCTTCTAGGTTATGATAGATATCATATGGCCACAGAATTATTCTTGGTTTACCCAATAGACCCCAAAGAAAAATGAGAAGATTACTATCATATTCTTCCCAATGGTGAGTCTTCTCTTGATTTATCATTATCTCCAATTTGTCTCAAATTGAGAATTATACTTCAAACAAACACCAAGATCATATAGGTAGTGCTCAGAAATATACTCAAGAAGTGGATGAGCACAACCTGTCTTATGATGACACGAGGTTGTATGTCATTAGACATCTTGTATGATAGTGGTAAAACACTCTTCCAACGTTGGGTTCGCCTTTCACCCTAGTTGATTCACCAAATATAACTTCTAAATGATGACCACCGCTCTATTCCATCATTACCCCCGCTCGACCTACTAGCTACACTCTTATTACCCGAAAGGAATTGTGAAGCAAAAGGGTTAATTAATATATCAAATATTATCCCTATACTCGAATTCGACCAATTAAATACCAAATAAATTTAGGTAGGTCATACTAGCGAAGGAATTCCCCGCTCTCTCCTCCTAGTTCTTATTCTCACATCTTAGCCAGGGATCATATCCCTAAGCTCGATACCAACCGTGGCGCCCCAAAATTAGGTATACGTCACCCATCTTGGGTCGCCACTTACATGGTACATAAATTCAAATACAACTTATTAACCTAACTGTCGTGTACAATACGACATAAACTGTGAGTTTGAATACAAATATTGTCTACTAGATATTATACAAACTCAAAAGGAGTCCTCATTACAACTATTATCACACTATTTCACGTAATAGTGAGGACTACTAATGCTATCCTCTCGGACCATTACTCCGCTCCCCGACTCGTCCCAAATTATGTTCTCATTTCCTCAAGAGAATAAAGGAAAGAAAGGGTGAGCTCAACTAGCCCAAGAAGAAATATTATGACTAAGATAATGCAAAATAAATTATCATTAGCCTTCAACAAAGTTAAAACCGATAAAATACAATAGACAACCAGCTTAATCATGCAGCGGAATATGCAATCCATTAAAAGAGTCAAGTAGAGAATAAAATCTACTATCTTTTAGGTTTTAAAAGGTTTTCATCAATTTTTTATCATTTGAGACTCACTAATAAATAAACCACCACATCTAATCATCCTCGTAACACGGTCAAGGATTTTCATCAAATTATCAATGGTCATGACTATACCGAATCACCCCCGTCATAATCATACCAAAAACTATCCATCACCGCATTACAAAAGCCACCGAGGACTTTTATCACATCATTTATAACAAGCCATGATTATACCGAATGATCCCTGGTTATAATCATACTAAGTTCATCTATGCACGTAAGCCAAAGATAACATAATATATCATGAGGATGATGACAATGACATAATAATTCAATAAAATAAGTTCAAGAATTATTTTATCCGAGAATTAATAACGTCCAAATTGTCAACAAGATACTTTATTTTGTAAAGTAAAATTCAAGAATGATCGTAAGAATATTTCCATGAAAAGATCTTTGGATGAAACGCAAATATCAAGGATATTCTACTAATTTCATGGAGTATAAAGTCAAAGTTTTAACCAACCGGGTATAATAAAGAATGGAATAACAAAAGAAATCACCACGCATGCGCAGATTGCATAGATAGATAGGTTATTCCAATGTAATAATAATAATCTAACCAGTCGTGTGAAATTCACAATTTAGCGGTGATGATCCAATGTAATAATAAATGCTGAATAATAAACAATGGAACCAGTCCTGTAAAACACACGACGGGATATTCCAATGTAATAATAAATGCGAATAATAAACAATGGAACTGTGTCCTGGTGTAAAACACACGACGTGATATTGCAATGTGAATAATAAAGAATGGAATAATGAAGAAGATCACCAAGTATAGGGGATTCAGCATGATACAAAGTTATTCTAACAGTAATAAATAAGAATGGAATAACATAAGGATTTCACCAAGTATAGTAGTATCTGGCGTATATACAAAGTTATGTATAGGGTATACCACTTTTATAGGTTATTCCAATGTAATAATAATGAATGGAATAATGTGTTTCTCTTCATGAATAAGAAAATAATAACACCCTTACAAGTACAACAAATAATACCCTTTACCTTAGAAGAACCTAATATTGGCAAAGTGAAAGTAGCGAATACTTTTCTTCTTTTTCTCTATAGATTTTCTCTATATACTTTCTCTCTATAATTTCTCTCTCTAGTTTTTCAAAGAATTCGTAAAGAAAATAATGAAGGAATGAGCTTATTTATAGGAAAATAGAATGCATAGTAATTAATCCATGAATCGGTCCAGATTGATTTACTTTAATCGACGGTCCATATTTAAAGTAAAATCTTTTAAATAAAATATAATATATTCTATTTATATAAAACATTTTACTATGCAAACACTATGCAACACTATGCAAAACACTATGCAACACTATGCATAATAAAATATAATATATTCTATTTATAGAATAAATTTAATAAAGTATTCATTTTATATAAAAAGATGTTTCGCTTTTATTACGTTAATAATACTGAATAAAACAAAACGTCATTATCGCTATAATAATTCATATTATTAATCGATAATAATGGAATCAAACCGAGTAACTTCTCACATAAGCATCAATAATCAATACCGTGTGCTACTATGCAACCACACGACATCGTATACTTTTACTACCGAAGTAGTTCAACAAGATCAACCAGAAAAAACTCCGTCGTTATTTCAATAAAATATTTTTGTCGTTTTCAATCCGACAATAATTACATTTAGGGTCCACCAATGATTGAGTCGTTGTACGAATATTCCCCGCTAAACCGAATATTCCCCACCAATCTAATATAATATAACCACTTGCATACTTTGCAAAATTTATAAATACTACCCACAACTATAATATTATCTCAAATTCACACCATAATATTAAAAATTATTTTGACAAAATTTAAATCTTTATTGATAAAATCTGGGGTCTCACAATTAATAAAAACACGAATATCATTGGCTCGTAGTGCATGAATAATCTGTGGTCGTGATCTTAATGAATATCCTCGGCGTAGTGTAGGGATGATGTGGATTATTTATTAAAATTTGAGTCAAATGATAAAAGTGATGAAATACCTTTTAAATCATAGAAGATAGTAGATTTTATTCTCTACTTGACTCTTCTAATGGATTGCTTGTTCACCGAAGTTAAACTTGATGTTTGTTATATTTTATCGGTTTAACATCGCTGAAGGCTAACGATAAATTATTCGCATTATCTTAGTTATAATATTTCTTCTTTGGGCTAGTTGAGCTCACCCTTTTGCTTTCATTGTTCTCTTCGGAAATGAGAATGTAGCAATGGACTAGTCGGAACGGAGTGACGGTCGAGCAGGATAACATTAGTCCTCACTATTCTATGAAATAGTGTGATAATAAATGTATTGAGGACTCCATTTGAGTTGAATACTGTCTAGAAGATAATATTCGTATTAAAACTCTCAGTTTATGTTTTGTCGTATTTTACACGACAGTTGCATTATTAAGTTGTATTTGAATTTTTTACCATGTATTTGGCGACTCAAGATGGGTGTTGTATACCTATTTTGGGGGCGTCACAGTTGCTCCACAGCAACCGGTTGCTGTGGATGGAAGCCCTATATATATATGAGAACTGATATTCTCACATGATCCTCTCGCACATGAGCATATAGTGAGTCTCACCATCATGTGAAAATGAACTATGTGAAAGTATAAAAAACACATGTGAAAATAGTGCTCCTATATATATATATAAATGTTGATATAGATTTATATATATAATATAACATTTGTGATCAGAGCATAAAATTATTCGGTATTTTCTTATCTTTATTCTCATGTTCGGCTAATTAAAATAAAAATATTAATCCTGTCGAAGCTTGCCATCCCCGCATGTAACAAACTCTAGAGATAAATCTTCAACATTATTAGATCATCCATAGGCGGAACTAGGGGGGTCATATGACCCCCCACCCTGGAATTTTCGGGAGTTATTTGTTTTCCTTTTCCTTCCTTTTTTATGTATTTATTTTTCTCCTTTGTTTTTTTTGTTTTTACTTTATCATCAAAGTGAGGCAAAAAAAAGTGGTAACAATTCTCTCTGTAAACTAATTAAAAATAAAAAGATAAAGAAATAAAATAATTTTTTTATCCTATTATAGTGACCATAAGTTCACTATAGTTCTATCCTATAAAGATTATTAAATCTCTCTTCTTCTATTTTTTTTTTGTTTTTGTTGCTTTGGAATTCATTCTTTCAAGTTAATTAATCTCATGAACCACAATATAAGGTTTTGAATATATAATATTATAATTTGTAATTTATCTATAAAAGTAGCTAAGTAGTTGACTAAAAAATTCAAAGTCTGATTAATAGTCTCATAGTTCGAAAAAAATTATATATATATATATATATATATATATATATATATATATTTAAAGTCATTGGACTCAACAAAGTCCGAGCTCGATTCAGGCTCGACTTGAAAAAATACGAGCGAGACTCGGATTCGTTAATAATATGATCCAAATCTGAGCATTAAAAATAGTTTGAATAAAAATATGAGTAGAATCTGAGCAAGGTTATACTCAACTCGTTTAAGATTCAAACTACTCGAATTCTTGATTATGATTCAATACATACCCGGTTAATACATATTCGATTAGATGTTCGATACATTCTCTTATAATATATACAAATTTAAATCAAATTAGGATAATTAGTTATTATTTTGTTTTGTTTTTAATTTTAATTTTAATTGTGATTTTATATTTGTAAAGTGTAATAATAAATATATTTTCTCATTTTTAAGTAAAATAACAAATTCAATTTATAATTATATTTATTATAAAACTAGTTATTATGTGAAGACTCGAATTCGAGCTTGAATTTGAAGCTCGCGAGTAGTTTGAATAAATATTCGAGTCGAGTCGGATCGAATTCGAGTAATAAATATTCGAGTCGAGTCGAATCTGAATAGGATTTTTTAAATATAATTCGAATTCGAGTACGAATTTATCATTTCGAGTCGAATTTGAGTAGCTCTCTGTTCACTCTAGTTCGACTCGTTTACACCCTTAGTTGGAATAGGATATTCTAAAAATACTATAATTGGGCAAAATGAATTTGAAAGAAGCACTCTAAGCGTTAATAAATAAAATTTTTTACTGATATATTTTGACCTCCCTCTAAAAATGTTCTGATTCCGCCACTGAAATCATCTGTCCAAAAAGTTGAAGATGTTCAATAGAATTTAGGATAAAAATATTAGTGATAATAGTATAAGATGACAAATATTCTTAAATTTATTATTATAATTTAATTATCATAAATTATTAATTTTTGAAGTATACAAAAAACAAAAATATATTATCAATATTTGTAAATTAAGTAAATGATACATTTTTGTATAAGAAGGGAGTAATATTTTTTTATATAAAAATTATATTTTATAATATTTATATTATTAAATTTAAGTATTTATCGAGGTTTTCTATATATTGGACATATGTACATTTGTAGGCTATGTTTGTTTGTAAAAATAATGAGTAGAATAAATTTAATTTATTTTCTTAAAGATTATTTTATCCTGTTATTAGTTTGTTATTTAATATATTGACTATATTTTGCAATTTCTAAGGTCATTCAATCGAAAAGAGGAGTTGTTTGTCTTACCACACGTACCTTAACACTAGAAGTTCCATGTTGGAACTTGTGACTTATAACATGTAAAATTTCATCGAAAAACTAGTGTGGTGAATGAGCTGACGACTAACCTATCGAGATTGAATCAAAGGTTGTGGGGCGTACTACTGCGAAGTTTATGTACGTGTAATAGCGCTGAGGCGTGCTAGTGCAAGGCTAAGTGTGGCGCGGTGCATGACGCCAGATCGATCGATTTACACACGTATGGCGTGATGAACGATCAATGACATTTGGGAGGCGGTGCTGAAGCGCGCTCGGTCACAGATCAAGTTTAATAGTTTGTTTTTTGGAAGGACATTATGGATATTTGAGCCATAATGTGAAGTATGGTTTGAATATAATGAGTGGTTATAAATACTATCTATTGTAAAGTCATATGTAACTAGCAATCATCAATAAAACAACAAGTCGTCTGTGGAGTACCCAAATTGAAGAATCATGTAAATCTCTGTGTTAATTCTCTATTGTCGTGTGTGTAATCCTAATTCTAACATTCCAGCGGGCACCTTAGCAGAGGAAGATTAGATAGCAAATTTATATTCATTAGATAAGAGATTGTGGATGTCTTACGGTTCATTACTCGATTAGGTAGATGGCATATAGGCTAGAGCTTTCGCCCGTCTTTGTGATTTGTGAATGATCTTCTGGAAGAGTTGAACCCTGTGATATTTTGCGGCTCTATTATGAGGCCATTTGATGATGCTATTGCCAAAATATCAAGTTGTTGGTTCAAAAAGGTGATGTTTTTTTTGGTGTATTAAATGATCTTAAAAATAATAAAATATTTTATGAGAACAAATAATAAATTAATTATGAGATAGAATAATCTCTAAAAATATTAAATAAGAGTAAATTGACTTATTACATTCATTATTTTTGAAAACCAGCTGAATGTCAAAAGGTTGGGAACTGATATTTTCAGTTGTATTTTTTATATTTGAACATAGTCCTTTCTTATATGAGCATATAGTAGGTCTCACCTTTTTGTGAGAAGAAATTATGTGAAAATATAAAAAATACGTGTGAAAATAGTGCTCTTTTTTAAGTTGCAAGTTGTTGGTTCAAATCTAGAGTCAATTTGTCTAAATATTTGAAGTTTTATTTTTTTTTAAAATTAAGCACACATTCCGTGTACTAGTTCATTTTAAGTGAAAAATAAATAAATTCATATTTGTGTATTTCAGCCAAAAAAGGGCCGTTTTTCTAAAATGAAAATTGATATTTTCATATATTTTTTTAATATTTTCATATTAAAAGTATTGTTATAAATATATAGCGATTATAAAAAATACTCATTATAAAATCTATATAGACCATTTTCATGTAATTTTCTGTTGTGAATTTCCTTCCCAAATTTATAGACGCGCACACATGTCGGAAAAAAGGGTCTCGGGGATGCGGAGAATACGGGAGGAATCACATGGGAAACACGTGGGTTTGTTATGGAGGAATAAGAGGGTGCCAATGGGCCAACCATGCCACGTGATGGGCGATGGTTTCCGATTTCCTAATTCACAAATCCAGCAGCCGAGCCCGACCATACTTTTGTCCACAAACAAAATCCCAACGCCGTTTCACTCTTTCTTTGGTGGTTGGAATAATAAATAAAATAAAATAATAATTAGTCAATATATATTATTCTAAAAATTCTTATTATTATTTTAAACACTCTTAAATTAAATATCTACTTATTTTAAATAATTTTTTTTTATAATAATTTGTCTATAGTTCTTTTAGTATTTATCGTCATATTTCTATTTTTTATGCATATTTATGAAACATCATTAATCATCTGTAAAAAATTATGCATTTAAATGAGAACTTAAATATGAACAAATTTATCATTTTATCATTTTTTTAATATGCACAAAAAGTCGATTAGTATTTTTATCTTGGAATGCGAGTGGTATCTCCTAGGCCTATCCTATGATTCGGGGATTTAAGGAGGGTGACCTGATATAGTTCTTTTTGATGTTCTTTCAAAAAATAAATACGAAAGAAAGAAACATATAAACTCAACTAATTATCACAATCGGATTAATTCAATAACTATCATAAACTACATAGAAATTAATACTATGTAGACAATTGTTATTTTAAAAATTAAAATAAATTCAAGTTGCAATTTAAATTATAAAATTTATAAATTTAACAGTATCAAACTAAAATAATATTGGCAAAGAACAAGGGAGCCCACTATTTCATTTTTGTAGGGTGATATCCCAAACAATAATTGTACCATCCATCTCACCAATCAAACATATAACTGTGTATATTCAAGCATAGTGGATCACCTCTCTAGCTATCAAAAAGATTAATTTATTAGGTTGATACTCTATTATAATTATTAATCCATTTAAATTCTAGAAATTTTTCAACATGAGATTAAGATGAAATATCCCAACAATTAAAACCCTTTTTTGCAAAATAGAAAGAGTAGTAGTATTTAAGTATGGGTTTTCTTAACATGTGCACATGTTAAGCACGAAACACTGAATTTAAGAAATGAGACCAAATATAATTTTTAAATGCATGTAGCTCCACTGAAATATTATTTTATGTATTTAAAAATTATATTTCAATGAGCCACATCCTTTGAAGAATTCCGTACTTCCCTAAGGGCACATGTTAAGAAAACCCTTTAAATATTACTTACTAGCTAGTCCTTCAAAAATGTTTATGGAAGTGTGGTTCTATGTTAATAATACTAGTTATAAGAGTAGGAGAAAAATATCAATAATAGCCCGCTAACAATGCTAAATAATATCAATAAAACGTTGATAGAAGTGTGGTTATATGTTAATAATACTAAATAATATAAATAATTTTGAATTTTTAATTCATCCTAATAAATTATCTGTGTCGTTCAAAATTTGTAGATAAATTTCACCGTCGTACCGAATGCACCGGACTGTTACTAGTTATTATATATTTATACAAAGAACCCTTATATCTCTCACAATGGTATCCCGGTCCAAGGCAAAGCCCAACTAACAATTTGCTATAAAAGAATTGGAAAAAATTACCCCATCTCGATTTTGTCTGCTAATCTATTTGCGCAGAAAAATTCCTCTATTTCTAACAGGCAAGTGATTTTGAAAATGAAAACTTTCGTCTTAATTAATTATTATTTTTTTGATATTATATATAAGATACGTATAATTTTTCGTGCTAGATTCTATTGGCGGATTCTTCTAGGAAGATTAGGTCTTTGTTTTTGTCTTTGTCTTTCTATGTGTTGTGATGATTTTGTAGCATTTCCTCTTTTTCTCAGGTAAGAATTTTCTGAATTTGGTTATGGGCCTCTGCAATTCTTTATGGGGTTTCTTATCTGAATTTCTTTTCTTTTTTCTTCTTGTTTTTGCTCTTTCCCTTTCGTTTGAAGGGTCTTGTACTAAATTTGAGATCCCCCCTTCCTTTCCCCTTGAATTTGTTTTAATTTTAGGGGGCTGGATTTTTTTTTATTTTTTATTTTCTAGTGGGCGGAAGTTGATTTCTTGAATTTGTTTTAATTTTAAGGGGGCTGAATTTTTGTTATTTGTCATTGTCTCTAATGGGCGGAAATTGATTTGATCTGGTTTTGCATGAATTTTGCAGACGAGCTTCTGGCCTGCGGGGGTGATTTAATTAAATGTATGATTGTTGTGCATAATTTACTTTCAAGAGGAGAATTGAGGTTAATTGATTATTGAACGGCCAGAGCTTCAGTTAATAAGGTTTGTTTCTTTTCTGAAATGTAGCCTTTGGGTTTATGTTGATTCACTGAGGTGAATTTGCATTTTTTTTTGGGCTTAAATTTACTCTTGCATTTAGTATTTGAAGATATCTATGCCTTTGTTTTTCATAAATATATTTGCATCATGAATTTATCATTTAAAGGTCATGTTTAATCACTAGGTTGCTGTATTTATATTCATTATTTGCCATTTTAAAAGCTGTATTTATATTTCATCCTTATTTGATCTCAGTGTCAATGGTGAAGATGGAAATTATATGAAAACAGGTTGTTTTCACGTTTAGCTTGCTTCTTTCTCGCAACATTTGAGAAATTGAGTAGATCCAATTAATTCCATAAATTCATGGATTCTGTTTAGATTTCTCATCGATGATGCACTGAAGCCTAATTTTTGAAACTCATAGTTCGCTAATGCTCAGCAGCATTTATTATTGGGGCATTTCCACTATGTACGTGTTGGTTAGTTTGGCATTTCCACTACGTGTAAGCAGTTGCATGAGCCGTTTGTTGGTTATCGTGGCTTGTTGTTTTCTAGTGATGTATGAGTTAATGAGTAGCTACAATTAATGCAATGAGATCATGATACCTTTTAGATTTCTTATTAATACTAATTTTTGTATTGCCTGGTGAGCTATTATCAGCAACATTAATCATCCTGGCACTAGCTGCTTCGTTTAGGCAATTACGTAAAGAACTTGCTGGTTATTTTGGCAATTCCCTCAATGTGTAAGAAGTTGCATGAATTTTTGTTAGTTGGTGGCACTGAAGTTGTTGGTGTTAGTAATTGATCGTGGATATGGAAACAACTATTTTGAAATGTCAAGGGCACTTAGCATTATCTACATGTAGTTCATGGCCTTATACATTTGTTAACATTGACAATATTTATCTGATGGTCTGTGTTGCATATATAAAATGTTTAATTTTGAAAAATGCCTCCTTTGTGACTTGTCATGGAAGCAAAGCAATTGAAAATCCCAGGGATGGAATAGTTTTATATTTTTTGCTGCCATGGAACTATATTTTGCATGAATATTATCATTCATATCACATGTTATGTGTATAGCACAATCATAGTTGTCAAATCGTGAATCGACCCCCATATCGTATTTTATGTATTGTATCATGAATTGAATTGTACGATACGGAAATGAATCGAAAAATGTGATAATATATATTTAAACATATAAAACACAATTTTTTGGACAATCAAGCATATTAGCTTGACTATACATCATAGTTGTCACGGCGAGGCGAGGCGCGGCGCGGCGCGGTGGTAGTTGACCACTAGGACGCTTAGGTGATAAGGTACTCGCCATGGCGTCTGTATGGCGAAAAGTCGTTCACAGTGTACAATTTATACATTATATATTTTACTTCAAAAGTACATTGAGTAATGAAATTATTATAGACAACAATGCTATACATAAAAGTAGTCAAATAAATATTATTATAGACTAAAAATAAATTCTATAGTTAAATAGTAGCCAAATTACTCTAAATTAATTTATTACTTATTAGATATTATTTTAGTAATCTTTATAGAGTAACAAGAGAAAAAGAAAATTCAGATTCACTTATTATCTATAAAACAAAAGAGAATAATTTAGATTAACATGTGGAGATTTATACATCTACTTATAGAAAGTGACGTGAAAAAAATAGAACGACATTCTGAAGAAGATATAAAACTCAAAAAAGTGATTAAAGGCTCATCAAGTGATATAGAATATGTTTATACTAAAAAAACCTTTTCATTTGAAATGGTAGAAGGCTTGAAAGTTTTGTTTTTGCTCTTTTAGTTCTACTTAAAAACTTTTTCAAGTCGATTTCTAACTTTAAAAAGTATCGTACATTGTATCGTTTCGTAAAAATCGTATCGAATCATAACTGAATCGTAGGATAAGGTGTCATTTTAGATTCATCTTGCAATACGTATCGAATTGTCTACGTATCGTATCGTACGATACTTATCGCGTATAGTAAAATTCTGACAATTATGAGCACAATACTGATGATATAACTGGATTTCAGGAACAGACATAAATGCTATGTTTTACTACAATATGTATTAGGAATAGTGATATGAATTTCTGTACAGATCTGATAAAAATTCTATGGTTGATATTTTTTTGATCTGCTGATGTGCAGTGTTTTCCAGTAATCAGTACTCCACAAAATTGGGTATAATTGTTGATGGACTTTGAAAGGTTGAAGGGTGTATGGTAAGTATAGGGTGAAAATAAAAGATACTGACATAGGACAAGGTTTAAAAGGGTTTAGGGAGGATCCGGTTAGCATGAAGTTATTTTTTAAGTAAGTTGGTCAATTGACCAATAGAATATTGACACACATACAACCCCGCCTGCGTGTCAGTATTTTATTGGTCAATTGACCAACTTACCCCAAAATAAACTTCATACTAACTACTTCCGTTTAGGGATGAGAAATGAGTAGAAAGTAGGGGAAAAAGGAAATACAATAAAAGCCAAAAGGCTAGAATGACACAAAACCTCAATTCCAAATTCGAATGATGGAGATGCATCTTTTATATAGACAATGAAAACCCGTAACCTAATTCAGTAAGGAAACAAACTCCTAATTGATATCTACTAATTAATAGATCTACTAGTTACCGACTATTATAACTAAAAATACTCCCTCTGTCCCCAAAACCATGTCTACGAGAACAGAATAAATTGTCCGCTAAAGGATTTCTATTGTCTAAAAGTAGAATAGTACACAGATCTAATATGAAATATACATAAAAAGACTAGTTTACCCAAAAAAGTATATTTAAGAGGGGTCTTCTAGTTTTAAAAAGATAAGTATTCATAAGTGTACTTACATGGGGCGTGACAATGGAACTTAATTTAGCATCTCTCCTCTACTTTACTTATTTTTTATTGTGTGAAAAGTGTACTTTTTTGGACGTCCTTTTGAAAACTGAGGGAGGTATTATTATTGCATAAATATAAAAATATTCTAATTATAATCAACTTATCTCTAAATAGTAATATGAATAAATGATAAATCCCTTGACAGCTGAGGGATCCAGAAGGCTGCAAATTCCAGGACATAAGATTCTCCTTTTCAACCTCGGGAGGCCTAAAACCAACTTCTACTCTCTCCATTAATATCAACAGAGTAATGAGAGGATGAAAATCCGCCTATAACCCTCTTCTTCCATGACTACTATCATCAAAAACCTTCCTTATCAACACCCAACACCCAACACCCAACACCATACACATACAATTTCACATCACCACTTGAGGTTTACACGTTTTCTAACACCACCACATGAGTTTTAAAAATCGACGCATAAACTCCTGAGGTATTGAAGTTAAGTGAAAAAGAGCTTTCCGTCCTAACTCTCTTAATTAAAGTGCATATGGACAATTATACCATTTTTATATATAGTGAATGATGAGGCAAAATTTCTCATTTCTGTAATTCATTCTAGGGTTCTTTGAACCTACTTATCTTCTTCAACATATTTCTTAATCTTTCATTTGACCCAAAACTCCAGTAAACAAACCACTATGTATCAACTTATTCAAAATATCAAAGCCCCAAATTACCTGATCGGGAAGCCATCTAGATCTAACTTTTCGACGATATTATGAGCTTGATTTGGGATGTAATTGAATTGATTGTGCTTGGAATTTTCCAATCTATAATGCCCAGAGGTTTCCAAGTGCAAAGGGTAGGATTGTAAAGGTTTTACTCGATTTTCTAGAAGTATTTTTAGATTTCGAGAACAAAGATGATTTTTGTGATTTGGGACTGATTAAAGGATGTTTTGGGGCTGTTAATCCATTGATGGTGCTCGTTTTTGGTCAAGGAACAATGCCCAGATGATAGCACACTTCAATTGATGGATTTGATGAGGTAGTGTAGGGGTTTCACTTGATTTTTCCATGTTCCGCGAATTGAGATGATTTTTTTATGATGTTAGACTTATTTGATGATGTTTTGGGGATGTAAATCCATCATAGATGCCCGTTCTTTCTCATAGGAGTGATCATTCGGTTATAACCAAAAACCGAATTATCGACAATTTTACTATCCGAATTACTAACCGAAATTTGAAACTAACCGAATTACCGAATACCGAATTACCGAATTGTATATTCGGATATTCGGGTAATAACCTAACATGTGCTCTTTTTTAAATTAAGCAAAAAGTCTAACAAATTAACTGTTAACTTTTTATGACACATCAGCAACAAGCAAAAAATACAGCAGCAAATTAACTGTTAACTGTCTAAAAAATTAACTGTCCAGGATAAAGTTTAAAAATACAGCATCATGAGATATCCCAGTAAATTAAACCAACAAGCAACATCATGAGATATCCCAGTAACAAGCCAACAAGCAACAGCAACAAGCCAACAGCAATACAACATGGTGTTTGAGATATCCCAACAACAGCAACAGGCCAACAGCAACAGGCCAACTGAAGCAAGCAAGAGATCCCAGTAAGGCAGTAACTGCAGTTAGGTAGTAGATGACAGTTAGGTAGTGAATAATGGTGTTTGATCTTTAACAGTTAATAACTTAACACAGATGAACAAACAAACTCAGATGAACAAACAAACTCATATTAATGTATGAACAATCAAACTCATTCACCTCACAAGTTACAATCAAGACAAATCAAATTAAAACACCTCTTGACATCATCTACAAATGTCAAACAAATCAAAATATTATGTCAATCACTATATATCAAAATCCTCTCTTTTAATCTTCCCCATCTCTTACTACTCCAAAGATAAGTAAAGTAGGTAACTGAAAAGGTAAAATAATAAAACACATTGTTTCCCTGCTGAGAAATTAACATAAGAATAAAGCTTTTGACCACTTTAGCATTCTATATTTGTTTTCAGAATAAGCTACAAAAAAATTCTACCAAAAATTACAATTGCAAGAATTAACACTCTTTCCTATTAAACACCTTCAGTTCTGGTCTTTTGATCAGATCAAAGGTTATTATCACTCTACAACCAAACAAGTCAAAAATATGAATTGAAACACACTGACCACGTTATTAACAACCATTCTACGACTAAACAAACCAAAAACTGAAAAATTAAAATATGCAAAAACTATTTGATTAATCCAATGAATTAAAGATTCATAATGAGAGAGATAATTACATTTGCGAACACGAGCTGCAGGAAAGGCGCAAGCAGAGCAGCGACTCTTCTGGAGGTGGAAGCTGCGGCGGCCGCATCTTATACACAGTGTGTGTGTTTTGTTCCTCCTCTTACCAAAGCTTCATGTTCCATTCCCGGCTTTTCCCTGTAAAATTAACCATAACAAATACTCAAATAGAATCCAATTTCATTACAACAGAAGATCAAAACAATATTAGTCGGAGATTGAGACTGTCGAGTAGTCGACAGTCGAGACTCGAGAGTCGAGAGGCAACTGGGCAAGAGGCTGAGGCTAAGGCCGAGGACTGAGGAATCGAGATCTTAGATCTGGCTAGGGCAAAATGAGAGAAAACAAAATATACTGATAGAGTACAGTGAGGGATAGACTGATAGGATAATATTATAAAATTAATTTTTTTAAGTATTAAAGTTCGGTTATTCGGGTATCCGAATAACCTACTTTTTGAAAACCGGAACCGAAACCGAATGCCGAGTAATAATTCGGATATAACTGAAATTATAAAAAAAACCGAAAAACCGAAATAATTCGGTTCGGTTTGGTAATTCGGTTTTATCCGTTTTTTGCTCACTCCTACTTGCTCAAGGAACATAGCCCAGAGGTTAAGACACTTCGATTGACGGATTTGGTAGGGAAATGTAGGGTTTTCGCTCAATATTTTCATGTTTCTCAAACTGAGATTGTTTTACATGATTTGGGGCTGCTTTGATGATGTTCAGGGATTGTTAATCTGCTGATGATGCTCATATGTGATCATGTTCTGGGCTTTCTTTAACATTGATGGATTTGGTCAAGAATGTTTCATGTCTAACTTGTGGTTAGCTAGATTATTAATATAAATTCATAATCTTCATTCCTAAAAGGATAGGTCTACAAGGGTTTAGGATTTTAGATCTCTGAGCTTAATAACTAATAACTATAAGAATTTAACAAAGGATTTGAGTGATATTATCTGGGCTTCTCCTTTTTTGGGTGGCAGGGAGATCTTGGATGATGCTTTAGTGAATAAGAAGGTGGTGCAAAATGTCAAGAGAAGTGTCCCTAAGGTTGTGATTCTTAAGTTTAACGTCATGGTACAAGTAAAATGTACTTTCCTGAATCTGATTTCAATACCTAAATGATTTCTAGGAATTAATTCTTTTTGAACAACGTCGGACTACAGTCTGTTCTTTCGGCTAGCAGGCTTACGAGTATCATTGAGAGAGCATCCTTATCATTAAGAGTAACATAATGGCGACTTTGTGGTTGGATGAGAGTGAGGATGTGAGTGGAATTTATGGGTTTTTCTAAATTTTGTTTTCAATTTACTTTTTTGAAATTTGTAACAAGAAACGTCATTTGGTACTTGCTTTTGATTTGCAAAAATTGGAAGCAAAATTCACTTTGGCAGAAAAATGGTGAAAGCACCAAAACCTTGTGTTTGTTAAATAACTGTTTCTACATGTTTCTGCTTCCTATTTTTGTTTCTATATCGTTCTATTTTCACTAGTTAAAATAAAATCAGGCAAAAGTTTTCTGCAACCATGTTTAAACATATTTTATACAAATAATAAATTATTAATTTTGTTGCTAATAAGATTTTATGTTTGGACCTCATTAAAGTTAAATAAATAAAATGGCTCCATGTGCAAGCAAATTTTAAAAAGCAAGCTTTTGGCGTTTTCACCTTTTTGTTATCAAAATAGGTTTTACTACCACTTTTTCAAAGCAAAAGCAATTAGCTAACAACTTTTTTTGCTACTGATTTCAAAAATGTGGAAGCAGAAGCGAAAATTAAAACCACAAATAGTTACCAAACGGACCCTACTTATTCAATTTTAGCAACACATGAAGTTATTCCAACTTTAATGAGGTCCGGACATCTAATCTTATTAATGACGAATTTCATAACTTCATCACTTCATAAAATAAAATTTTAAAAACTTAAGTTTAGACATGATTAGCTAATATTGTTGCCTGATTTCTACTCCCACTAATGAAAGCAAGTGAAAGTAGAAACATTTGAAAATGCAGATTGCAGAGACATGAAAACAGAAGCACTACCAAACAAACTTTGGGTAATTTTGTTCTAGGGGAAAGACCGAAAGATATATAATGAAGAAGAACCTGACGCTAGACTTTTGTTTAATTAAACTTATCAAATTATTTCCCTTTTGGAAACTTTAAGCTCTCTTGATTAATTAAATGAAATACTGTACTCTTAATAGGAAGTGAAACATAGTTATTTTAGTCTTCAAACTTATATGAATGGTAATCCTTGTCAAAAGCAGCAAATGAAATATAAAAAAATTGTCACTATCCCGTATACATACTAACCTCTCAACACTAATCTTTCCCGGAAAGATAACGAAGGGGAAAAATTCTGAGCCAAAAATATGTTGCAGACTTTTAAGATGACATGATTTAGTCTCTGATCATTACTTCAATTCACTAACTACAATACTTTTATTTTGCTGCTAAATTCTCAACTATTTTGTAGCTAAGAGCTCTTGGTAGAAACAGTTTTTGTTGTATTGTTGCTCTTTTTTGACAAACATTCCCAATCTGCCTTGGTAGTCTTTATATCAAATCTATCCACTGAGTTCCGAATCTCTTGGATTTTAAATCGTAATCTAAACAAACACTGATGGGCCACACCACTTTAGGTCTTGTATGTCATAAATCTTTTGCAAGTAAACTCAATCAAGTTTGATTCAAAGTGTTCATGTTGTGAATCTTCTTAGCTTTTCAACTTGTTGCATTGTATTGAATGATTATTGATTAATACAAGAAGAGCTACCCATATGTGTAGCACCATGTTGTCAAAGCTAATTGTTGTGATCTTTATAATCAAGCTAGCCACACATGCAATAATTGGAGTTTTTGTGCTTATTTTAATCCTTCTTAGTTTTGTTCTTTTATATGTTGCAAAATCCCAAAACTGTGAGTAGATTGGTCCATAGTGAACATTTTTGCTCTCATTGTATATGTGCTGTTGCACTCTAGTTTTTCTTGATGTCTAAAGAAATTAACTAGCAGTTTAGCTCCAATTTAGTTGGCATGCCAATTTATTTGATCCTATCATTAAGTTTGTTAAGCTGGATCTATTGGTACCAACCTTTTAGATAGGCTCATTATTGCTGGACAGGGTTGTGTTGAGAAGGACTTATTGTGGGGAGGGCTTGTGGTAGGCTATTTTTAGTTTGTGTCCCCAGTCTGGCTGTTATTAACTAAACTAAAAGCTGCTTTTACCTGTGAGAATGTAAATCTGTTTAGGATTGTTCAACATTTTATATTGCATACTTGTGACTTGCGTCCCATGTATAGTGTTATCTTTATATATACAGTTCTTGGTCTAGTTACATAATGAATCATATTACTGTTAGACTGAAAATCTGGTTGAATCTTTTCAACCAGTTAAACCTTTTCGGACACAAATCCTGATTCAGAATGCGAATGAAGATATGCTAGGCTAATACTGAAATGTTTCTTTAGTTATCTGTGCAGTTTTTTACATCAATTGTGTATCTACGGATGCATTTCTTAATTTTTACAATTTTATATGAACAATATTGTATTTCCTAATATTTAATCTTAAAATAGTATTGCTTTCCTAACGTTGACTGAATGAAACATTTATTTTCAGGACCATCAGTGCAGTTAAACCCCAATTTTGATGATTTTGCGCTGTTAGCTAGTTGTTACTTTTCCAAAATGAACAATCAGTATGGTCAAACTCAAGTAAGCTGCAAATCTTTGGTGATTATTTGTTAGCATCTGAATTTTAAGTGGCCGTTAACCATAAATCACTTCTACAGGATGAAGCAATTGTAGCAGGATTTGAAGTTCCAAGATCTCCTGATGCTAGTTACAACAATGTGTACCCTGGGAATGAAGACGAAGGACGAGACCCTCCTATGGTCCCACAACACCTGCATCACACTTTGCTAAATCAACAAACGAATAGAGACTCTCATGGGTCTATTCCGTTATCGTTGCCACAAAATGTAGTCCTCAACCATCTTTACCTTGAGAATAGAGAAGCCCCACGGTCAGCAGTGGCGCTCGGAACCACTCATCGATTCCGTGCAAAGTACGTTACTGTTGTGCTGTACAAACCAGTTCAAAGAAGGGGAAGTACCAGTACTTAAAATTTGTGTGGTATGACCCTTTCATATGCACTTGTTCATCTTATTCTTATGATGGGAAACAGGCATGATAAACCCAAATGAAAATCATTGAGAAACAACCATATGGAGTTCGATAGTGCTGGTGAATGTAGGATTGGCTCCCTTCTAACTTTTTATGGACTTAAATCATCAAAAATAGATGTTTTATGGATTCTCCTATCTGATATATATTGTCCTTTTAGAATGTTTTTATGGGTTGAACCATTGATTACTAAGTATGGCTTTTAGGGTGGGCATTCAGTTCGGTTTTTTGCGGGTTTTTGGCTAACCGAACAGGTTCGGGACAAAACGAAATCGATTCGGCATCAGTACACGTAACCGGTATATACCGGGTTCAGGAAGATAGTTTGTATGTTTGGTACATATCGGATCGAACCAGTTGTAGGGTTGTACCGGTTAGTTACTAGATCTGGTTCTCTGTTTCCCTCTTCAGCAATTGGGGTGTTTGGCTTTCTGTATTTGGACTTTCCTTTGCATCCCTCCAGCTCCAGATTCTTATTACTTATATTACTCTTACAATCTTTCCCAATCTTCTGATTCAAATTCCGATTCCACCTTTGATTACTAAGACCAATACTATTACCATGATTCACATTCCAATTGACAATTTTTTTATACATCAGTGGATGGAGGATTTTTCTATCATCGTGTATAGTTAGTAATGGTTTTTTCTTCAATGTCATACTCATGTTTTATCTTGTTATGTCTGTTTTTCTTATTGAAATTTATGATATGGGCTTGAGGAAATTAGTACTTTTTTCCATATATTTGTTTATGCCGTTAAATTTTGTGTGATCGTGTAGAAGATATGTTTGAATTATGGGTTTGATTGTAGATGATGAATGTGGGTTGGTTGATACTTGACTCTATTTTTAGTTTAAACTTTTCTGATGTTTGTTGAATTTAGTTTTTTTGGTTTTTCTGATGGTTGATTTAATGTACATAAGAATTTCGGTTTTATTGTATAATTGTACATTTCCAATATGTGTGGCATCTTCTGGTTTGGTATTGGGTTCCTTGATGATTTTAGATATATGATGGCATGATGCTGCAGACTGAGCAAGTTCTCAACTATGCTACACTTGTTGCATGTGCCTGCAATTTTTTCTTTCTGAAAGATTCCAAAAGAGTTTTCTAGTTGATTATAGATGTACCTATTCCTTATGGAGTTCAATTATCCTTAGTGTGTTGATCAATTTAACATTTTCATCCTTAGTTCAGAATAGTGAATTAGACGATCAGTGATGCTTGCATACAACAGGTACAAATATAGGCAATAATTGGTACCGTTTCGGTATTGAACCGGCTAACCTGTTTGGGAAATTGGTACTGGTATTGATACGCAATTTTGGACATTTTCGATAACTGGTTCGGTACGGTTCAAGCTGGTCCGGCACGATTATTTAACGATGCACAATCTTTTTTAAGTGGTAAACTCATTCTATTGACAGTCTCTTAAGGCCGAAGTGGGACTGTTTTCGCTATCGCTTAGTTCTCGGGATTGGATAAATGATTGTGGTCTCATAGATCTTTGGTGCACTGGTTCTCAGTTTACATGGTGGAATTGTCGGCATGGACTGGGGGCTAAGAGTTAGCTTTAACAACATGAAGAGAAAGAAGCCATTGCCATGGTTGAAAATACTAGGCCTACTAAAGGCGGGAGGCAAGAAAGTCCGTCTATACCACATCTTGAGATTTTTTCGAATAAGTCAATTCATTTGGGACTCTGTAGATCCACTCTTTTTCCTATTCAAATATTAGCCTTTGTCTCTGTGTTTTCACATCGAGAATTATTTGCAGATGAAGAGATGTCAAAGGGACTTTTTACTTCCCTTATTTTTATGAATAGTAACCTCGCTTCTTCCTTTCCTTCCTCACTACGCTTTGCTTGACGAGATTAGCCGGTTCCTCCTATCTATATGAACGTTTGCCAGGTCCCAACTTTTAGCTTAACTTTACTCCATTTTGTTACTAGATGAGTATAAAGCTGTAAACGAGCAGAGTTGACTTTGATTTGTCAAGCTAGTTTAAAAGTTAAATGAAACGAGAACTTTGACTTGTTAAGTTAATTTAAAATTTAAACAAATCGAGTTGTGTCGGATTTTAAACATGTTTTAAAGTTAGTGTACGAATTTGATCTTTTAAGAAATAGGTCAAGCTTGAGCCGGACTTAAGCGAATTGGGCTTTATGTCGGGCTCTACAAATTTTTTATTATAATGAGAAAAATACTTGATTAAATGCTAGACGAGTGAGTTTACTCGAGTCGGGTCTAAAGCTTGAGCCGAACATTACATTATTCGAACTTGAATTGTTTAGCTAAACGGACAAAGGAGGCTGTTGGAGCTCGAATTGAGTTTTTCATTCTTAGGTTAGGGTCATTGGGTAAAAGACAATCTCGGCCCAATGAGCTAAAGTTTAATGCGAGTGATTCATTTGATTGCCTATATTAGGCCTGATAAAATATGGTTATGGGTTGGTTTTGATTTTCAAATTATGGTTATGGTTCTATTTAAGAGCTAAAACCATATTAACCATTTTTGATATAAGTTATATGGATTGGAACCATATGGTTATGGTTAAAAATCATATTAATCATATTAACCATTTTAATATGTTTTGACTTTTAAATAAAATTTTTAAAAAATGAAATTAATATATACTATAGATAGAGACTCAAGTGATATAAGGGGTGGGTAGGTGGGGTGGGTGGGGTAAGGGTAGGGGTGGGGGTGGGTGGTAGGGGGTGGGTGGTGGGGGTGGGGGTGAGTGGTGGGGTGGGGTGGGGTGGTGGGTGGGGTGGGGGTAAGAGGTGTATACATAATCACATAATACTTTTTTTTCAAAATGGAGGTGGGAGTGGGGTGGGGGGTGGGGTGGGGTGGAGTGGGGTAGGGGTGGGGGTGGGGTGAGGGTGAGGATGTATACATAATCACATAATATTTTTTGGTGGGGGTGGGGGTGGGGTGGGTGGTTGAGCTTCTTGAATATGTAAATATGGGTGGAAAGAACTTTTGATTTGAATTTTGAATAAAATATGGTTCGAAAAATGGTTAACCGGGTTGGAACTATATTTCTTTTTAAAAATATGATTCCAAAATTTAACCAATCCAAATAAATAAATATAGTTAACCAACCCATTTGATTCCAGTTAATATTGATTGACCCGACAGTTAACCAACTATATTGTCAGGTCTATATAAAAGTGTACCATGAGTTGGGGGATAACCTTAATTATTGTCCTTATATGATAAGTCGTACAGATGGTTCAACCTTATCCGAAAATATAAGGAAATGGAAGATAATTTTAGGGCGGATGTATGTGCGAAGATCTTTGAAATGATAAGTCAATGCAATTCATATTATTGTATTTATAGCTCTCAGTGATTGAGATGAGTTTCTTTAAAAGTTCTACTATACGGACTTAATAATTGGACATGAGTATTTTATAATTTTACCTATTTGTATTTTGACTTCAAAATACAAATAGGTGAAATTTTAAAGCACTCATTGTTGGGCCGTGTGTTACTTAATCGGCGTGATGGAAAAAATAGATTAGAGTCAGGTGGAGCACAAGATGATCACACGTCCGTTTGGCACCACCCAATGAAATATGATTTGAGTTGGGTGGAGCGGGCTCAGAAAAGCTCAAGTGAAAGATGGAGAATGTTAGGATATCTCATGTGAATTCTACATCAGATAAATTCAAGAGTATAAAATGAGTTAATAAATATGGTGGAACCTCAACCTAATAGATTAACCTTTTAGGTAAGGAGGTAATCCAACATGCTTATTAGGCTAATTTTCACAGGTGTGTGATGGATCATGCAATTCCGCAACATTCATGTCCGCATAAAATTTCAGCTTTAAAATGTGGTTATTTGTGCCATTCAAGTTTAGAATGTTAAGTCAATGGGAAGCTTCTCTCTTTCTTTTTTTTTTCCTTATTGGAGTGTTAAGTCAATGGGAAGCTTCTCTCTTTCTGCTTTGAGTGCTTCTACGCGGACACGAGTTTTAGATAGAAAAATTGGATCGGAAGACTAAAATTAATTTGTTCCCGCGAACAATTGGACAGTACAATCAATTTGTTCATAAGAACAAATTCATTTGGTTCTTTCAGTCTAATTTTTCTATGCAAAATCCCTGTCCGCATATACTTATTGTTCTTCTTTTTTAGTTCTTCCAAAGTACTATGGCTTGTTGCCAATGCTAAAATTTCCTAATTAAAGTTGTTGCAAGAGGGTTTTGCAAGCTTGTAATAGGTAATAGTCCACTTGAGCGAAAAATACACTTGTTGTAGACAAGTGTTCTAAATAGACGTTTTTAGAAAATTTTGAACCCTAAAGGTGTAAGAATACTTAAAAATAGAATCTCTCTTAAATTTTTAAATGATTTGGTGATAAACTTCATCAATAAATCGAAAATTAGTGAAGCTTTATTCAATCTTTTTATTTATTCACGCTACTTTGTCTTTTACATAATACTTGGCTACGCTGAAATAAAATCTTCAAAATACGATCTCGGCGTATATGTGAATGCAGTTTATATGATAGTAAATTTACTGATAATAATTTGGTGACAAAAAATTGGTTACAAAATGATATGGGCGGTGGTTATATGTAATTAAAGTCAAATGCTCTCTCAACATGCATTGGAGCAGGTGATTAAAAGAAGATATATAGTTTATTCAATTATTCACAAGTCAAAATCCTTAATATTGAACTGCATACGGTATTGTCCTCCTCATTTCCACTCAATCCAATCTCAGCCGTAAACCAAGTCATCGTAAATATTATACCCCAAAAGAACTCTGAGACCAATTGAAAGGTTATAAGTTTTGCTGCATTATATATTTTGTGTCTCCATCAACCTGGGGAGGAGACTACTGTATAAAATATATAATCCTTACAACTTGGGATATTAAGGAAACTTTGGTAAATGGTAACTTGACATTTTAACTAAGATTGTTGAAAACTTTGCAATAAGAGGAAATATATGCAATTTTTAATTACCCGTGCGTGTGCAAATTGTGCCTAAGAGGAAATATATTCAATTTTTAACTACGAATTACTCGTAATCAATGATTCAAAGGACAGAAGAGAGTTTAAGCCAACTTAATGAAAGTTGGCTAATTACACTGACCCCTTTTTGACAAGACAAGGTGTTTGATCTTTCGGATATATATAGGATGAGACTAGTAGTGTTGATAATTAGACGCGGCTAAATGGGATTCTTCTGTTTATTTTCAGTCAAATTAAAAGTTTACAACATAATGCAACCAGTGGGAATCTCCATTGGCCCTTTAAAGAGTCTTTAATGTCTACAAATGCATGTCAACCCTGTAACAGTACTATATAAACACAACACTTCCTCCGAACAAGCTAAAACAGCAGTACAATATATATACTGCACACTTTCTCAATATATCCTCACATTTTCCAATACTTTTCTGGAGTAATTTAGAGCAAAATAATGGGTGATATTTAAGGATCCCCAGGGAGCTCAATGCATGGAGTTACAGTTTAGAGAGCCTGTTCTTGCCTTTGCAGTGTCTTCGCGACTTCACCAATTGTACAAACCGATCACACTGTAAAATTCGATTTGCCTGTGGATTCGGAGCATAAGGTCACCATGTTCAAGCTCTTCTCCTTCGCCAATCCTCACATGAGGACTTTCCATTTGTTTTGGATCTCTTTTTTCACTTGATTCGTATCCACCTTCGCTGCAGCTCCCCTTGTTCCCATTATTCGCGACAATCTCAACCTCAAATAAGGGGACATTGGGAATGCTGGGGTTGCTTCTGTTTCGGGGAGTATTTTCTCTAGTCTTGTAATGGGTGCAGTATGTGATTTACTGGGCCCGCGATACGGCTGTGCGTTTGTTATAATGCTGTCAGCCCCTACTGTTTTTTGCATGTCTTTCGTATCATCTGCTAGTGGATATATAGTGGTTCGGTTCATGATCGGATTCTCTTTGGCTACGTGTGTTACGTGCCAGTACTGGATGAGTACTATGTTCAACGGTAAGATTATTGGGCTTGTTAATGGGACGGCGGCCGGTTGGGGTAACATGGGTGGTGGAGCGACTCAACTGATTATGCCTCTGCTTTATGACATAATCCAACGGGTCGGATCTACTCCTTTTACTGCGTGGCAGATAGCAAATTCATCCCGGGTTCGCTTCATGGGGATCATGGTCTTAACTTTTGGCCAAGACTTGCCTGATGGGAACCTTGGTGCTCTGCAGAAGAGGGTGAAGTTTCAAAAGCTAAATTCTCTAAGGTTGGTTTTTTTTTTGTATTATATATATAGGGATTAATCCATAATGCTTAGGTTGTTGGGGAAGACCTTATTTTACCAAGCCATTAGCTTATTTTTTTTTTTTTTTTATAATGCATAGCTACAGGTTGTAATTTTAGGTAAAATAGGTTCTTTCAACAACCTAATGGTTCTTTCTTGTGGATGGATACCCATATATATATATATATATATATTCCTATCTTATTTATTTATTCGATTATGGAATTAGGCTAATTAATTTGATTTATTTTAATTATTCAGGTGTTGTGGTATGTTGTGACCAACTACAGAACATGGATATTTGTCCTGCTCTATGGCTACTCTATGGGTGTTGAATTATCCACCGATAATGTCATTGCTGAATACTTCTATGACAGGTTGGTATTTCTTCAACTTGATCAATTGTGAAAATTTTAAAATTTTGTTACAAATTTGATTTATTTTCTAAATTTAAATGTGTCAGGTTTAACCTAAAGCTACACACAGCTGGAATTATCGCGGCCACATTCGTTATGGCTAATCTTGTGTCTCGCCCCTTTGGTGGATATGTAACAACTCCAAAATCGAGACCATTTCCCTTCTCGATCTTGTGTGTTAATACTATCTTGTTATAGCTTTAAAACATTATTTAATGTTTTAAAGCTATAACAAGGTAGTATTAACACACAAGATCGGGAAGGGAAATGGTCCCGATTTTGGGGTTGTTATAGTTGGTATCAAAACTATGGGTTATAAATCTTAGGTTAGTGTACCTTAGACTATAACCGTAAGCAAGATAGATGAAAAAGAAATAAGATGTCAATTATAAAGTTGAATGAGGTTTATATGATCTTAAAATGAATTTAGATAATTCATAAAGAATGCGTTAAGATAATACGCAAAGATTCAAAGAAGAATCTTAGAAGGCAAGAAGTAAAGGATCAGGGGACACTTGATTCTAATAATCATATAAACCAATATGATTGGGGAGAAGATAAGAAGATCGTAGAAATGAAACGATCATAGAATGAGAGAGAATCGTAATATGACACAATTGTAAGATAAGATCACGACGTGATCAGATTAAGACAGAGAATGACAGGTAATCAATCGAATGATTGAAAGTTATAGCGGAATGGCTATATGGAAATGGTACTATGAGATAGTACAAAGAATAAAACTCGGAAAGAGTTATGAATGATGAAATACAAATTAAATAAAATTTGTATTGAGCAAAGAACAAGATAAGATTTGATGAGATTAAGTGGGATTTCAATTGAGGACTCATGTGGTAGCTGAGTTGTACAAACTTTTGTATGGGCAGGAGTTTTGTGCTTGGTTTAACGACTACTTAGTTATCACACTGATAATCGTTGAAATGTTGGTGTCGCTTATATCGGTGTATATATATGGTGAGAAGGTGATTCTTTTCTCATATTTATATTTGATAGTTAAAAAATGTTAAGAGTAGGTGCGAGTTCTTAAAACTCATGCTTATGATAAGTTTGTGACTCATAATCATATGGTAGGTTTTTAAGCCCCTAAGCGTATGGACAGTCCCTGATTAGTTCTTGGACTACGTATTGCTAGGACAAGTTCCTAAACTCATATTTTTATGGCAAGTTCCTAAACACATAATGTGTGGAAAGTTTGATGAACTGTTTCAGGGTATGTTTAGAACTGATTGTTTTTATTATAGTGGAAGTTAATGGAGTTAGAGATGAACAGAATTGTGTTTTGAAGATTTGGAAATAGTTAAAGTGGATGAAGAAGAAATGGATATTCCCAAATCATCTAGCTATGCTAGATTTCGAAATTTATTGGAATCGGGCTGACAATCGCATTATTGTGTTTTGAAAAAAAAATATATTGGGTCAAATTGTTGAACCAATAAGTTTTTTTTAAAAAAAATAAAATTCGGTTGTTTCTTATGTCTATGCTAATTGTTTTGGCTAGACGAAGTTGAAAATATCAAAATGTATTTTATATAGTCATCAATCCATCATTAATATGATGTAGATATGGCAAATGATGGAGTCATCAATGCAACTTAACCAAGTGTTGGAGGTGATCTAAGGATCGTCAACCTACTATGGTATGATGTAGTATGACAAAGTCATAAAATGATTTTCAGGATTTTAATAAATAATGAAGTGTCAAAAGCCATTTGCATCGGCTAGACACAAATTTAAATATGGCTTATATTAAGCTTTTGAATTGTCCAACTAATTTGATTAAGTATGGACTCCAGATCGGATATGAACATCCCTAAATTGGGACAAGATGTTACATGTGCTAAAGATAGATGATGAACGCAAATGTCGTTCGGATTTATATCAATCACCTGGGACAACAAAGAGGAACCGAAAGAAATTGTTCCAATCGAGATAGTGTTGATCAAAAGCGAATACCCTTGAATTAGGAATTACATTTTGCATGTGAAATAATGACAAAAGATATTATTGATCAACACAGGGCATAAACAAGCTGATCACCTATATGTCCGTAAGATATGTCGGTTTACAGATGAATTTCTGTTGAAACCTTTTCAGAAACAAAGTTTATGGTCTTTATGACTTTATTATGATGCATAAAGCTCTTTTCAAGTGAATCTTTTGAATTCTTGAATTATTCATATCGCTTCACAATTATTAATCAATTGTGGAGAAGTTCTATTCTGGAGATTGGGTATAGAAGAATGAACTTCCTTAAAAGGAAGTAGGTCATAGAATACGACAATGGTACATGAATCTTTGAAGAAGGAAAAATGTAGAGTTATGAGGAATAAAGATTTTCGAATAACAAGTAGACACTGGTAATATGTCTAAACAAAGATAAACACATATGGTGTTATGATAATAAGAATAGACATATGGGATGTCAAAATTAAGATATAGAGATGATGTCAAAGATGGATAGACACATATTGAGACAAAAGAAAGTAGACTCCGGAGAGGGCCAAAAGTGGAAGATTAAATCCGAAAATTTTAGGACCTTTCACAATAACAAAAGATTTATGTATAAAATAGCAGAAACTATTAAATATTGGAAGATACATGTTTATATGTATTTTAATATGTGATAATTGTTATGATATGTGTAAAATAATATATTTCACTGTTACGGAATAAGGTTGCTAAGAGGGAATTAGCATGATCAAAGAATAGTAGACTTTAACCGAGTAGGAAAGGTTCGGTATTGTGATTCCGGGGACGGAATCCTTGTAAGGGGGGAAGAATGTGATAACCCAGATTTTTGGTAATTATTAAAATAAGAATTAAATAAAGAAAATTCTTATTAGATGATATGGTGTACGATATAATATTGCATAAATGAGTAAGTGTTATGCAATATGTGATGTTTATGCTTAATAAATATATTAGTACTATATATTTATTGAATGTAAATAAAATGTACAAATTGGATGATGAAATTAAAGTATTTAATGAACCAAATATTTGATTTTGGTTAATACTGGAATTACATGTAATTTTAAAACATAAAATAAATTATATAAAATTTCAAGTATGAGGTGGAAATATTTTATGTATATGTAATATATACATTATGTGTTATAATTAATGAGAAAGTAAGTACATGTAATATACATGTATGTTTATGTGTTGGAATTTAAAAAGGGTGAGTGCAAGTTCTGGAAATTTAAAGTACTATTGCTGCTGAGTCATTTATTATATAGCAGGAGGTGTGAAGTTTAGGCTGATAAGGAACTAAGCATGATGCTTAGTTATTTTCTTAAAGCGTGAGCTGGTTACTTGTTAGATTAGTAATATAGGAAGAATATGAAAACTTATCATTCTCTGCCCCTCACATTTCGTCTGAAGGTAAGAAAGAAAAAAAAATAGACCAGCCTTACCCATTCCATATCTATCTGTTCGAAAAGAAGGAAAGGTGAAGGAAAATTTTGTTAACTCCCAAACCTTCACCAAACTCTTAGTTTCGATTGGAACCAATACAAGCATTAGGAAATTGAAATTTCAAGCTAATTTGAGGAGAAATGAAACGCAACAGCAGGAAGAAGATGAACTAAAATTATCAAGCAAGCAAGAATCCAAATAGGAACATCAAACAAGAGGTAAATCAATTTCTATTTGTCAATTCGTGGGAATTAGAGTAAGATTTTATTGTGCATTGCTTTGTTCGGTTGCGGAATTATATGATGATGGGAGTGTATCCTCTATGGAGTAATAAGGATGGAAAAATTTGGGCTTGACCATGCTCTAACATTTATAAATCCTGTCCTTAAAACTAACGCGCATAAAATGTTTGATTAATTGTCTATAAGAGACTGTTATGCTCAAATCGAGCAATTTAAAGGAAGAAATTAGTAAGAATTCCTTATACCTGATTTATGAAATAATTCAAGTGAAGTGGGTAAGATAAATTGAGTCTAAAAACTAATATGAAGCAAAAATTAAGAATCTAGCCTAGTTGAGAATTTGACCGACGGGCCATTTTTGAGGCTGTGTAAAATGTGTTTGTAAAGTCTGTTTTGGTAGGGTAATATTTTTTAAAAATATTATGCCATGTCAAGTAGAACATATTAAAAATTGGTTACGTTTGGACTTACGGTTTAGAAGTTATTAATTTGAAAAGTAGGCAGTTTGGCTATGGTGCTGAAAATGGGCAGCAGCAGCTGCTGTGCGCTGCGCTATGCTGCTGCGAATGTTCGGGCTGAGCTGTTTTGGCTTCTGTTAAATCCACTTAGAATGCCTGAATTCACTAAGTTATAATTTGTAAAAATACTACGATATACCCTTTATAACATGCTAAATTTTGGTTTCCATTGGACTTGTGGGTTGCGAACTAGAAAATGGAAAAGGTGACCAGAGAGCGTGGTTTGTTTGCTGCAGTAGTTCGCCTGCTATGGCTGTTTCGGTTGAGTTGTTGTGCTCTATTTGGGACTGTTTTTGAAAACAATGCACACCTAGTGTTTGACAAAAGTCCTATATGGACTGTTTTACTTAAAAACCAAGAATTTGGGAAAGCCAAAGTTAAGATTTCATGTATGAACATCTTATACAGTTAGTTAAAAGTTTTGAAGGAATCAAACTAGAACGAAAAATGATTTAAAGCTAAAACGAGAAATCAAAAGTTAATTTGTCGGGCTACTTTTGGGCTAACTGTTTCGGCTAGTTAGACTTTCTGGAAAATTATAATTTTCTGGGGTCTTGTAGTGTGCCGTCCCAGCTATTCGTAGCCTCCGGAACGGACTAATTCCGATTTCGGAGGAGGGAGTTATGGCATTCTAAAGTGGCTGTGGCGAATCTGTCCAAAATCTGGAAATCAGATTCTGACCAGCCCCTTGCACAGATTTTCTGGAATTATGGGTGCAGAATTTGGAAAAGGTTATTGAATAAGAGTTGTAGCTCTGGAAGTTAGCTTCGCGTGGGCGCTAGAATCACTCAAAAATGTTTTCAAACGAATTAGTTATGACTGCTTTAGCGAGAGAGGGTAAAGCTGAGAAAAAATTAAAAACAGTTATGATTGGGCATTTTTAAGTTCTGTCTTGGGCTGCCTATGATGTCTAAAATGGGTGACTTATATTTTCTAAATATATTCTCTTATGGTGTTTATAGCATATCCAAAAGTGGGGGAAAACTAACTTAAGAATTAAAAATTACAAAATCGCATAGTGGCCTCGACGCGAAGAGGACTGCTGCCCAGGGCAGCAGTGTACAGCAGCAACGCACTGCAGTGGCAGTGGTTGAAGGCTCCTTTGAGCTCTCAGTTGACGCATTTAAATTATTCAAAATGTTAGTTTTTTTCCAAAATGGGTGGGTATACAACCTATATTTTATTCAAAACCCATTGGTTGGCATAAATAAGTTATGCATTAATATAAGATATACAAATAGCATATGTTTATCTACACGCTAAGAGAACAAGACATGATTTTTCATTACAGGCAAGGCGTATATACAAAAGCATATATACACCTCATGTATACCTGAAATGGGGAAAAGTAATGTTATGTGATAGTATTATTCGTGCAAAACGAAGTCCAAGTTACTCGCGAAAACGGAATTAAGCTATGAATGCATGCATAAAGAAAAACACAAGTGCACTATATGATTATAAATTTACATATATATGAATATTAAGCCTGTAAATGGAAGGTAATGGCATTCCAAAAACTATATTGGAACCTGTTGAGCGAAATATGATTATATATTAAGCTAAAACTTAAAATATTTGAAAAAGAATATGGAAGTTCCTGGAAATGAGAATATAAGTTATTGATATAACGTATACGAATGTTTAATATCTATCTGATATGTGGCTAATGTATACCTCAACATAATTGTGTAGGACTCGTGAGAAGCGAAGTTAAACTAGCTAAAGTTTGTATCAATGGTCATTGAACGAGGCAAGTTTTTCGATTACATTATGTTTGTGAATGGAATGTGGTTATGTGCTAAATTACATATCATGCTCTATGAATTGTTAAAGTCAAAATATATTTCGATTAATTGGGTTATGGAACTTTCAATTTATATGTGATTTGTGATAACACATGTTGTATGATGTAACTTCGATAAATTAAAATGTATAATGCATGAATGTATGCTTTGTAAGGAATTATTGATGCGTGTAGGATATGCGTAGTAAAGAATATATATTTAAATGCGGATATGCATATTAAAGGTAATGTAGTGCATATGGAATTGTGTGCTATGTGAAACATGATAGACTATTAAATTTCTTTGGGTCACATCGAGCTCGATCTTGCAAAACACAAACTTTTGCGAGTTAATGACGTTATGCAATATTATTTTTTTTTTTGCGGATGATGAAGGATGAATGATGGATGAAATGAATACATTTCTTTGAATTAGAAATGGTATAAAGCTATGATTGATAGTTGCTAAATATAATTGGCAGTAATGTATAGTTTGAAATGTTAAATAGATAAAGAATGTTTATTCTGAAATGAGAATAAATATAATTCTAGTATAAAGAAGAATTGTAAAGGTTGCGATTCAGGGAATGAATGAAAGGAATAAAGAAGAAAATTAAAATTTATTACAGTATTTTTTAGCTATTTTAACATTAAATAATGTTTTAAAGCTATAACAAGGTAGTATTAACACACAAGATCGGGAAGGGAAATGGTCCCGATTTTGGGGTTGTTACAGGATATGCTTCAGATGTTGGCATGTTGTAGCCCGAAGGTTTGGGATGAGGGGCAGGCTTTGGACTCTTTGGATCCTACAAACACTAGGTGGGAGCTGTCGTTTACACTCCTAAATTAACCTCACTTTCACTTCACAATTTATAATAATTAGCACGGTAATAAGTAAGGATCGATCCCACAAAGAGTAAAGTTGTTTTATAATTATTCTACTATTTCAACAGAAAATAAGGATGGGGGGTTTTTGAAAATTATTTTTAAACTAAGAGAATAAGAATTAATGATGAAGTTAACCAAATATATAAAAACTTGATTCTGCGATTCGGTTTCACAAGTCAACAATCGATTAATCAAGTAATTATTATTTTCCTTGATGAAATTATTAGCCCTAGATAACAATAAGCTCTGCTATCCCAAAATTCTCCTTAGATTATCAACATGTATGAAACAAGCTCTTCACCGATTCTAACTAGCATCTGACCTAGAACAAGCTCTCTAGATTTAATATGATAGAAACATTAAGAAATAGAGAATTAGGCTAATCCAAACAACAAACACATAAGCTCGATTTATTTAACTTGTTTGTCTAATAATCTTAGTAATAAACAAAAGCTTGTCCACAATTATTATTACCAAGTTGCTACTTGTAATGAAGAAAGATATCAATTACACGTAATACCAATCTTAATCTAGCATATGATAATGATCAAACTAACTCAATTGGCCATATTAAATTAATTAGATCAATTAGAATGCAATCAATGAAAACAGATTATCAGAAGAAATTTCACACAAGAAGAAATAAATAATAATACTCAATTAATCAATTACTTGTAACAAGGATTCACCTCCATTTAGAACTGAATGAAAAGAACTAGCCTGACATGCTCTTGAGCCTTCACTCCAATAGAGGATAGTTGAATATTGAATGAATAAAATCTTGACTCTCATCCTCTATTTATAGTGCTAGACAAAGTCCTAAATCCTATAGGAAGTAGAAATCCCAATCCTAAAGGAATTACAAATTATACTAATTTCTATAAAGAAATAGAATTCAATTTGGAAATAAATCTTATTCTAAAAGAAATCCTAATTACAATAGAATTATAAAAATCAATCTTCTAGAATCCAAAATTCAGATTTGAAATTGGAATTAAATTCCGAAGTTTGCCGTGATCAAAATCCTTGTTGCTCTCGATTTCTTCAATTTCCGTGTAAAACCAAGTTGATTCCGTGTGGACTTTGGAGATGAGTGTAATTCAGTTGATAACAATTGCATAGGAATTAGGATGGCTGAATAAAATTCGTGGCCCACATGATATATCATATAAATTCATTTAATATCATTTATGCTGCCCACGTGACATAAGTTCAAGAATTGTAAGTCTGATTTGCTTGGTTGCTTGTTATACTGGAACATTAATTGGGCTAGGATCTCATGTTGCCCATATTGTTAGTTTGGAGTCCGTGCATTACATTGCTTCTTCCATTAATCAAATTGTGAGAAAATTAACCATGGCCCACATCATATTTGTAATATATTCACTTGATTGCTAGGAATTCTTTCTCCAGTTGAATATTTCGTGGCCCACGTGAATATTAGCTCCTTTAATCCAATAATACTCAATTTGTCTTCAAATTATTTCCAAATTCACAGAGCCCATCAATTGTACCTAAAATAAAAATATACAAAATAATGAGTATATTTAGGCACAAAATAAATATAAAAGATTAAGTATTAAGGAATAAAAATATAACATATTCCATACTCATCACTAGGCGGTACTTTCTGTACCTCCTAGGCCGTTCTAATTCCCTTCACATTGCCGTGACAATGATGATTATCTTCTCTGTCGGAGCACAAGTAGCCTGTGGAACAACGTTTGGGATCATTCTGTTCATTTCTCAACGATCATTGGGCGTGATCTCGGGCATGACGGGTGCTGGGGGAAACTTTGGCTCTGGGTTGACTCAGCTTTTGTTTTTTACAAGCTCACAATTCTCGACCGCAGCTGGTCTAAGTTACATGGGGATAATGATTGTTTGTTGTACTTTGCCCGTGACACTAGTACATTTCCCACAATGGTGGAGTATGTTTTTTCCAGCTACAAAAGATGTTGTGAAAGGTAGTGAGGAACATTATTATGCATCGGAGTGGACTGAGGAGGAGAAGCAGAAGGGTATGCACCAGGGGAGTGTCCCGTGTCCATTTTGCAGAGAACAGCCGGTCGGAGCGTGGCAATCGTGTTGCTTCTGCACCAACTCCGCCGAATTTGACACCAAACCGTGTTTGAATACCGGTCTAAACTTAAAATATCAACTTACTGGGGGAATTGAAGTTAAATGAAATAAAAAGAAGAACTGTGCACTAGTACAAAGTACCTAATAGACAACACTTAAACCACAACATTTTTTATAAAAACGTTGTGGTATTTTTTTTCACAACGTTTTTTTCCTAAATAGTTCTTTCTCTCTCAAAAGTTTTCGTATTTCATCTCACACTTCTATCTTTCTCTACTCCTAAACAGTCACAAAAACTAGGGTTCAAATGGCCAAAACCAGAGGGGATTCAGTATCGGTCGTCAACCAGTTCAAAGGGAAGAAGGATCGATAGTGGCTCCCAAGCCTAACCGTCGTTCGAATGACCACAGGTAGTTTGAATTCAGTAATGGTAGTTTTAGTATTACTAATACGATTTCTCAATCAAAAAAATGTCATTTATAACTTCAATTTGTAGTATAAATGGTGAGAAATAAATATATTTCGTGTAGACTTTGTCCATTTCTCCCATGCAGCCTCGCATTTTTATTTTGTTGAGATGCTGTCTCTATGACAGTGATGATGAGGTCAGTTGTATTTTTATTTGAAGTCTATAGTTTATGATTCTTATACACTGTAGTGATATTTTATATTGGTTTAGAAGTTGGAGCATAAATTGGGTCTTCTGGTTTGTTTTCCTTGTTCATTGTGGTTTATTCTTTTCACATTCACACGCTTATCATTTGATTCAAAATTTCAAGGATTATTGAATAAAAATTGAAACTTTAAGCATTTCAGTCAGTTTCTGTCTTTTTTCTCAGTAGGTAACAGGTTTTTACTCAAAACTCTTGCAGGTGTTGAATTTATATATAGAGCACAGGATTGTGTGAGAATTTCTTGGGTAGTTGGATGTATAGGCTCATGTTATCTTCTGACTACTGCAGTGAATTTTGGTGTATTGTGAAATTATTGAAAAAAAGGCTTACTGACATGCAGAAGGTATTACTCATCTAGGTACCTTGAGGTCCACTGTATTAGAGGCTGAATACTATGTAGTTTGTGCATTGTCAATATGAGCACTACGCTAGTATGTAAATGTACTTCATGGTATTCATTGTTCTTAATATACGGAGCATATATAAATTTCATGGCATTAGCATATTGCAGGTGCATTGGTAATGTAGGTGAACCACAATTTTTTTTTTTTTTTTTTTTTTTAATCTACAACATTTTTTAAACGTTGTGTAAATGTGCCTAAACGTTGTCTGATATACTAAACAACAACATTTTTATCTAAAAAACGTTGTGGAATCATACCTTTTACAACGTTTTTAAGCATCTGCTAATTTTTGAAAAACAATTCTACAACGTTTTTTCCCTAAAAAACGTTGTGTATTGTGCTTAACTACAACGTTTTAAAAACGTTGTGTAAGGGTGTCAAATAGACGACACCCTTAACCACGACGTTTTTCTGACTGAAACTACAACGTTTTTTTTGCGTTGTTTATTTACTGTTTTGTAGTAGTGGTGGGTTGTGAGAGCCATCTTGGCCTGTAGAGAGGAGTTCAAGTCTTGTCATCGCTCTTAGTTACATTGGTGTAATCTTTTAATGATGTTAAAAAGGGCTCGCAGGAGAAACCAATCTGGTATCTATTAATCTATGTGAGTTACCCAACCTTGTAATGTAATGATATGTTACTAATTTCATTTGCTGTTACTAATTAAATTGAAAATAAGAAATGGTCCAAAACATATTTTTTTGGTGTGGCAAAGAGCTAAATTAGGAGAGATTAATATGCATATAAGGAGAGATTAATATGCATATACAAACTGAGAATCATGAGGTACAGACCTCCAAATTAATTATATTTCAATGTACATGAAATAAACCCTAATCACAGTCGCAAAAACAAAATCCAAATCATTACAATTGAAACTTGACACTGCATACCATTACAGCTCTATGCGGACATGATAATTGGATATGAAAATTTGACACGATCGAGTGCTTTATAATATCACCTATTTGTATTTTTACCGCTAATCAAAATATAAATAAGTGAAATTGTAAAACACTCACATGTCCAATTTTCATGTACGCATAGAGTTTTTCATACCATTTTGGTTATGGTTGAATCGTGCTCAAATAGTGTAAGATGGTTTAATCAATGTTGGAAAATGGGTTAACAGCTAGAACCTGTTTCCATTAATTTCAACCAGTTCAGTTAATCGGTTTGTGTTTAAAATAATTGCATATTATCATAGTGCTGTAATGCTTAATTGCATACAGTTTTGATTGTGATTACGTAAAAAAACCCTAATTTTCATATGATCCCAGATGGTGTTCAAATTGAAATTTTGAAGACTGTAGAGGTTCAAATTATACATACAAACCAGACTCAAACTACAAAATACATCAAACTATATATGGCAAAATTAATTACAACATATATGTAAAAGTTGAGCATTTTGGAAAGACCTATTTGAGAAATTGGAAAAAATTCAAAATAATGAAATAGGCTATAAAGCTAAAACAAAGTCCAAATATTCATCCGCAGCTCTCAAAGCTTTTATTTTATTTTATTTGTAAATTTTATTTCTTTATTTTTCATCAGTGCAGCTCGATCTCAAGATCGACTCCAGCAAAACTTAGTATTGCTAGCTAGCTTCCAGTTCTTCAGATTCAAGCTACGAGTAGTGTCACGTCTCTGGCTTGAGGAGGGGATCGACAACGGGGTGTTTGCCCGACATTCAAACAGGACCTTAGACCCTACGAGTGTCATCTTCCTTTCCAGTTTCAAACTACTAATTGCATGCCATTGTTTATTGTTGCCAACTATCTGACGTACGATATATATTACCCCAATACTATTGGAGTAAATATCAAATTGAATTTTATCTTTTATGTACTTTAAATTTAAATAAATGATAGGAGGTAAACTCATCAAGATGTTATACTGTGATAAACCATGCACGACCATTGTTGAGGAGGTATATAAGGTAGAAAATGGTTCAAAACTGATATTGAATTAATTAATTATACATTAACAAAATTATTTTCAACTCTCTAAATTGAAGAATTCAAGTATATATACTATATATACTTAAGAAGGAAATATGTTAACTATTTATTTTAAGAAACAGTATAAATCTACTATAAACCCACTGTCATAAAAGTGGCTCCAAAGTCCTAACTACTCCCTCCATTCCTATATGTAGGTCGTTTTAGAATTTTTGTTATTCCTAATTATTTGTCGTTTGTAGTTATCTAGGAGAATTGATATTCACTATTTTTCCCAAATTGCCCCATATTACTCCACCTAATTTTTTGATCCATATTTATCATTATCCTATATTACTCCTCTACTTTAAGTCTTTCTCTCCTTCTCCCAATAAAACTCTTTCATCTACTCCTCTACCTCCTCCACTCTACTCTTATATGTGAGGTGAAGGGTATTATAGACAATTGATAATATAGTTAATGTTTTTCAATTATTTTCTTAATTCTTGTTCACATGTTTAAAACGACCTATATTAAGGAACGGAGTGAGTAGTTCAGTTCCGCCCATCAATAATATAGACTTGAATTTGTAGTTCATGAAGTTGTTACACTCTTGATGAACATTTACTACGATATGTAGTAAATGCAACAAAAAGTTACCAACCTACGTATATGACAGAATCTTGAAGGTCATGGTTCTAATTACATATGGATGACAATATGGAAGACATACTGCAACAGTGTTGACTCATTATTAATTAAGTGCTTCTACTAGATATCTACATATTATGGTATAAGTGCCTCTAGTATACAAGCATTTTGTACTCCACAAAAAAAAAAAAACCTCTGACCAATACTTCGATATATGTATTGGTAGAAACTGTATATGGACTGAAGAAACAATTAATGATCTCTCTCACAATCAAGGCAAGTCAACTTGTACAAAAAACTTCGGAATTTTGATTAATGTGAACTTGCTTAATATAAACTATATTTCTAAATATATCATGTGAAATACAAAAATGAAGAAACTATTTTAAGCAAAAGTATTTTCCTGATAAAGATAAGAGAACTCGGCATTTTCTTACCATTTTGCAAGAATTAATTGACATTGAACAACATATAAAATTGAAAGCAAAAACACAAACATCAACATGTATATATAGTCCATATATACACCTTCTCCTCATTAATTCCATTTCACATAATTTCCCCATATATAGCCAGTTCATCTTGTAACATCAAACATGATTTGGTGTTGAATTCGGCGGAGTTGCGGCAGAAGCAACGCGCCTGCCACGCTCCGACCGGCTATTCTCCGCGAACCGCACACTCCCCTGATGCATACCCTTCTTTTTCTCATCCTCAGTCCACTCAGAAGTATAATAATGCTCTTCACTACCTTTCACAACATCTTTTGTAGGTGGAAAAAACATACTCCCCCATTGTGGGAAATGTACTAGTGTCACAGGCAAAGTACAACACACAATCATTATCCCCATGTAACTTAGACCAGCTGCGGTCGAGAATTGTGAGCTTGTAAAAAACAAAAGCTGAGTCAAGCCCGAGCCAAAGTTTCCTCCAGCACCCGTCATGCCCGAGATCACGCCCAATGATCGTCGAGATATGAATGGAATGATCCCGAATGTTGCTCCACAGGCGGCTTGTGCTCCGACTGAGAAGATAATCATCATTGTCACAGCAATGGGAAGGGAATTGGAGCGGCCAAGAAGAATACAGAAAACACCGCCTAGTGTTTGTAGGATCCAAAGAGTCCAAAGCCTGCCCCTCATCCCGAACCTTCGGGCTGCAACGTCTGAAGCGTATCCGCCAAAGGGACGAGCAAGAAGGTTAGCCATACCGAATGTGGCCGCGATGATTCCAGCTGTGCGTAACTTTAGGTTGAACCTGTTGTAAAATGCAAAATGGAAAGTACGTAATTATTAGGTTAGTTTTTGTTTGTAAATTTTTCAGATTTTAGCAGTTGACTGAATGAATTAAGAAGCAACCTGTCGTAGAAGTATTCAGCAATGACATTATCTGTGGATAATTCAACACCCATGGAGTATCCGTAGAGGAGGACAAATATCCATGTCCTATAGTTTGTCACAGCATACCACAACACCTGAATAATCAAGAGAAATCAAATTGGCATAATTCATTCTATTAATAGTTCTTTTATGATGGACTCTCTACTCAGATTTAGATTTCATGAAATTATCAGTCTTAACCATACGTAATAACCTTTTGTTACATTTACTACAACAAAATTGAATCCACTATATTTTTACCATATAAAGTCCTTTTTGTTGGACAATTAATGCTGATGTAGCATTTACCAAAGTAATGCAACAACAAAATTATAGAGTTGCATATGATTAAGGGTTGAGTTGTGTGACATCATAGAATCCAAATCCCCTCATTATAAGTTAAGATTTATTCTACTACTAGTTGTATGAATTATGTTTATTCTGATTAATCAGGTTTGTATTACCTAGAGTTATGTCTTTTATATCGTTGTTAACAAAATTTGCATATGTTATTTTTGTTCTCTAATTAACATCTTTTGTGTGGGCAAGGGCAAATGAACATTTGCTATACCAAATACAACAAAAAACTATGAACTTATATATAATTTATTATACTACTAGTTGTATATATGAGTTGGGTTTATTAAGATTCAAGTTGATTCTATATATACACTTTTATTACCTAGATTATGCTTCTTGTATTTTTGGCATAACATCATCATCATTTATCAAAAAATTAGCCTAATAGAATGACTAATGAGAAAGAAAAAGAGACTGACCTTGGAGAATTTATCTCTTGAAACCTCACCCTTCTTCTGTAAAGTACTGAGGTTCCCATCAGGCAAGTCTTGGCCAAGAGTTAAAACCAAGATCCCCATGATCACATGAAGCGAACCCGGAATGAAAAAGGCAATTCTCCACGCAGTAAAAGGAGTGGATCCGACCCGCTGGATTATATCATAAAGCAGAGGCATTATCAGTTGAGTAGCTCCACCACCCATATTACCCCATCCAGCCGCAGTCCCATTAACAAGCCCAATAATCTTACTATTAAACATAGTACTCATCCAGTACTGGCACGTAACAAACGTAGCCAAAGAGAATCCAATCATGAACCGAACCGCTATATATCCACTAGCAGAAGATACGAAAGACATGCAAAACACAGTAGGCGCTGACAACATTATAACAAACGCACAGCCGTATCGTGGGCCTAATAAATCACATACTGCACCCATTACAAGCCTAGAGAAAATACTTCCGGAAACAGAAGCAACCCCAGCATTCCCAATGTCCCCTTTTTTGAGGTTGAGATTGTCGCGAATAATGGGAACAAGGGGAGCTGCAGCAAAGGTGGATACGAAACAAGTGAAAAAAGAGATCCAAGACAAATGGAAAGTCCTCATGTGAGGATTGGCGAAGGAGAAGAGCTTGAACTTGGTGGCCTTATGCTCCGAATCCACAGGCAAATCGAATTTTGCAGTGTGATCGGTTTGTACAATTGGCGAAGCCACTGCAAAGGCGAGAACAGGCTCTCGCCCTGTAACTCCATGAATTGAGCTCCCTGGAGATCCTTCAACATCACCCATTTTTTTAGAAAGTGTTGGGGATCGTGTATGAAATGTATTGTATTAGTTGTAGGTTTAGGTTTCTGGGGAAGGTGCTGTTTAAATAGGGCGTAAGAGTTGACAATGAAGAGATTTAAAAATAATTTAAAAGGGCCACTGGAGATTCCCAACGGTTGAATCCATTTCGCCGCATCTAATTTTGAACATGGACTAGCCTCGTCCTATGTCCCAAAGAGTTTGGGTATCTTATTATCTTATATAATATTCGAATCGTGTCAACTGAATCTACTTTGATATATTAGCTAGTTTTTATCGATCATAGTTAACAAGTAAAATGTGTATGTACAATAAACTAAAGCTAAACATAGAAATCATTGGGAAAAAAAAAATTAAAGATAAAAAATCAATAAGAATATATTTACATAAAAAATTCAAATCGATATATGAAAAGAACTCTCATATTTCTTTTCCTTCATGTAGTTGCAAAATATTATCCGAGTTAATTAAATTAAATATCAAATTAATCTTGGAACTACACGAGACAATAACCATCTTTATCTATCAAATTTGTGCAATCTTTGGAGCGGATTAAATGTTTTATAAGTCATTCTACTTTGGAATTAGATTTACAAATGGGTCCATCGAACTTTTTTTCTTACTACGATCAACTCATTTGAGCTTTTTTTTTCTTTACGATTAATTAATCGAACTCCTTCATCAATGAGGCTCGATTCGAGCAAAAAACAGAAAAATCCTCAATTCAAGCCCCCATAAACTAAATCAGCAGCTAATCTGCACAACCAAGATATATTCACATCAGATTTAGCATATACCACATTAATGATATTGTAAAAGAAAATTCATCACAAATACCTTCATCCAATTGATTCAAATAATTTTGAACTTCTTGTACTAATTCAAGATCACATTTCATCTGAGTTGGAAGTTCACCTCGTCTCTCCAACATTTCCTTTCGGAATTTTATATTTGTTGTGACCTTTGCCTTTCATGATTTCTATCATACACGATTGCAATAATAGAAATATGCGGTTAGACTTCCATGTAGGATACTTGTGACGCCCCCAAAATAGGTATACACAACACCCATTCTGAGTCGCCAAATACATGGTACAAGAAGCAAACTACAACTTCAATAATACAAATGTCGTGTGAAATACGACAATATATATCTTAATGAGTTTAAATACAAATATTATCTTACAGATAATATCTATACTCAAATAAATCCTCATCACATTTATTGATACATTATTTTACAAAAATAGTGAGGACTACTAAACAACTCTCTAGAACCTTCATTCCATACCCCACTAGTACTTCGCTACATTCTCGCCTCCCGAGAAGAAAAATAGAACAACAAGGAAAAGGGTGAGCTCAACTAGCCCGGTAAAGAATATTATGACTAAGATAATATACAACAAATTATCGTTAGTCTCCAACAGGGAAAAATCGATAGAATACATAGACAACAAGTTTCGGATCAATATTACATGGCGAAATAATAATTCATAGAAGAGTTACGTAGAGAATGAAATCTACTATAATCTATGAATTTAACAGTCCATCATCAATATTTTATCCCTGTAACATCAATCAATATTCATCTCAAATCAAATATTCATCTTTGCACTACAGGCCAAAGATATTCATCAATCGGTCATTAAATTCATCTCAACACTGTTCATCTTTGCACTAAAGGCCAAAGATATTCATCAGTCGGTCATGTTCATTTAAACACCTGTTCATCTTTGCACTACAGGCCAAAGATATTCATCAGTCGGTCATGTTCATTTAAACACCTATTCATCTTTGCACTACAGGCCAAAGATATTCTTCAAAAATCATTCATCTTTGCACTACAGGCCAAAGATATTCAATAATATCAACATTTAAGGCGAGGATGATGAAAAATATTTTTAAAGAAACGAATCCAATTGAAACAAAATGACAAATATTATGGATTCGTACTTTTTAACAATCCGAGTTCAAAAATACTTCATAAATAATCATAGTGAAGTAAAATTCAGAATGATCAAAACATGGATACTGATCAGCTAGTATCCAAAATAGATATTTTGAACGAAAAGAAGAAATTTTATTTTTTCGATGAATAGTCTTGAGTATCGTGAATAGTCTCAGATATCGTGAATAGTCTTAAATATCGTGAATAGTAACTCAGACACCAAAAGATAGAAATTCCACAAAAAAAATATTTTCACGCTTAATATGAATAGTACTCGTGAATAGTAACTCGTGAATAGTAACTTCATGAATAGTAACTTCGTGAATAGTAACTCATGAATAAGTACCCCAGACATGAAAAAGTTCCAAATTTGATAAAACTTCAGATCAACATTTCAAAGATAATGATATTGAAGAAATAATATCATTACGAAAAAAATAATATCCCTTACCTCGAAAGAATCGAGTGCTTGGAATGAAAGGTCGGAAGTGATCTTTGAATGAAACTTATCTTGACAATGAACTCTCAAAGTATACTCAAAATACTCACAAGGATACGCTCGATAATATAGAGAGAAAGAGAGAAACTTTATTTACGGTGTGATTTTCAATTCTAACTTAGCCCTCTATTTATAGGAAAATGTTAGCACGCCGAAGCAGACTTGACCTGCTACCTGATGGCTTTACCTGCTACTATTGCCACCCACCACATTTGAAATAAAATTCAGCACATTTTTTCACCAACCACAAGTGGGGCCCACCAATTCTAGAATTTTCCACCAAAATCAATTATAAACCTAATTTAGAATCCGACACCTCTTAAAATTCACAACAAATCATTCGTTCATTTTAACGGTTCAAAATTTGTGGACATATACTCAACTTATATATGTATAACATATCCAAAAATTACAACGATCCAACGGTCGGATTAAATATTATAACTCACACAATAAAGCTGTAATAACACCGATTTGATCTTTTAATACCTCCAATCCGACAAAATACAAATAAAACATCTCAAAGATTAATTCCTTCATTAATAACCACATAAATAAATCCATCATTTATATTCATATAAAATAAATATTTCTTTATCATATGAATCAATAATTAATTATTCACAAATAATATTACGAGAATCACAATTATGACAACCAGTAGTTCCCGGAAAGAGGGGCTTTCAGATAAGGATTTCTCTCTTCTTGGCGCCGCATTAGGTGACCAAACCTCTCCTTGTGAGAACTTTCTAGACATTGCCAATAATGCTATCTAATAATATTATTCAAATAATATGAATTATTGATCCGATAATGGAGATAATATGCGATGACAATTATTGAGCAATGAATAATATAAAATATCAACGCAACAATTATTGAATCAATAAAATAAAATATTGAACGATAACTCTTGTGAAAATTATTGAGTAGTGCCTTCTTACGTAAGGATCAATAATTCAACAATCTTTATGCAATCTGCAGTACTCTTCTTTGTGCAACCACGCGTATTCTTCAGTATTTTAACCACCGGGTATTCAACGGTCTTAACGATAACAACAACTACTGTGGTTATTTTTAACCAACTTATATTTGTCGTTTTCTTCATCCAAGCGCTTTTTTCAGTTATGGGGCCCACACATGGTCATACTTGTAGTCATACGAATATTCCCACAAGCGATCTGAATATTCCACGACCAAACGAATATTCCCACAACAATGATGAATATTTTATAACCACTTGCTTATTTTGAAATATTTGCGTATTTAACCCTTAACTATCCACATTAATCAAATCAACCCTTACTATTTCAAAATAATAAATAAAGGAAATTCCTTTTTATTTAAAAAATTTTGGGTCTTACAACCTCCCTCCTTATGAAATTTAAGTCCTCGAAATTGGCGTGCGTACACTGTGTTTGAAAAGATGAGGATACCTCGCTTTCATTTCGTTTCCAATTCCCGGTCATTTTCTCTATAGCATGATTCCTCCACAAAACTTTAACTTGTGGTATGACCTTTCTTGGCGTAGGACGTGCTCCTTCCTATCCAAAATCTTGGCGGTACCTCCTCATACGTTAAGTCTTGACTATCTCGTCCGGTTCTAACTTCAATGACGTGTTTGAATTCGTCCACATATTTACGTAACATCGATCACGTGAAAAAGCGTTATGAACACGCGTCGTACTTGGTGGTAAAAGCGAGTCTATAGGCCACGGTTCCTATTCGATCGAGAATTTCAAATGGATTAATAAATCGAAGGTTTGAGCTTTCCTCACCTCACCGATTCTCGCTTTTAAAATAACAACTTCTTGCACCTCCTTCTTCAAATTCATCATTTCGGTGTGTAGCTTGAATGACTTTAACTTTATCGATTAAAGTCGATTATACTCGTATATCATCACGTACTCAGATATCATCACGTGGGTACCTAGAGTTTTCATCTCCATCTCTATTATTTGTATATTATACTGAAATGAGTCTTTGACAATATCGTACTTTCGTACTTGTATCGATCTTTACTCAACACGTCGGCTACCACGTTAAACTTTTCCGGATGGCATGGTCGAAATATGTCTTTGAAATGAGTCTCCTCTTGAGTTCTTGAAGCTCTTTACCACATTCCTTGCTCCATTTGAATTTTGTATCTCTATGAGTCATTTCGTTAATGGAATAGCGATTCGAGAATATCCTTGACGAATCTCCGATAATAACCAACTAAGCCTGAAAGCTACGTATTTTGATTCTGAAACTTAGGTTGTTCTCAACATTGTGACTCATATCCCAACCTTGGATATGCGTTACAATGACACCTATAAGTTTACTATCGCACGAATATGACGTCCCCTACAGAGAGTCTGGCTTAGGTGAATTCCACAAAGGAAGTATCAAGATAAAGGCTCAGGTACCAAATTCTATAGTTGAATTTTTAACTCCTGAAGTTCAATAGGAGCCATTCGATATGAGATTTTAGAAATGAGTTTTGTCTGGGGTTCAAAGTCGATACAAAATTTAATATCGGTCTTTGGGAGTAAACCAAGAAATTCTTGAAATACGTCGGGAAAAATCAATAACAACAGAATATTATTCAAATCGGCGTGTCTTTATTCAAATCCATAACATGGACTAAGAAAACTTGACATCCGTAATAAACGAATGACTTCATGGCTTGATATGAAAATGTTTGATTACAATGGTTTGATTGCTTGAATTGAATAACGGGTTGCTTAGGAATATGAAAACTATGACAACCTTACGAAAAACAATCAATTTTGGCGTGATGAGTAGTTAACCTTAAAATCACATCAAAAGCAAATATCTCTATAGAAATAAGGTTAACGGTAATGTGATAGTGCCAACTGAATCAAGCAAGATTTTTAAACAACGGATGTAATGAAAGTTTCTCCTAATGGAGTCTCCACGATAGGTCAAAGTTTAATTTCTCCGTAGTCAAGTTCAAACGTTGAGTAAAGCGAAGAGATAAAAGAATGGGTAGAACCCAGTATCTAGTAAGGTATAAACTTTGCAAGAATTTATAATTAACTAACCTTGTGCTAACCGTTCGGGTTCTCGTATTTTGATGGGTCACGAAAAATGCTCTTCCAGAGAATCGTTGACTTTGACTTTTACATGTCATCCTTTCTGGTTCCAACGTCCCAATTGGACTTGATTTATTTATAGACAAAAAATCGAGCTATGTGACCATCTTTTCCACAACTAAAACATACCTTGGAAGGCTTTGAGCAGTTTGACCTTATATGTCCCTCCTCTCCAGCATCTGTAGCATCTAACGGCGATCGTTCTCTTCCCTAGAATTTGTTCTTTGGTCTTGATCTTTTTGCTAAACGTCTTCCGTCGTTGTTAAATCTTCTCTTTTAGATTGGACATCTCTTTCCATAATATCAACGCGTCGTCGTGCGGCTTTTACCCATGCATCACTCATTCTCACTCGTTCGATTATTTCTTCTTTCATTTCGATTCGACTTTATCATCTTATACTACTTGCAAAGAGTGCTTCATTCAAAGCATCACGTGTCGGGTAACCTGAAGCTTGAATCGTTGCATCCTTTTGCTCCACATTTTTGCAATTCTTGACTGCTCTTAACTAACTCATGAATACGATTTTGCAATTTTATATTTTGATCATAAAATACCTCTAATAAACTCTCTTGGTACCTCTTCTTCTTCTCTTCTTCACTCTCTCAATTTTATTACATCTGCGATTATCTCGGGTCTGACTATCAATTCTTCACTCACCATATGGATATCTCTAATTCCTTCTTCGCTTTGACATCACATTATCACGGTTGGCGATTAGAGGTGTCTCCACGATCTCATTCACTCCATTGTTAACGTTCTCGGCAATGACCATTCTTAAAAACTATCATAAAACAAGGGTTAATTAAATAAATTAATAAATCACATAATACCTATATTATGACCAACCAACAAATAAGCTTAGGTAGAACACACTAGCGAAGGATTTACTCGTCTCTCCCTCCTAGTTCTATTCCCCGATCTCCGCCAGAGATCATATCCTAAAGCTCGATATTAATTTGTGGCGCCCCCAAAATAGGTATACACAACACCCATTCCGAGTAGTCGCCAAATACATGGTACAAGAAGCAAACTACAACTTCAATAATACAAATGTCGTGTGAAATACGACAATATATACTATGAGTTTAAATACAAATATTATCTTACAGACAATATCTATACTCAAATAAATCCTCATCACATTTATTGATACATTATTTTACAAAAATAGTGAGGACTACTAAACAACTCTCTCTAGAACCTTCATTCCATACCCCCAGGCTAGTACTATTACATTCTCGCCTCCTCTGAGAAGAAAAAATAGAACAACAAGGAAAAGGGTGAGCTCAACTAGCCCGATAAAGAATATTATGACTAAGATAATATACAACAAATTATCGTTAGTCTCCAACGAGGAAAAATCGATAGAATACAATAGACAACAAGTTTCGGATCAATATTCGCGTGAAATAATAATTCATAGAAGAGTTACGTAGAGAATGAAATCTACTATAATCTATGAATTTAACAATCCATCATCAATATTTTATCCCCAGTAACATCAATCAATATTCATCTCAAATCAAATATTCATCTTTGCACTACTGAGGCCAAAGATATTCATCAATCCATTCATGTTCATCTCAACACTGTTCATCTTTTGCACTAAAGGCCAAAGATATTCATCGATCGGTCATGTTCATTTAAACACTGCTTCATCTTTGCACTACTGGGCCAAAGATATTCATCGATCGGTCGTATTCATTTAAACACCTATTCATCTTTTGCACTACTGAGGCCAAAGATATTCTTCAAAAATCATTCATCTTTGCACTTTGCACGTGCCAAAGATATTCAATAATATCAACATTTAAGGCGAGGATGATGAAAAATATTTTTAAAGAAACGAATCCGGTGAAACAAAATGACAAATATTATGGATTCGTTTTTAAACAATCCGGGAGTTCAAAAATACTTCATAAATAATCATAGTGAAGTAAAATTCAAGAATGATCAAAACATGGATACAATCAAAGCTAGTATCCAAAATAGATATTTTGGACGAAAAGAAGAAATTTTATTTTTTAGATGAATAGTCTCAGATAGTATCGTGAATAGTCTTGTATATCGTGAATAGTAACTCAAACACCAAAAGATAGAAATTCCACAAAAAAACATTTTCACGCTTACATGAATAGTACTCGTGAATAGTAACTCATGAATAGTAACTCATGAATAGTAACTCGTGAATAAGAACTCATGAATAAGTAACCCCGACATGAAAAAGTTCCAAATTTGATAAAACTTGGAGATCAACATTTCAAAGATAATGATATTGAAGAAATAATATCATTACTGAAAAAAATAATATCCCTTACCTCGAAGAATCGATTGCTTGAATGATAGGTCGGAAGTGATCTTTGAATGAAACTTATCTTGACAATGAACTCTCAAAGTATACTCAAAATACTCACAAGGATACGCTCGATAATATAGAGAGAAAAGAGAAAACTTTGTTTACGGTGTGATTTTCAATTCTAACTTAGCCCTCTCTATTTATAGAAAAATGTTAAGACGCAAAGAAGCGGACTTGACTGCTTTACTGATGGCTTTACCTGCTACTATTGCCACCCACCACATTTGAAATAAAATTCAGCACATTTTTTCACCAACCACAAGTGGGGCCCACTCAATTCTAGAATTTTCCACCAAAATCAATTATAAACCTAATTTCCGAATCCGACACCTCTTAAAATTCACAACAAATCATTCGTTCATTTTAACGGTTCAAAATTTGTGGACATATACTCAACTTATATATGTATAACATATCCAAAAATTACAACGATCCAACGGTCGGATTAAATATTATAACTCACACAATAAAGCTGTAATAACACCGATTTGATCTTTTAATACCTCCAATCCGACAAAATACAAATAAAACATCTCAGCATTAATTCCTTCATTAATAACCACATAAATAAATCCATCATTTATATTCATATAAAATAAATATTTCTTTATCATATGAATCAATAATTAATTATTCACAAATAATATTACAGAATCACAATTATGAAACCAGTAGTTCCAGGAAAGAGGGGCTTTCCGATAAGGATTTCTCCTTACTGGCGCGCAATTAGGTGACCAAACCTCTCCTTGACAGAACTTTCTAGACATTGCCAATAATGCTATCTAATAATATTATTCAAATAATATGAATTATTGATCTGATAATGGAGATAATGTGCAGTGACAATTATTGAACAATAATAATATAAAATATCAACGCAACAATTATTGAATCAATAAAATAAAATATTGAACAGTAACTACTGTGAAAATTATTGAGTAGTGCCTTCTTACGTAAGGATCAATAATTCAACAATCTTTATGCAATCTGCCGTGTCTTCTTTATGCGACCAGCGTATTCTTGTATTTTAACCAATTCGGGTATTCAACGGTCTTAATTGGTAATAACTACGCCAGTTATTTTTAACCAACTTATATTTGTCGTTTTTTCTTCATCCAATCGTTTTCCGTTATGGGGCCCACACATGGTTTGCACCGTCGCATTTAATATTCCCCGAAAAGATCGAATATTCCACACGACCAAACGAATATTCCCCAAACAATGAATATTTTATAACCACTTGCTTATTTTGAAATATTTGCGTATTTAACCCTTAACTATCCACATTAATCAAATCAACCCTTACTATTTCAAAATAATAAATAAAGGAAATTCCTTTTTATTTAAAAAAATTTCGGGGTCTTACAATACTCATCGAATGACTTCACCACAACTTGTAATATCTCATCAACACTTCTTGGAGCCTATTTGTACTGTAATTATTGAATGGCATTAAAAAAGCCAAGATCTAAAACATTCAAATCTAGAGAATTCGCAAGTTGATATGTCAAACGAATATCAAACCCATCCTCTGCAGCAACACGAGAAAAATTAGTATCGGTCAAATTAATATGTGTTCTTGCATTATCTTGCTGAATATATATATATTGGATATCCAAAATCCTCTCTTGGCCATTTCTCTTTAATTGAAAGTAGAACCTTCTCTATCATGCAAGACCTTATAACTTCTCTTGTTACTGAAGTTATAAGTTTTGTTTCAATAGTCCCGGCAGCTCTGTTAATGCTATTTCTTCTAGCCGGTTCTTGGGTAACAAAGGGGAAAAGGCCAATTTTCCTTGAAAATAATTCGTTTAATTCCTTGATTATCGAACCTTGGACGCGCTATAGCAGCTAAAAACATGACTTTCCCAATGAAGTTTTTGCTTTTACATGATCGCATCAGATCTTCTTCATCTGCTAGCAAGTAGAAATTTTCAGTTTTCTTGGTCATGTTAAACCACTTCTCATCAATATGAATAACATTAAACATTCCATTGAATATAGGATCATGTGGTATGCTACTTGGCTCAAGCATTGATACAGAGGCGGAACTAGGGGTGGGCGCATTGACCCCTGAAGAGATCTTGATCGGCGGAACTAGCTAGGGCAGGGCGAAGCGAAGCGCGGCGGCGGAGCTTGAGGCTCGGTCTTCTTCTTCTTCTTCTCTGACAGTCCGACTCTCAGACTCTGCAGTTTTTTTTACATGAAACGACGTCGTTTCATTTAAAAAATAAAAAAAATAAAAAATTTGGTGTAGGGCTTCTTCAGTACTCTTTCAGACTTCACATTCTCTTCTCTTCACATTATCTTCCCTCAAACACTGAGCCAGCGGCTTCCGCCCGACTCTCCACCGCCTCCACCAGATGACCGGACCATTTCTGCTCTCTACTCTGCTGCCGCCTTGCCCATTGCTGCAGCTGCCACCATGCTGCAAGTGACCCATCGCCCATCGCTCACTCTCTTCAAGTAATTGAGTTTTATGATTTTGTTTTTATACTTGTTGTGGAATGTGGATGATGATCAATTTTGTTTTTTTTGTTTTTTTTCATGGCTGATTGTTGTGGATTGAAGAATGATAGAAATAGAAGGGGGCGAATGCAATTTGTAGTGGATAAATTATATAAAAGGGAAACAAAAGAATTGTTGGGGACAATTTTTTTTTTTTCAATATATACGTTTATATATTATAAAATATTAGAAGTATGATATGATTTTTTGTTTGGGAGTTCTTTAAAGGATTGGGGTAAAAGTCATGGTTAGAGAATTTTGTCAAGACTGATTTGCGTAACAAAATGGGAGACGAGTGAATGAATGACAGTCTGGTAGTTTATATTGAGAAGGATATTTTTTCAACAATTGAAAACGAACAAATTTTGAGACATTTTCAAACAATGCAGACTCATGCGAGGATCTGATTTGCCTATTCTTCTTTTCAGATAACCGAAAAGAAGCTCTTCAAGCATCAATAAATAAATTTTTTTTATTGATGTATTTTGACCCCCCCCCCCTTAAAATATGTTCTGGTTCCGCCACTGTATTGATATGCATAATCGCAACCTCGATATTTTATGTTCTTCCTTCAGAAAAGGCATTAGAGCATTTGTGTGACACCATATTTCTCTTTCTTGTACACGCCTAAACAAAGTGCTTTTTTTCATATTCATGGCATAAGCTAAAGAGCAAATAGTTATTCGTTGATGCAAAGGAACCTCACGAAATCGATCCAAGTCAATCTGAATTCTTTTACGACCACAATTTTTTGTCCTTTTATGAGAAACATCAACATATGCGTCATTAGCTTTTGCTTTTTTCCAAATTCGCTGAACGGTACGAATACCAATTGAAAATAATGGTACCACCAATTTAGTCGTCCTTTTTTATAATTTTCCATCAACACTTTTCTGCAGTAGCATATCATATATAGCTCGGCGTTCATCATTCCTTAAATTTCTCAGCTTCGTATGGTGACTTGATGTATGTGACGATTCAACATATGAAGTAAACTTAAGTGTGTTAGAAATAACAAATTACATTTGGGGATCAAAATACAAAGCATCTAAATCTTTAAATTAAATTATTCAATGGTGGCTTCTAAATCTTATTTTTTTTCTCTATCAAATTGTAGTTTCACTTATGCTAAATGTACATATCCACACCCCATTTGATGCTGGTATAATATTTTTATTAAGATTTACTCTTGGAACGTTTTTTTCCTGGAAAAGCAACCACACTCTGTTTTGCTGCTGGTCTAAAATGATGCAAGTAATTCTCATTCTTTAGTTAAGAAAAGCACCATTCCCTGTACCCCTAACAACCTAAAAAAAATGTTGACTCTATTCAGATTGAAAGAAGAAAATACAATTACCCTGATTGAAGTTTGTTTGTTGCAATTGCGATCTTACTTCCATGTGTTCATCATCTTCCATTGTCACTTCATCATCTTCCATAGCCACTTCATCATCAAAAATGGATTCCTCTGCTTCATTGTTAAGATCAATCGAATGAAAAATTGATTCCTCTGCTTCATTGTTATGATCAAACGAATGAAAAATTGTTTCCTTCATTGTTAAAATCAAACGATTGAATTTCTTCTTCATCTTCTTTATCTCTATAATCAACAAAATCGACATTGAGATCGATTTCAGATAAAGGAGCTCGATTTGTTTGTCGTGGAGCCATGTCAAAGTAACGATCAAAATAATCCTTCGAAGTTAAAAATTTGAAGTTTATTGAGAATAAAATCCATTATGCTGCATATGCCTCTTTTCGTTGTGTTTAGCAGAAGAACAAATTTGGTAGGAAAAAATTTGGCAAAAACAAACGTTTTGACGGAGAGATAAATTTTTTTATCAGGACGTGAAACGTCCTTAATTAGGAGAGAAAGCATGATATTAAGTCTCGTGTCAATAGAGAATTAAATAAGATTAAAGTATTAGTTAAGAGTAAAATAATAAGACTACATCTATTTTTAATATATATGAAAATTTTTAGAACATAAGATATTAAGAGATAGAGAGAGTAAAAATGATATATCATCCGACTTAATAATAACTGACTAGACTTATAGAAGAAGAAAATTTTCTGTAAAATTGTAATTAAATATTTACGAATATCAAATGTGTCTACGTACTTAGCTGAAAAGTCAGTAGATGTAACATAACTCTTTCAACATATTACATTAAAACGTCAAGTTGTCTAGTTATTAGAAAATATCTAACTTTAAATAATGACCAAGAGGACAATATGGATCTTTAGACACATTACGTACATTGTCTGGCACCAGACATTAACTGCCGATGAGTTGGATTAAATATATATATTTAAAATTATATTTTGTTTGCAAAGATTACACTTGAATAAGACTATATATTAATCTCAAGTGTCTTGTTTGTTTTTAAATTTGAGCTTAGACTATTAGTCATGAGATTATAAAATAGCTTAAGGTGAGAGATTATAAGAATTAATTGTCTTGAGATTATAATTTTTACAAACAAACATGACCCAAGTCTCTTTCTTTCTCTCTTCTCTTTGAAAAATGCATAATTAATTTTACAAGTAGTACGTAAGGTTCTATATTAATTAATTGCTAATACATTTTACGACTTCTACTTATTAAGGTCAAATGACCCAAATTTCCTTAACTAGCTAGGCAACAAATACAATATAGTAAGTAGTATATCATCGTATGCTTTGCCGCATATATATATATATATATATATATATATATATATATATATTGATTGATGGAGACAAAATAGCTAATTACATATACAGGCAACCTCAACCTTTCAAAGGTTTGAGAGTTCTTTAATTAATTAAGGGTACATTATTAACCAGTTTTTTCAAACAAGTTGACAGTTGGGTTGAGTGGAACTGCAGAGTAAAATATGAATTATGAAAATATCTTTTCATAAATATCAGAAGCTCCCATGCTATTTATTTGACTTATAAATTGTAACAGCCACTAGTCCATGATAAGAATTTTCATGATCATCATATTGTTTTCTCAAGGGAAAAAAAATAGAGAAGAATGTTTTAAAATACTACTACTTCTTGAATTCTATTGCTTTCCAAAACCCAACGAAGATTTAATTAATTTGCCACAAACCATTTCACCCACTTTTAACAACAATTAACATCTAGCACATTAATCTCCAGAAATTACCACAAAAATCTCATTTTCAATGTAAACAATGAGACAATGGTACCTTATTTTTAAATGGAGCACCTGTTAGCATGATACATATTGTTAGGTTAGATTGTATCTCTAACAATTTAAATTTTTAGTGAGTTGATTAATTATTTAACATGGTATCAGAATAGTTTTATACGTTTCGATAAAGCTAATAATTTTATACTTTTTGACCGTATTAAAATTATTAAACAATAAAAATATTAATTTAAGAAATTATTTCTATAATAATTAATTTAAAGACTTAATTAAGATAATGATAATGTAACAAAATTTAAAAAAATCACCACCACAACTAAGAGTCCTTCTAGGGGGACATTTTTTTAGTGACATTTCTAGTGATATTTTTAAAAAAAGAAAAATTTGGGGGTTTTTTTTTTTGCAGTACCTCCCAAAAAATCTATAGTATTTATTCTAACTGGAATTTTTATAAAAAAACAGTGTTTTAGGTGTAATTTGGATACATACAAGAAACATGGCATGTACAGTCTGTACAACTCTGTTTTTTTTGTATGTATCTAAATTACACCTAAAACACTGTTTTGTACAAAAATTTAAGTTGAAATAAATACTATACATTTTTTGGGAGGTATTACAAAAAAAAAAAATTTAAAAAAAATTTTTAAAAAAATGTCACTAGAAATTTCACTAAAAAAAATGTCCCCCCTAGACTTATTGCCACAACTAAATCATTCTTCCATCTTCTATCTGATCAAATCATCATCAAATTAAAACAAAGATTAATCAAAAGAAACCACCGCCACCATCAACACCATCCTCACATATCCAAAACTATTTCTACTCTTTCATGCCCTAACAAAGCTATGAGTCACCCCACTGAGAAACCTCCATGATTAATTAATGTATATTAATATATATATATATATATATATATAGAGAGAGAGAGAGAGAGAGAGAGAGAAAGTCGCATCACCGGATTTTTAGAACTCGCGAGGCCATTGCTAAGCACACTAGCTAGATCTAGAATTTTAGATAGGAGATGATGGGATTTTGAAAATCAAAGGTGTGGCTATCTGTAAGCACAATGGATAGATTGAAAATAGCGGGATTTTGAAGCTCAGTGGTGCGCTGAAACGGAGAAACGAATTATGCCTTTCATTTATCCTCGTGTTATTAAAGGTTGACCATAACATGATTCGTCTAGCATTGTATACAGATGTTCTGAACAGGAATCAAACCAATTAGCCCATTGTTATAGTTGCACCCCATGTATTTATATATTCACAAAAATAAATAAGAGTCAAAAAGTAAAATAAAACATAAAAGCAAATAGATATATTCTTACATTTCTTCAATCATGTTATTGTCCTTCAAACCTAGTGTTTTAACTAGTGATATAATCTCTCTCAGCACCATAACTTCTATTCTAACTCAGTTTACCAGTTATTGTGTCGCATTACTTTCATCTTAGCAATTCACAAATAGTTAAAAGACCACTCAATTAATATTTTGAAAATCATTGTTCCCTAAGACATATTACCGGCATGGCAATGTGATACCATCCAAAACCTACCTTGCCCCGACAGAATTTCAGTATTTGAGAAAGCTTTGTACTCATTCAGGAATTCCAAGTTGTAAACCCACTAGATGGTTGATTAACCTGTAATGCCCAAGAAAAATGAAAAGCAAACATGAATTACATGTATCAATACATTTTTAACAAAAAAAGGTATGTAATTCAAGTGTAAGAGTATATTTGTAAGAATTTATTCATTGTATTGACATCCAAAGAATTATATATATATATATATATATATATATATATATATATATATATATATATATATATAAGTGTAAGTGTAGTAAAAACCAAGTTTTTAAGGATATTACCTTATGAGCCAACTAATGCCACACCCATCTGGATTCAACCCTCCATGTATGCAACTGGCAGCAGCAGACCATATGACTTCATTAACTTTACTTTATGCTAACCTTAATCCATCTGGTTATTTCTCTCCACAATATATCTTTGTTGGTATAATCCTTTTCCTTATTTAGGTAGATTTAATGAAATTCCTCCTTGGATCACGTTATCTTTAAGTCACCAGTTGAATCCGGTCACTTGGGTCATTTCCATTATTTGGGCTTAATCATTGAATTGGCCCATTATACAAATTGTCACTTAACCCAACTTCGACCAGTAATCATTATATTAAGTGACAGTTGACTATTGTGTCGGCCACCTTTCTGCATGGCATTAATGAGGATGGAACTCAGATGACCGGCGGTGGAAAACAGTGGCAGCAGGTGTGGAAGTGGGGTGCTTACTTTCGGCTGAAATGACCGGAAGTGGGAAAAAAAGGAGTCAGGAAGTGTTGAGTGGCACGGTAAACCGGGAGTGGAGTATGCATGGGGCTAAGATCACATAAGAGGGTAAATAACACATTCATTATTATGATTCTATCTCTCAGGCATTAGATAATATTTTTCTCTCCATTGTTGACCTTGTGATCGCTTTGTCTTGACTCTCGCTTGGGCTATCCTCGACGGTCGGTAGTCGAGCTTTTAGTGTTGACTTGTTGAATATCTTGGGATATTGGGACGCTTTGGTGATTGGGGCGTGGAGAAAGATCTTGGCGTTAACATTGGCGCGCCAGAAGGAGGGTGAGTTCTAGTGTCACGAATATTTTTCAATCACAGACTGTGTTTGTTCTACGTCATTATTCATGGTGAAGAGTAGAACACCTACACCCGAAGGGCAGCCGAGGGTTGCCAGTGAATCGACACCACGAGTGTCTGTCAAGGATCGTCTGGGACCGGCAATAAGTGTTCATGTTAGCACAGCATCCAAACGATCACCTGAAGATTTTTGGTCTAAGGCTGTGGGCAAGGCTAAACGTAGGCTAGTCTTCCCGACGGATAAAGCGTCCGCCACGCGGTCGAAAACAGTAGAAACCTTCGCTGAGAACTTCGATACCGAGAGAGGACCCGGACGAAAAAAGGCTTCACGGTAGCTAAGATGGCGGATAAAGGCGGATAGAGCTATGGAAGTACTCGTGAAGCAACGACGAGGATATAAATTGACGGATGGCGGATGGCGAGTTGAGAGATGAAGAGCTCAGTTATAATCAGTCCGAAGAGCAAGGACACCGAAGTGGGAAAGAACCTGTTCATTCAGGACGAGAGTCTCGGTCGAAATCGAGAAAGAAGAAGATCCGAAGCCCTACTCCTCAAAGATCGAGGAGGGTACATCACCCCGTCGATTCTAAGGAGGCGGGTCGGAGAGAAAACGAAGAGGTCGATCCGGAGATCATACTCCACGAAACCACAAAGAAAGCCCTTGTTGTTGCACATTCTCGCCTTAGTGCTCGAAAGCTCAAAGACGAAGCATATCTAGAGATCGTACTCAGAGAGTCTGCGAGGTACACCACCTGTGGACACTGTCATCGAAGAAGCCCTTCTAGAATTGAAGGCTCTATTGTAAGAAACCCATCTACTTTCGGAGGAGGAGTCACCAAAAAAGAAGCATCATCTCAACCGTAAGGTGTAGAGAGTATCAGGTCAAAGAGTTAAAAGAACTTGAAGCGAACTGCCGTCCAAGTACAAAAAATAAAGGATAATTCGGAAAGAAGGCATCCCTTTTTCCGTGGAGATTCTTAAAGAAAAAAATCGATTCCCACCAAGAAGTTGCCCGTATATCGAGAGTTATGATGGATCGGGGATCCCACATGACCACGATCGAGCGTTCGATCGATGATGGATTATTATGACTTTAGCGATCTTCTAAGTGTCATACTTTTGTCACAACACTTTCGAAAAAGATGCGGCGGTGGATGGGGACTTTGCCCTCAGATTCATTTCATCTTGGGCGGACATATGCGATAAATTTCATGCTTTCGCCGGGAGCAACAAAGAAGGGAAAACCAACTTGTTCGTTGGCTCGGGTTCGACAGGTTTTCGAATGAGTCTTTGGGCGATATGTGAAGAGGTTTCGTGAAGCGATCGGCCAAGTGATGAGACTGAGCGATCTACAAGTTGTTGGACCGTGGCGCCCCCAAAATTAGGTATCGTCACCCATCTTGGATCGCCACTTACATGGTACATAAATTCAAATACAACTTACTAATATATAAGCTGTTTTTATACAATCTGACATAAAAATCGTGAGTTTGAATACAAATATTGTCCACTAGATATTATACAAACTCAAAAGGAGTCCTCATTACAACTATTATCACACTATTTCACGAGAATAGTGAGGACTACTAATGCTATCCTCTGGACCATTACTCCGTTCCCAGACTGCGTCCCGGTATGTTTCTCATTTCACGAAGAAATACGGTGAAAGAAAGGGTGAGCTCAACTAGCCGATAAGAAATATTATGACTAAGATAATGCGAGAATAAATTATCATTAGCCTTGACAAGATTAAACCGATAAAATACAATAGACAACCGGTTTAATCTGCGGACGGAATATGCGATCCATTAAAAGAGTCGAAGTAGAAAATAAAGTCTACTATCTTTTAGGTTTTAAAAGGTTTTCATAAATTTTTATCATTAAGACTCGGTTTAATGAATAAACCACAATATCTAATCATCCATGTACCCACGGTCAAGGATTTTCATCAAATTATCAATGGTCAAACTATACCAAATCACCCCTGGTCATAATCATACCAAACACTATCCATCACCGCATTCTGAGTGCCACCGAGGACTTTTATCACATCATTTATAACAAGCCATGATTATCTTAGAATGATCCACGTCATAATCATACTAAGTTCATCTATGCACGTAAGCCAAAGATAACATAATATAACATGAGGATGATGACAATGACATAATAATTCAATAAAACAAGTTCAAGAATTATTTTATCCGAGAATTAATAACGTCCAAATTGTCAACAAGATCTTTGTTTTGTAGAGTAAAATTTAAGAATGATCGGAAGAATATTTCCATAAAAGATACTGAGGATGAAACGCTTGAATATCAAGAATATTCTACTAATTTCATGGAGTATAGAAGTCAAAGTTTTAACCAACTGGGTATAATAAAGAATGGAATAACAAAGGAAATCACCATGCATGCGGTACTTGCAAGATAGACAAAGTTATTCAACGAATAATAATAACGGAACGGTGTCGGTGAAATTCACACAAGGCGAGGATGATCCAACGAATAATAAATCTTTGAATAATAATAAACAATGGAACCAGAGTGCGGTGTAAAACACATGAGCGGATATTCCAACGAGAATAATAAAGAATGGAATAACGAGAAGAAGATCACCAAGTATAGGGGATTCAGCGTACGAAAGTTATTCCAATGAATAAATAAGAATGGAATAATATAAGGATTTCACCAAGTATAGGGTATCTGGCATATATAGGTTATGTATAAGGTATGCCACTTTTACAGTTATTCCACGAGAATAATAATGAATGGAATAACGAAGTTCTCTTGAATGAATAAGAAAGAATAACACCCACTACGAATTACAACAAATAATATTCCTACCTTAGAAGAACCTGATATTAAAAAGTGAAGTAGCGAGAATACTTTTCTTCTTTCTCTCTATAGTTTCTCTCTAGAGTTTCAATGAATTAAATAAGAAAATAATGAAGGAATGAGCTTATTTATAGGAAAATAGAATGCGTAGTAATTAATCCATGAACGGTCCAGATTGATTTATTTTAATCGACGGTCCATATTTAAAGCAAAATCTTTTAAATAAAATATCATATATTCTATTTATATAAAAACATTTTACTATGCAAAACACTACGCAACACTATGCATAATAAAATATAATATATTCTATTTATAGAATAACTTTAATAAAGTATTACAGATATAAAAGATGTTTCGTTTTTTATTACGTTAATAATACGAATAAAACAAAACGTCGTTATCGCTTATAATAATTCATATTATTAATCGTGATAATGGAATCAAACCGAGTGACTTCTCACACATAGCATCGATAATCAATACTGGTGTCTTCTTGTCTGACCACACGTATTCTTGTACTTTTACTTCTCGAGTAGTTCAATGATGATCAACGGTGAAAACTTCCGCCGTTATTTCAATAAAATATTTTTGTCGTTTTCTCGATCAAATGATAATACATTACATTAGGGGTCCACCAATGATTGAGTAGTTGTCACGAATATTTCTCGCTAAATAAAAATATTTCACGACCAATCGAATATAATATAACCACTTGCATACTTTGCAAAATTTATAAATACTACCCACAACTATAATATTATCTCAAATTCACACCATAATATTAAAAATTATTTCGACAAAATTTAAATCTTTATTGATAAAATCTGGGGTCTCACAATCTCCCCTCCTTATGGAATTTCGTCCTCGAAATTAGGGTACGTACCTGGTATGATAAGAGGTGATGATACCTTGAATACCTTTATCATTAAAAATATTAAATTCATCTTCGCAATCTGCCAAAAATGTAAGACCCCGAAATTTTTTAAATAAAAAGGAATTTCCTTTATTTATTATTTTGAAATAGTAAGGGTTGATTTGATTAATGTGGATAGTTAAGGGTTAAATACGCAAATATTTCAAAATAAGCAAGTGGTTATAAAATATTCATTATCGTCGGGGAATATTCGTTTGGTTGTGGAATATTAAATGCTTTGTCGGGGAATATTAAATGCGACAATATAGCGTAGTATGTGTGGGCCCCATAACTTGAAAGCGATTGGATGAAGAAAAGCGACAAATATAAGTTGTTTTTAAATAACAGCGTGGTTATTCACAGATTATCTTGTTGGAATACCCGTGGATGGTTAAAACACACTAATCTGGCGTTGTTGAACAAGAAGCACCAGTATTACACCAATTATTGATTCTTACGTGAAGGCACTACTCAATAATGGTTACGTAATTCTTGTTCAATATTTTATTGAGTTAATAATTCTTTGCGTTGATATTTTATATTCTTTGTTGTTTCAATAATTGTCATTACGGTATTTTCATTATCGAAGCAATAATTCATATTATCTGAATAATATTATTAGATAACATTATTGGCAATGTCCGAAAGTTACTGCATAAGGAGAGGTTTGGTCACCTAATTGCGCGCCAAGGAAGAAGAAATTCTTATTGGAAGCCCCTCTTTCTGAGGAGCGCACGGTTGTCGATATTGTGATTCTGTAATATTATTTGTGAATAATTAATTATTGATTTATATGATGAAGAAAATATTGATTTTATGTGGATATAGATGGAGAAAATTTTATAGTGACAATTGTTGAAAATTGAAATTTTATCTTTTTCGATAAAATAATTTATTTAAAAATATTATTATATTTTAATAATATAATAATGGTGATATTTTACAACGAATGTGGGATATATGAGTATATGAGGAGAAAGAGTATTTTTGTTGCAATAAATGTTTAAAACATGTTAAACATGTCGGTGGACCCCATTTATTGGCTGAAATTTGATTATAGCTTTGTAAAATCGCTTGCTTGTGGATTTCGGTCAATTTCTATTTGGAATTTGGAAAAACTTTCTTCTGCAAAGTTGTAGAAATTGAAATTCCTATAAAAACTCATAGATTCGAATTTTACGATGAAAGGGCTATTTATTATGAATTATTGAAGTTTCGAAGCTCCGAAATAATTGATTTTTGGGAGTTTAAAATATTTTTTGTAAGAAAAACGTTTTTTGTTGTAATTGAGTGGCTCACATGTGTTATAAATGATCTGAAATCAGATTTCTAAGGTGGGCTTGAATATTTTTAAGAAATATTATTATTTTATTAAATTTTACTGCTTTGGTGTTTACAGCGTTTTCCTATAAATAGGTCTTTAGGTTAGAATTGAAAATCACACCAGAAATGAAGTTTTCTCTCTATATATTATCGGTATATTCTTGTGAGTATTTTGAGTATACTTTGAGTATTACTAGGCGGTCTGAAGTTCCTTCCTTGACTATATATTTATTATTTTAGCTAGAAGTCTTGATCTTTCGAGGTGTGGATGTTATTTTCTTCTCAAATGATATTATTTCTTCAATATCATTATCTTTGAAATATTGGTTGGAACTTTTTATCAAATTTGGAACTTTTTCATGTCTGAGTTACTTATTCATGAGTTCTTATTCATGAGTTCTTATTCACGAGTTCTTATTCACGAGTCTATTAAGCGTAAGCGTGAAGATGTTTTTTTGGGAATTTCTATCTTTTGGTGTCGAGTTACTTATTCACGTATACTGGCATTATTCACGTGTCTGACTATTCACGAATCTGACACTTATTCAATAGAAAAATAAAATTTCTTCTTTTCGTCCAAAATATCTATTCGGATACTAGCTTTGATTGTATCCATGTTTTGATCATTCTTGAATTTTATACCACTATGATTATTTTTGAGGTATTTTTGGACGTGGATAAAACCAAGTACTGAATCCTTAATCCTTAATCCTTGTCATTTTGTTTCAATTGGATTCGTTTCTTTAAAAAATATTTTTCATCATCCTCAATCTTAAATGATGATATTATGGAATATCTTTGGCACAGTAGTGCAAAGATTTAATGATTTCTTAAGAATATCTTTGGCTCAGTAGTGCAAAGATGAATGATTTCAAGAATATCTTTGGCCGTGATGCAAAGATGAGCAGTGTTTAAATGAACATGACCAATCGATGAATATCTTTGGCTGAAAAGTGCAAAGATGAATATTTGATTCCAGGATGTATATTGATTGATGTTACGGGGATAAAAGATGAGCGATGAACTTTTAAATTCATACATAGAAGATAGTAGTTTGCATTCTCTACTTAACTCTTCTAATGAATTATTATTTCATTGCGAAATATTGATTTAAAATTTGTTGTCTATTGTATTCTATTATATTTTTCCTGTTGAAGACTAACGATAATTTGTTGTATATTATCTTAGTCATAATATTCTTTATTGAGCTAGTTGAGCTCACCCTTTTCCTTTTTGTTCCATTTTTCTCGGGAGGCGAGAATATAAGCGAAAGTGCAGTCGGGGTATGGAATGAAGGTTTTAAAAAGGATTGTTTAGTAGTCCTCACCATTTTGTAAAATAATGTATCAATAAATGTGATGAGGATTTATTTGAGTATAGATATTATACAGATGATAATATTTGTATTCAAACTCACGCTTTTCTTGTTGTAATAATAAAGTTGTAGTTGTTTCGCATCTACGTATATTGACAACTCGTATAATGAGTGATGTATACCTATTTTGGGGCGTCACAGTTAGTATCGAGCTTAGGGATATGATCTCTGGCGGAGATCGGGGAATAGAACTAGGAGGGAGAGACGAGTAAATCCTTCGCTAGTATGTCCTACTAAGCTTATTTGTTAGTTGGTCGAGATATAGGGATATTATGTGATATATTGATTTCCTTAATTAACCCTTTGTTTTATGACGGTATTTGAGAATGTCGATTGAGAATATTAACAATGGAAATGAGGCTGTGGAGATGCTGTACTCTCACTAACGAGGAGAACGTGCAACAGTGGCAATGTTCCTCCTGTGAACAACACCATTGAAGCGAGATGATGAACGAGGGGATGTTTAGAAGTTTTTTGCGGTTCATGCAAAATCGAGGCGAGGAGACTCGTGTTCAAAATCTGAGAGGAAATGATAGCAATTCACGGGTTGTCACAACCAAGCGATTCAAAGAGTTGGGACCACGAATTTAAGGAAAGCCGGATCCGATCATGGCGGAAACATGGGTCAAACAAATTACCAAGATATTCGATGTCTTGGGATGCACGAGAGGAACGAAGGTTCCATTCGCCACCTTTATGTTCCGTGGCGGCGACGATCATCATCGGTGGGAGTCTATGAAGGCGTACCCATCCAAATTTACACTTCAAATGTCTTGGGAGACGTTTGAAGCTATTTAATGACAAATACTTTCACGAAAGTGTTCAATCGTATGAAGGAAGTGGAGTTCATCATATTGGAACAAAACAATATGATTTGTCTCGATCTGAGGCAAAGTTTGCGAGTTATCCGAGTTTGCACCTCATTTGGTGGAGAATGAGGAACGATGATGCGCGGATGTTTCTTAGAGGTTTGAAACCCGGCGTACGTCGATATCTCATTTCTCATAAATTTTCTCTCTATTCGATATGTTATGCGAGGCTCAATTATTAGGCGAGATAACGAGTCTGCGGTCAACTGAGGACTACAACCAGGATCGTATTAGGAGATAGCGATCAATGTAATAATGATAACCAAATGGAGAAAAGAAACAGACGGACAAAAATGGTAACCACTCTGGTGGTAATCATAGCATGAAAATAGAAGAAGCGAGTCGGGAGGAGATTTTAAAAAGAGGAGATTTAACAACCCATATGAAGATGATGATCTTGGCGAAAGAATCGGTTCTAAAGGAGAGAGAACGACCACCGGTCGTATCTACAAATGGGGAAAAGAGGGACATATCGATCAAACCGCCTACAACAGATTCAAGGTATGCTATATATTGTGGAAAGGAAGGACATATCGCTCGAGATTATGACTGATGGCGAAACCTAGTTCAATGAGGACGGTGACTCAAAAGATCGTCTCCGAAAAAGTCAAAGTCAACGATTAGGGAAGAGCGTTTGTTGTGGTGGTCATAATCTGAGGAACCCAAACGAGGTGATCACGGTAAGCTATTTATAAATTCTTGCGAAGTTTATACCTTACTTGATCTGGGTGCTACCCATTCATTTATCTCTCCCTACATGTGCTCAACGTTTAAACTTGACTCGGAGAAATTAGACTTTGACTATCTGTGGAAACTCCAGTTAGGAAAACTTTCATCACATCCACATTTTATAAATCTTGTTTGATTCAAGTTGGCACCATTACCTACACCCGTTGACCTTATCTCTTTAAAGATACTTGCTTTTGATGTGATTTTAGGGATTGATTGGTTAACTACTCATCATGCCAAAATTGATTGTTTTCGTAAGGTTGTTAGTTTTCATATTCCTAACCAACCTGTTTATGCAATTCAAGCAACTAAACCATTAAAATCGATCACCGTCATATCTAATCATAAAGTTATTCGTTTATTAAAAAACGGATGTCAAGCTTTCTTAGCCCATGTTATGGATTTGAATAAAGACACGTCAAATTTGAATAATATTCTGTTGTTATTGACTTTCCGACGTATTTCAAGAACTTCCGGTCTACCCCCCAACGTGAAGTTGAATTCTTTATTGATCTTGAACTGGTACAAAGCCCATTTCTAAAACCCCATATCGAATGGCTCTATTGAACTTGAGTTAAAGGTCCAACTACGAGAATTGTTGGACATCGGTTTCATTCGCCTGGTACATCTCCTTGGGGTGCTCTGTTTTATTTGTAAAGAAGAAAGACGGAGTATGCGACTTTGTATTGACTATCGGAATTGAACCATGTCACCATCAAGAATAGGTATCCTCTACCTCGTATTGATGACTTGTTTGACCGATTCTGAGAGGGCACATTCTTTTCAAAAATCGATCTTAGATTCGGATATCATCAATGAAGATTAGAACTAAGGATATTCCAAAGACGCCTTGAAACTTCGGTATGGGCATTATGAATTCTTAGTCATGTCTTTCGGACTAACTAATGCTCCTGCGGCTTTCATGGATATGATGAACCGAGTATTCAAGGAATATTTGGATCAATTCGTTGTTGTCTTTATTGATGACATCCTCATATATTCCAAAAGTGAAGATCATGAGCACCACCATTTGAAGTTGGTACTCCAAAGGCTTCGTGAAAACCAACTATATGCCAAATTGAAGAAATGCGAGTTACGGCGAGAGAAGTAGCATTCCTTGGGCGCGTGGTGTCGAAAACATGGAGTATCTGTTGATCCGTGAAGATTGAAGCAATCTGAAGTTAGGGAGCAACCAAGTAGGTGGTATCAAGACGTAGCTTTTTGGGCTTAGGCATTGGTTATTATCGGAGATTTGTGGAAGGGTTTTCTCGAATCGCTACTCCATTAACTCAATTAACTTCGGAAGGATACAAAAATTCGTTTGGAGCGAAGAATGCGAGAAAAGTTTCCAAGAGCTTAAGAGGAGACTTATTTGGCAGACTGTTCTAACAATACCATCTGGTTGGGATGGATTTGTTATCTACAATGATGCTTCTAGCAAAGGGTTAGGATGTGTTCTCATGCAACGTGGGAAAGTCATAGCCTATGCCTCGTGACAACTTAAAGAGTATGAGAGAATTATCCTACTCATGATCTAGAGTTAGCAGCGTGATCGTTTCGCTAAAAATATGGAGGCACTATCTATATGGGGAGAAAGTGGAGATATATTCGGACCATAAAAGCCTTAAATATTTCTTCACTCAAAAGAACTCAACATGCTGGCAATGACGTTGGCTCGAACTATTGAAAGACTACGACCACACTATTCAATACCATCCCGGTAAAGCGAACGTGGTAGTATGCGCGTTGAGTAGAAGATCATATCTTGAGGAGCAGTGCGATGATGTCAAGTATACGCATAGAGCTAACTTTAATAGAAAAAGTTAAGGTTGCTTTCGAGCCACCTGCAATCCGGAGTCGCGTATGAAGAAGAAAGTGAAAGAGGAGCTATTCCTAAGCGAGAATTGATGAAGAAGGAATACTTGAGTCCACTCTAGACTTTGTGTTCTTAACGACTCTGATTTGAAGTACAAGATTATGATGGAGGCTACAATCGCCATTTGCAATCCATCCTGGAAGTACTAAAATGTATCGTGATCTTCGACATACATTTTGGTGGAACAATATGAAGAGAGAGATTACAGTTTATCTCGATGTGTTTAACTTACCAACGTGTAAAGGCGGAGCATTTTGTACCTAAGGGTCCGTTGCAACCACTTGAGATTCCGGAATGGAAGTGGGAACACATTACTATGGATTTCGTTCACGGGTCTTCCTACTACGGTTTCTCAAGGCATCAATGCTATTTGGGTTATTGTTGATAGATTAACCAAGTCTGCTCATTTCTTGCCGATCTGGAGACTTATTCCTTGAACGTCTTGCTAGTATGTACGTGAATGAGATTGTGAGGTTGCATGGCATGCCCAGTATCCATAGTTTTGGATCGTGACCCAAGATTCACTTCAAGATTTTGGGTTAGCTTGCAAAAAAGCTATGGGCGCAGTTTGCGATTTAGTTGGCATACCATCCCCAAACGGACGACAATCGAGAGAGGACTATTCAAACTCTTGAAGATCTATTAAGACTTGTGTCCCTGAGACTTCAAGGTGGTTAGGATAAGTATTTACCATTGGTGGAATTCTCCTACAACAACAGTTATCGAGCAAGTATAGGTGGGCTCCATTTGAAGCATTATATGGGCGAAAATGTCGTTTCTCGATATATTGGGATGAGGTGGGTGAAACAACATTGTTGGGACCCGAGTTTAGTACATATGACTTCAAGAAAAAAAGATCCAAATGATTCGACAACGTATACAAATGGCACAAGATCGACAAAAGAGTTATCGCGGATCTTCATCGAAAGGACGTGGAATTTAATGTAGGGGATCATGTATTGTTGCGAGTTGCTCCATGGAAGGGAGTTACAAGATTTGGGAAGAGAGAAAGCTCAATCCACGATTTATTAGTCCATTTCAAATTCTTGACCGAGTAAGAAATGTAGCCTATAGACTTGCGTTACCTCAAAGTATGTCTCGTGTTCATAATGTGTTTCATATATCATGTATTTCGTAAATATGTGAAAGACCCGAACCATGTTATTGAGTTAGAACCAGGACGAGATAGCCAGAAGACTTAACGTATGAGGAGGTACTGTCAAGATTTTGGATAGGAAGGAGCATGTCCCTACGCAAGAAAGGTCATACCACAAGTTAAAGTTTTGTGGAGGAATCATGCTATAGAGGAAATGACCAGGGAATTGAAATGGAAATGAAAGCGAGGTATCCTCACCTTTTCAAACACCAGTACGTCGTCGATTTCGAGAGGACGAAATTTCATAAGGAGGGAGGTTGTAAGACCCCAAAATTTTTAAATAAAAAGGAATTTCCTTTATTTATTATTTTGAAATAGTAAGGGTTGATTTGATTAATGTGGATAGTTAAGGGTTAAATACGCAAATATTTCAAAATAAGCAAGTGGTTATAAAATATTCATTATCGTCGGGGAATATTCGTTTGGTTGTGGAATATTCGTACTGTCGGGGAATATTCGTACGACGGCGCAGCCATGTGTGGGCCCCATAACGGAAAGCGATTGGATGAAGAAAACGACAAATATAAGTTGTTTTTAAATAACGGCGTAGTTGTTACCAGATTATCTTCATTGGAATACCCGGTGGTTTAAAACACACTAATCTGGCGTTGTTGAACAAGAAGCTGCACCATTACACCAATTATTGATTCTTACGTGAAGGGCACTTACTCAATAATGGTTACGTGAATTCTTGCTCGATATTTTATTGAGTTAATAATTGCTTATTGATATTTTATATTCTTTGTTGTTTCAATAATTGTCATTCTACACGATTTTCATTATCGAAGCAATAATTCATATTATCTGAATAATATTATTAGATAACATTATTGGCAATGTCCGAAAGTTCTGCATCTGGAGAGGTTTGGTCACCTAATTCATGCTTGCAAGAAGAAGAAATTCTTATTGAAAGCCCCTCTTCTGAGGAACCGCACGGTTGTCGATATTGTGATTCTGTAATATTATTTGTGAATAATTAATTATTGATTTATATGATGAGGAAAATATTGATTTTATGTGGATATAGATGGAGAAAATTTTTATAGTGACAATTGTTGAAAATTGAAATTTTATCTTTTTCCGATAAAATAATTTATTTAAAAATATTATTTTATTTTAATAATATAATAATGGTGATATTTTACAAATTGAATGTGGGATATATGAGTATATGAGGAGAAAAAGAGTATTTTTGTTGCAATAAATGTTTAAAACATGTTAAACATGTCGGTGGACCCCATTTATTGATTGAAATTTGATTATAAATTTAAAAAAATCGCCTGGTTTGTGGATTTCGGTCAATTTCTATTTGGAATTTGGAAAAACTTTCTTCTGCAAAGTTGTAGAGAATTGAAATTCCTATAAAAACTCGCAAGATTCGAATTTTCTGATGAAAGGGCTATTTATTATGAATTATTGAAGTTCAAGCTCAGAAATAATTGATTTTTGGGAGTTTAAAATATTTTTTGTAAGAAAAATATTTTTGTTGTAATTGAGTGGCTCACATGTGTTATAAATGATCTGAAATCAGATTTCTAAGGTGGGCTTGAATATTTTTAAGAAATATTATTATTTTATTAAATTTTCTGCTTTGGTGTTCTAAGCATTTTCCTATAAATAGGGTGCTTAGGTTAGAATTGAAAATCACACCGAAAATCAAGTTTTCTCTCTATATATCGAAATGTATTCTTGTGAGTATTTTGAGTATACTTTGAGTATTGCTAGACGGTGCAAGTTCCTTCAAAGACTATATACTTAGATTCTAAATGCAAAGTCTTGATCTTTCGAGGTAAGGGGATGTTATTTTCTTCTCAAATGATATTATTTCTTCAATATCATTATCTTTGAAATATTGGTTGGAACTTTTATAAAATTTAGAACTTTTTCGTATGGGGGTTACTTATTCATGAGTTCTTATTCACGAGTTACTATTCATGAGTTCTTATTCACGAAGTTCTTATTCACGGGTACTATTCATGAAGCGTGAAGATGTTTTTTGTGGAATTTCTATCTTTTGGTGTCGATTACTATTCACGATACGGCATTATTCACGATATACGGCACTATTCAATAGAAAAATAAAATTTCTTCTTTTCGTCTAAAATATCTATTCTCGGATACTAGCTTTGATTGTATCCATGTTTTGATCATTCTTGAATTTTACACCACTATGATTATTTTTGAGGTATTTTTGACGTGGATAAAACCAAGTACGAATCCTTAATCCTTAATCCTTGTCATTTTGTTTCACTTTGGATTCGTTTCTTTAAAAAATATTTTCATCATCCTCGGTCTTAAATGATGATATTATGGAATATCTTTGGCTGTAGTGCAAAAAGATGAATGATTTCTTAAGAATATCTTTGGCTTGTGAAGTGCAAAGATGAATGATTTCTCAAGAATATCTTTGGCCCAGTGTAAAGATGAACAAGTGTTTAAATGAACATGACTAATGATGAATATCTTTGGCTGTAGTGCAAAGATGAATATTTGATTCCGGATGTATATTGATTGATGTTACGGGGATAAAAGATGAGCGATGAACTTTTAAATTCATACATAGAAGATAGTAGTTTGCATTCTCTACTTAACTCTTCTAATGAATTATTATTTCATTATGCAAATATTGATTTAAAATTTGTTGTCTATCAGTATTCTATTATATTTTTCCTGTTGAAGACTAACGATAATTTGTTGTATATTATCTTAGTCATAATATTCTTTATTGAGCTAGTTGAGCTCACCCTTTTCCTTTTGTTCCATTTTTCTCGGGAGGCGAGAATATAAGCGAGTGCACGAGTAGCTCTGGGTATGGAATGAAGGTTTTAGAAAGGATTGTTTAGTAGTCCTCACCATTTTTGTAAAATAATGTATCAATAAATGTGATGAGGATTTATTTGAGTATAGATATTGTCAGAAGATAATATTTGTATTCAAACTCACAGCTTTCTTGTTGTAATAATAAAGTTGTAGTTGTTTCGCATACATGTATTGACAACTCGGAATGAGTGATGTATACCTATTTTGGGGGCGTCACAAAAAATATTCATTAACAATTCATCTTTGCTTTACTGTGGTAAAGATATACTGTTGAAAACCAATAATCTTTGACGCAGACTTAATAGTATCACGACCACGAATTATCCATGCACTATCGGCAAGGATATTCGTGTTTTTCAATCTGATCCATGATTATACCAAATACTCCGTGGTCATAATCATACCAAGTCTATCAATACACTATGGCCAAAGATGACTTTTACCACATCCATGAATTAATATTTCATTCATTGAGACTCACTTCAATAATTAATCCATATCATCAAATCATCCACGCACTTTCTGGGCCAAGGATATTCATTAAGTATCACGACCACGAATTATCCATGCACTACTACCAAAGATAATCGTGTATTCATTAGTATCACGACCACAAATTATCCATACACTACGACCCAAAGATAATCGTGTATTCATTAGTATCACGACCACAAATTATCCATCCACTACGACCAAAGATAATCGTGTTTTTCAATTACGGTTATGATTATACTGCAGAACAATCCACGGTCATAATCATACCAAGTCCATCTATGCACTACAGCTGCCATATTTGACTTTCAACATAATATAAACATGAGGATAATGATATAAAGAATCAATCAAATGAGATAAAGGATAAATATTAAACATTTATAATATAATTTATCCAGATTCAAGAATATCCCCATGTTATCAATCACTTAATAATCTCATAATCTAATATCATTAATATTATAACAATATTTTAATCACTTCTTAAATTTATAAACAATTTATCTCAATTGTTTACGCTTTTACCATATAATGCATTTAATCATTCAAAATGCCATACTCATAAGATATCATCACCAATTATCAAATCCTCATCAAAAAATATGCATATATACTATATATAGGATTTTCAGCCATAAAATCCTATTTTCAACTTTATTACTTCACATAACATATTTAACTCATATGTTCAGTAACTAAACTATTTTTATGAAAAATACCAATCAGTCCCAAAAATATTTCTTTTCTGGGATTTAGCATAATATAGTCCCATAATGAAAATATATTTTTCTCGAATTTTAAAATTCATTTACTATTTTTCAAAAATTAATTTCTAATTAATTCTTTAAGAAATTAGCTACCTCAAGTTTAACTCCAAAATTCCCAAATCTTGGCAGGACCTTACACATGTTAACGTGAGCTTCTAGTTTAAATTTCATGGTCATGAGTTATAGAACTCCTGGTTATAACGTTTTTAAATCGAAAAACCTAAATATTGAAATAGTCATAACTTGCTCATTTTAAGTCAGAATGAGCTCATTTTTGGACAGGAGGTACTTTATACCATATACTTTCATGTCCCAAAAGGCCAGAATTTTTCTCATAATTTAAGTGGCCGAAACAGCCCCTCTAAAATCATGGTAGCAGCTTTTTCGGTTTTTGAAGCTTTGCACTCCTTTGCTAAAATCAGTCCACACAAAAATCTACAACACCTTTTCTAGTAATTCCACTTGGATTAGTTAGGTAACTCATAGATCTAACTCTAGGACTTGACCACACTCAAAAATTCAAAATATAATAAGAGATTTGGTCAATTGAATTTCATGTTACGTTTTTCACCAAAATCTGATTTTCAACTCTTTGTGATTTCTAAGAAACTTTCATGTTTTCACATACTAACCAACATAACTCATCATAACGCTTACTAATACCACGAATACCCATGATTTTCATTAGTCCAATGCTTTTATTATGACTTTCATCATAAACCACGTAAACTGTTCATTTTAGTTGAAGAAATATTTGAGGGTTTAAGAAATGGGTTTTGTACTGGGGTCAATACGAAATTCGATTTCACGCTCTAAGTAGGCTAAGAAGTCTTCAAGAATACGCCAGGAAATTTATCAATAATAGAAATATCTTTCAAAACTGTGACTCTCATCCAAAACTTAGATAGTACGTCACATTGATACCAACTGTGACTTCTATCCCTTAACCTAGATAGCACCTCACAATGATACCTATATACTTGTCATCTTCATTCACAATGTCGCCTACAGAAAGTCTGGCTTCGGTGAATTCCACACAAGGAAATCAACAACGAAAGGTTCGGGGCTCTTTACTTATGGCTTGATATGACAATAATTGACTTTAGTAGTTTGGTTACTTGAATTCGCACAACAGGTTGGTTATGAATATAAAAGCTAATAACCTTACGAAAAGCATGACGAGTAGTTAACCAATTGATTCCTAAAATCACATCAAAGGCAAGTATTTTCAAAAAGATAAGATCGACAGTAACGTGAAAGTGTTTATTTGAATCAAACAAGATTTAAAATATAGTAATGATAACGAAGGCTCCTACTAACGAAGTTTCAACCCGATAAGTCAAAGTCTAACTTCTCCTGAGTCAAATTTAAACGTTGAACGCAAACAAGAGAGATAAAATATTGGGTAGAACCGGGTATCTTATAAGGTATAGACTTCAATTTATAATTAACTAACCCGTGCTAACTTCGTTCGGTTTATTCGCTTTTTTGAAGTCGTGAAAATGCACTTCCTAAAACCAACGACTTTGTTTTGTCCATATCCACCTTTGGTGCCACCGTCCCAACTAGACTTGACTTTGGTGCATAACAAAATTGAGCTAAATGACCTTCTCTTCTTGCAATTTCCACTTCAATTATCTTTCCCATGATTACCAATCAAGTGGTTACCATTCTTAGCATAATAATTTCCCCACGATGGTTATCATTGTTACGATAGCCGTTGCCACCAAAGATAATTATTATCGTGTTGTTGGTCGTTACCTTTTGTTTGAAATTTGAATCAACACTCTCATGTGCTTCATTGCTTATCTCAAAGATTTTCGGATCTCATTCTCAAACACCGCTGTCAAAAAACAAGGGTTAATTAACATATCACATATTATCCCTATACTCGTGAGCCCAATTAAATACCAAATAAATTTAGGTAGGTCATACTAGCGAAGGAATTCCCGCCTCCCTCCTAGTTCTTATCTCACACCTCACCGGGATCATATCCTAAGCTCGATACTGTTGTGACACCCCCAAAATTAGGTATACGTCACCCATCTTGGGTCGCCACTTACATGGTACATAAATTTAAATACAACTTACTAATATAAGCATGCGTATACAATACTGTCTAACATAAAGCGTGAGTTTGAATACAAATATTGTCTACTAGATATTATACAAACTCAAAAGGAGTCCTCATTACAACTATTATCACACTATTTCACGTATATAGTGAGGACTACTAATGCTATCCTCCGGACCATTACTCCGTTCCCCGACTCGTCCCGGTATGTTCTCATTTCAAGAGAATAAAGGAAAGAAAGGGTGAGCTCAACTAGCCCAGTAAGAAATATTATGACTAAGATAATGCAGAATAAATTATCATTAGCCTTCAACAGTGTTAAACTGATAAAATACAATAGACAACCAGTTTAACTGCAGCGGAATATGCAATCCATTAAAAGAGTCAAGTAGAAAATAAAGTCTACTATCTTTTAGGTTTTAAAAGGTTTTCATAAATTTTTATCATTAAGACTCAGTTTAATGAATAAACCACAATATCTAATCATCCATGTACCACGGTCAAGGATTTTCATCAAATTATCAATGGTCATGACTATACCGAATCACCCCTGGTCATAATCATACCAAAAACTATCCATCACTGCATTACAGGCCACTGAGGACTTTTATCACATCATTTATAACAAGCCATGATTATACCGAATGATCCCTGGTCATAATCATACTAAGTTCATCTATGCACGTAAGCCAAAGATAACATAATATAACATGAGGATGATGACAATGACATAATAATTCAATAAAACAAGTTCAAGAATTATTTTATCCAGGAATTAGTAACGTCCAAATTGTCAACAAGATACTGTTTTGTAGAGTAAAATTTAAGAATGATCAGAAGAATATTTCCATGAAAAGATACAAGGATGAAACGCAAATATCAAGAATATTCTACTAATTTCATGGAGTATAGAAGTCAAAGTTTTAACTAACCGGGTATAATAAAGAATGGAATAACAAAAAAATCACCATGCATGCGGTATTGATGCAAACAGTTATTCCAATGCAAATAATAATAACGGAACCAGTCGGTGAAATTCACCGACAAGCGATGATGATCCAAATGAATAATAAATCTTTGAATAATAATAAACAATGGAACCCGGTCCCATTGTAAAACACAGCACGGATATTCCAATGAATAATAAAGAATGGAATAATGAAGAAGATCACCAAGTATAGGGGATTCACGTATCTGAGTTATTCAACATGAATAAATAAGAATGGAATAATATAAGGATTTCACCAAGTATAGGGTATGTGTAAGCGTGTACGAGGTTATGTATAGGGTATGCCACTTTTACAAAGTTATTCCAATGTAATAATAATGAATGGAATAATGAAGTTCTCTTCATGAATAAGAAAGAATAACACCCACTTACGAATACAACAAATAATATTCCTACCTTAGAAGAACTGAATATTGGAAAAGTGAAGTAGCGAGAATACTTTTCTTCTTTCTCTATATAGTTTCTCTCTCTAGAGTTTCAATGAATTAAATAAGAAAATAATGAAGGAATGAGCTTTCATTTATAGGAAAATAGAATGCATAGTAATTAATCCATGAATCGGTCCAGATTGATTTACTTTTAATCTGACGGTCCATATTTAAAGCAAAATCTTTTAAATAAAATATCATATATTCTATTTATATAAAAACATTTTACTATCTGCAAACACTATGCAAAACACTATGCAACACTATGCATAATAAAAAATATAATATATTCTATTTATAGAATAACTTTAATAAAGTATTCTCGCATTTTATATAAAAAGATGTTTACATTTTATTACGTTAATAATACGAATAAAACAAAACGTCATTATCGCTATAATAATTCATATTATTAATCGACAATAATGGAATCAAACTAAGTGACTTCTCACATAAGCATCAATAATCAATACCGTGTAATACTTCTTATGCAACCACACGTATTCTTGTTTTTACTACCGAAAGTAGTTCAACAAGATCAACGGTAAAACTTCCGTCGTTATTTTAATAAAATATTTTTGTCGCTTCTCAATCCGAATAATAATTACATTATAGGGTCCACCAATGATTGAGTAGTTGTACGAATATTTCTCGCTAAACCCGAATATTTCACGACCAATCGAATATAATATAACCACTTGCATACTTTGCAAAATTTATAAATACTACCCACAACTATAATATTATCTCAAATTCACACCATAATATTAAAAATTATTTCGACAAAATTTAAATCTTTATTGATAAAATCTGGGGTCTCATGGGGATTTTTTTTCGAATGGGTTAGATCTCGGTCAAATCGGAGAAGTTAGTGAAGAAGTTAATGTTTCATCACCAAGAGTCTCTCCGAGGCCTTTGACAAAGTGAAGGTTATATCGTGGTAGAGGAAGCCGTGGATGCGACCTCAAACGTCCTGTTTTAATAGGCCAAGGAGATAGATCGGGATAGAACCGAAATAGAGACAAAAGAAAGAATGAAGGTAATAAAGACCGCCACGACGGGCGGGTCGAAAAAAGTATAACAATTGGAGACAGGGGTGGAGGGCGTTCATCCGCTCCCAATTGAAAGAGTGAATAGAACATACACACACTTAACACGAGATGAGTATTTTATCTTGGATCAAATTAAGAATCAACCTATTTTCGAACCACCTCGAGATAACATTAAACCCGGAAAAGGAAATTCTCGTAAGTATTGTGATTACCATCAAGCTTCGGGTCATGATACAAACGACTGTGCTAGTTTGAAAGACTTTATTGAAAGAAAGGTACAAGGCGGGGCTTTAATTCGGTATGTGTGGTACGCCGAACTAATCAACAAAGAAGACAGAGGGCTGCTTCCGTAGCTCAACCAGATTCGACCAAGTGTTGCCAGCTCGGAGCGACTGCAAAGGCATGTAGTAGATGTCATCACGGGGTACTTCGCAAATTCGTTGGAAAGAAGCCTTGAAAATACTTGGATTCGGTCATGTCGATGGCGGGTACCCTCCCGAAGACGATGACCTTATTCGAAAGTACGATAATCTATTTCTTGATGAAGATTACCTGCGAAGTTATCGAATACGAGGATCACTTTGGTGTTGATTTGCGCAAGTGGGTTCGGTGAGATATAAGCGGATGATGGTAGACAATGGGTCTTATATAGATATTCATGTCGCACGCTTATCGGAGGATGCACCTAGATGGGCGAAAGATGGAGATAGGACGGAGGGCTCCTTTATATGGTTTTAGTAATGACCCGTCGAGTGGTTTGGAACCATTGAACTACCATCATCTTCTAGCGGACCCCAACGGTAGAAATTATTTGCAAATTTTATGTTGTGCGTATAGATTACGCTTATAATGCTATTTTTGGGAAGGCTCGCTTTAATTGCTTTGCAAGTCATGACCCTCTATTCCTCATTTCAAAATCAAATTTCCTACGGCTCGGGCCTGGCAAGGTGAAAGGGACTTGGATCGGCGAAGGTGTTATAAACATTTGTGATCACTTGAGTGGGGAGTATCGAGCGAAGCGGACTATGGCGATAGAGATCGAACCCTTTACTGAGAGTAGTTCCGAACCATTGGTCATGCCAAAAGAAGAAACCGAGAGATAGAGCTCATCCCGCAAAGAGAACAAGACGGTGAAAATAGGTTCAGGTCTGCCAGAACCTCTCCGGACGAACCTCATGGAGCTCCTGCAATGCTATGTTGATATTTTCGTATGGGAGCCTCAGGATATGCCAGGAGTAAGCAGGGATATCGCTGAGCATCGGTTGGAGGTGGACCCGTCAAAGAAGCCAGTCCGGCAGAAGAGGAGGATTTTCGCGCCTGAACGTTAGCGAATAATTGATTATGAGATTGCAAAACTGTTGGCAGCTGACTTCATCTTTGAGATTGACTACCCATAATGGATGGCGAATGTGGTGTTGGTACAGAAGCAAAATGGTAAATGGCGAGTCTGCATCGACTACACTGACTTAAATAAGGCTTATCCGAAGGATTTCTACCCTCTACCCACATTGACCAACTCATCGACGCCACTTCGGGGTATGCTTTGTTAAGTTTCATGGACGCATTCTCTGGATATCATCAAATTTCCATGTGCAAGGAAGATATACCGAAGACGGCGTTCATTACGCATCATTCGGTATATGCCTATAAGAAAATGACTTTTGGCCTCATCAATGCCGGAGCCACATACCAGAGGATGATGAACCATGTCTTCAGATATCACCAAGCAGGAATGTGGAGGTATCGTGAGACGACATGATTGTCAAGAGCATGTTGGTGCATAAACATCTGGATGATTTAGAAGAATGCTTTCGAGACAATTCATCAACACAATTTGAGATTGAACCCCACTAAAGTGCACCTTCTGGTCTAGGGGTGGCAAATTTACGGGTTATCTTGTCGATCGAGAGAGAATTGAAGCCAATCCGGAGAAGATTCAAGCGATCCACGAACATGAAGACTCCTCGATCATTTAAAGATGTTCAACGTTTGACCGGAAGGATTGCGACTTTAAGGAGGTTCATGTCCAAGTCGGCGGAAAGATGTCTACCATTTTTGATACATTGAAAGGGCCAAGAATGCAAAAGACGTTTCAATGGACTTCAGAGTGTGAGGACGCCTTTCAGAGCATCAAGTCCTACTTATCTTCGGCGCCTTTGTTGGTGAAGCCCGCTCCTGCTGAACCCCTATATTTGTACTTGGTAGCTAGTTCGTTGGCAGTAGGAGCAGTTTTGGTGCGTGAAGTTGGGGAATTAGCGACACCGGTTTATTATGTAAGCCATGTCCTTCGGATCTTTGAAACAAGGTACCGAACATTGAAAAGTTTGCTTTTGCTTTAATAACTGCTAGTCGAAAGCTTAGGCAATACTTCCGGTGGTAGATTGGTAATAGTATATACTGAATCGACCTCTCGAAGAAGATTATGGGCAAACCCGAGGTATCGGGGAGATTAAATGCGTAGACGATGGAGTTGTCACAATTTTTCATTGAATATCATCCTCGAACCGCCATCAAAGGGCAAGCCTTGGCTGATTTTGTTGTTGAATGCTCGTTTTAGAAAGGCGATGAAGTTGTGGCGGTCAAGGATCGAGACAGAGCGATTCAGATTCTTCAATGAAGCGAGTTAAATGGACGTTGTATGCGATGGGTCTTCTACCACGGACGTCGATGGAGCATGGATTATTCTGACAAGTCCGGAGGGATTCAAGGTGCAGCAAGCCATCAGATTTCAGTTCAAAGCGACAAACAACGAAGCTGAGTATGAGGCGGTACTTGTAGGGTTACGACTGGCAAAGAGTCTTGAAGTACAAAGAATAATCATCTTCAGTGATTCTCAGTTAGTCGTTAAGCAACTTTACGGGAAATCTGGCTCGAGGCCCAAAATGATCAAATATCTAACGAAATTGAAGGATCAACTTGATTTCAAATCCTACGAGTTTGAGGGTGAGCGTAATAACAATTCAATTGCTGATGCACTCTCCAAATTAGCCACTACGGATGTTAACGTCTTTGATGGGTCGGTTTATTTGGAAACTTTGCAACATCCTAGTGTCCATTATGAATCGGTAATGTGCATTAATGAACCAACTGTTGGTTGACTCCATATATAGAGTATCTCCGCGAGATGGCGTCTTTACCTTCAGATCGGATGCTCGCCAAGAAAATCAAGTATAAAAGTGCTAATTTTGTTACGATTGATGGGGATCTGTTAGAAGAGCTTTCTCATCTCCACTTCTTGAAATGCGACTCCATCCGAAGTTGAATATGCTTTCTTGGAAGTACATAAAGGTATCTGTGGCGACCGTATAGCGGCTAAGTCATTAGCTTTATAAAGTACTTCGACAAGGATACTCTCGGCCTACCATCTTCAAAGAAGCGGCGAATACGTCAAAAAGTACGAGAAGTGTCAACTCAATAAATCCGATCCCACATCGACCACCGAAGAGCTATACTCGATCTTATCTCTTATACCCTTTCTTTATGCTGGGGTTGATATCTTCGGGTCCACTCTGAAAGGCAAAAAAGGTCAAGTCGACTTTGTTATAGTTGCCATCGATAATAATATCGAATAATGGACGTCGGTTTGTGGGATCGAAATTTGATGCATTTTTGAAAGAAGCGAGGATTCAAAGATGAAAAGACTTCAATGGCTCATCCACGATCGAATGGACAAGTTGAAGTGACCAATGAGCGTCACTGGCTTGAATGGGATCAGCCTTGATTGGATGAAGCCAAGGCGGATGGCGGAGGAGCTACTTAGCGTGTTATGGGCTTATCGAACTACTCCGGGGACTACAACGGGGATTCACCTTTTAGATCGGCTTCATGGTACTAATGCCTTAGTCCCGGTTGAAATTGGATCTCCAAGTCTTGAGTCACCCAATTCGAGAGAGATCTACAATGAGGAAGGGCTTAAGGCCAACCTTGATTTGCTTGAGGAAGTAAGAAAACGGCCTTAATCGGTTGGCGACTATCGTGAAGAGTGGCCAAGTATTATAATAAGGGCTAAAGTTTGAAGGTTCAAGTAGAGATTTTGTCCTCGAGAGAAGCCAAGCATCTACACCTCATAATCTGGGAAAGTGATGCCAAACCCAGGAAGGACCGTATGAAATCACCGGAAACCGGGCAAAGAAACTTATCGGTTAAAAGCATTAGATGGGTCGACAATTAAGAATACTTGCACATTTGGCGGACTTAGGAAGTACTTTCGGTAAAAATGATGTCAGTACATTGAAAGTCTGTAAATATTTATGTCATCATCAATAAAAGTTCCCTTTTTTCTTGACCAAATCTTGTCTTCATTGCTGATCGGGTCAACGGAGTTAGGAGGTTCGGGTGGACTCGCTGGCCATTCGATGGCAGCTTTTCGGCAGGTGGTCCTTATGAGTTTGTCAGGCCCTTTGTAAGACCCCAGCTTTTATAAATAAAGATGAATTTTTCTATAAATATTATTTTTGAATATTATGGAATAAATTTGATATAATGTTATAGTTGTGGGTAATATTTATAAATTTTGCAAAGTATGCAAGTTGTTATAAAATATTAGTTTGGTGGGGAATATTCTTTTTGTTAGGGAATATTAAATACAATGGCTCAATCATTGGTGGACCCCACATTATTATTGTCGGATTGAAAGAAAAAGCGACAAAAATATTTTTATAAAAATAACGGCGGAGGTGTTACTGTTAAAAGCTGTTGAACTACCCGGTGGTAAAAAATGCGATGTCTGGCGTGGTTGCGTAGTAGCTGCGGTATTGATTATTGATGCTTACGTGAAAGTCACTCAAATTATGCTCGATTATTACTCTGATAATTCTTTGCATCATATCTCTTATATTATTGATTCAATTATTGTTACAATATCATCTCATATAATATGTTATAGTATTAAATCAATAATTGAGACGACATGTTATAAATGATTAATAATTATTGAAAGATTAAATATGTGTTATGATTTGTGGTAAGTTTGATTATTTTATGGGGGCTCGTATGTCATCATCTAAGAGTCTCTTCATCAATAGTATTTACCTTCGTCGATAGTAATTACCCTTGTGAATAGTATTTACCTTAAATCGATAGTAATTACCCTTGTGAATAGTATTTACCTTCGTCGATAGTAATTATCCTTGTGAATAGTATTTACCTTACGTCGATAGTAATTACCCTTGTGAATAGTATTTACCTTCGTCGATAGTATTTACCTTCGTTAATAGTAATTACCTTTACCGGACGTCGAACCACTTGTCGTTTCACATTCTGAGCGTCGAACCACTTGTCGTTTCACATTCTGAGCGTCGAACCGATTCGTCGAGCCACTTGCCTTTTCACACGGCGGTCTTAAGCTAGAAATCTTCTATAAATAGAGGCTGAGGCTTCATTATTTTCACGAATTCATTCAAGCTATAGAGAGAAAAAGTATAGAGAGAATAAGAGAGAAAGAAGAAGAGTATTTTGTTACTACTGCTTCTTGCGATATTCAATCTCCTACCAAATGTAAGGGTGTTATTCTTTCTTATTCATGAAGAGAAGCTGTTGTTATTCCATTGCTTATTATTACATTGGAATAACTTTTATATAAGTGGTTTACCTATACTTGGTGACATTCTTCTATTATTACATTGGAACATCTTGTGCGTGTGTTTTACCGGACTTGGTTCCGTCTTTATCATTCTGTTGGAACATCACATGCATGTGTTTTACACCGACTGGTTCCGCTCTTTATCATTACATTGGAACATCACATGCATGTGTTTTACAGGACACGTTCCGCTCTTTATTATTACATTGGAACATCACATGCGTGTGTTTTACAGGACTTGACTTAAAATCTTTATTATTCTGTTGGAATATCCTATCATGTGTGTTTTACAGGATGCAGGTTCCATCTTTATTATTACATTTGGAACATCACAGCCGGTGTGAATTTCACGACTTTGTTTAGTTATTTATTATTACATTGGAATAACTTTTATGCATGCGATGATCTATCGCATGCATGGTGATTTCTTTTGTTATTCCATTCTTTATTATACCCGGTTGGTTAAAACTTTGACTTCTATACTCCATGAAATTAGTAGAATATCCTTGATATTTGTGTTTCATCCAGTATCTTTTCATGGAAATATTCTTACGATCATTCTTGAATTTTACTCTAAAAGCGATGTCGTGTTGACAATTTGGGCGTTAATAATTCTGGATAAAATAATTCTTGAACTTGTTTTATTGAATTCTTATATCATTGTCATCATCCTCATGTTTATATTTTTTTGAAAGTCATACGTGGCACATAGTGCATAGATGGACTTGGTATGATTATGACCGAGAGACTATTGATTGTAATCATGGCCGTAATAATGTTACAAATGATGTGATAAAAAAATCCTCGATTAGTAGTAGTGCATTAATGGACGATTGTTGGCATGATCATGACCATTAATGAATACACAAATATTCTTGGCGTGAGTGCGTGAATAATTGTGGTCGTGATACTTAAAGAATATCCTTGGTAGTAGTGCGGGGTGATTCGATGATGTGGAATATTTATTAAAATTGAGTCTCAAATATAGCATGATGAAAAACCTTTTCAAACCTAAAAGATAGTAGACTTTATTTTCTACTTGACTCTTTTAATGGATTGCATATTCATTCACTGCATTAAACCGGGTTTATCTATTGTATTTTATCGGTTTAACATTATTGAAGACTATTGATAATTTATTACGCATTATCTTAGTCATAATATTTCTTCTTTGGGCTAGTTGAGCTCACCCTTTCTTTCACTTTTGTTCTCTTGAGAAATGATAATATAAATTTGGGACGAGTCGGGGAAGCAGTGATGGTCTGAAGATAGCATTAGTAGTCCTCTTTATTACGTAAAATAGTGTGATAATAATTATAATGAGGACTTTTTTGTTTGAGTTTGTATAATATCTAGTAGACGATATTTGTATTTAAACTCACGATTTATGTCGTATTATTACCACGCAGTTATGTTAATAAGTTGTATTTAAATTACATACATACCATGTAAGTGGCGACTCAAGATGGGTGATGTATACCTAATTTTGGGGGCGTCATAGTTTGGTATCGAGCTTAGGGATGTGATCCACAGCTAAGATGTGAGAATAGTACTAGGAGGGAGAGCAGGGAATACCTTATTTAGTATGACCTACCTAAGTTTATGTCTTATTTTATTGGTTGGTCGGAAGATAAGGATAATTTGTTACATGTCGATTAACCTTTTGTTTTGTGGCGATGTCTCGAAATGACATCCGAGAATGTTGAGAATAGCAATGGGCGCTTGAGCGATCGTTGATTCACCATGTATCGATAATCAAGATAATGTACATCGAGGCGACAATCCTCATGCAAACAACAACAACGACCAAATGACAAATGATCAAATGTTCGGAGGCTTTATCTGATTTATGCAACAATGATGAGTAGAGGCGACTCATCCCAAAACGTGGGTGGAAACACGGAAAACTCTCGGGCGATCACCATTAAACAATTTAAGGAGCTGGGACCACCGGAGTTTAAGGAGAGAGCCAAAACCACTTGGCGGAAGCATGGATAAAGCAGATTACCAAGATATTTGATGTCTTGGGATGCTCAGGAAGCAAAGGTTCCACTACTTGCCTTTATGTTCTTGCGGAGGCGGATTCTTGGTGGGAATCGGTAAAAGCGTACTCAACCAATTTGTCTTGAAGATATCTTGGGAGAAGTTCGAGGAGTTGTTCAACGACAAATACTTTCACGAAAGTATTCGCCACATGAAGGAGGTGGAGTTTATCAAGTTGGAACAAAACAATATGGCCGTGTCGCGATACGAGGCAAAATTTGCGGAGTTATCACGGTTTCGTCCCCACTTGGTGGATAATGAAGAGAGAATGGCGCGAATGTTTTTAAGAGGTTTGAAGCGGGAGATCGTCAACATCTTATTTCTCATAAGCGTGTTTGTATTCGGATGTTGTAAATAGGGCTCGATTAGTGGAAGCGCGATAATGAGTCAACCTGACTAAAAGAAGCGGTAAAAAAAATTATAATACCAGCGAGAATAGTCGTCGGCGGTGACAACAAGCGTGGAGGAATCAACGGGCGGATATGGTAACCACTTGGTGGTAATCGAGGCCAAAACAATAAGAATGGACATTTCAAAAAAGGAGATTCAACAATGATGGAAAGACGTCGGCAAAGACACCCGTTGTTAAGGAAGGAGAAAGACCACCTATCGTATGCTTCAAATGCGGAGGAGAGGGACACATCGATCAAAGCTGCGTCATGCCGTCAAAAGCATGTTATAATTGTGGAAGAGAAGGTCACTTAGCTCGATTTTGTGCGTTCTGAAGACAAATTCAACTAGGATGGAAACACCAAAGGCCATCCCGGAAAATTCAAAAGCCGTAGTCTGAGGAGAGCATTTGTTGTGACCTCCCAAAAGAGCGAGGAATCCGAATGAGGTCATCACGGGTAAGCTTATCATAAACTCTAATGAAGTCTATACTTTATTTGATCTGGGTTCTACCCATTCTTTTATTTCTCTACTTGCGCTCATCGATTAAATTTGACTCGGAGAAATTAGACTTTGACTTATCTGTGGAAACTCCAGTTGGGAGAAACCTTCATTACATCCACTTTGTTTATAAGTCTTGTTTGGTTCAAATCGGTACCCTCACATTACTTGTCGATCTTATTTCATTAAAAATACTTGCATTTGACGTGATTACAGGATTGATTGGTTAACTACTTATCATGCAAAATTGATTGTTTTCGTAAGGTTGTTAGCTTTCATATTCCTAATCAACCTATTATGCGAATTCAAACGACCAAACCATTAAAATCAATCACGGTCATCTCAAGCCATAAAGCTATTCGTTTATTGAAAAAAAGCGGATGTCGAAGCTTTCTTAGCTCATGTCACGATTTAAATAAAAATACGTCGGTTTTAAGCGATATTCCTATTGTTAATAAATTTCTGACGTATTCCCAAGATCTTCTGGCCTACCCCGGGCGTGAAATTGAATTTTGTATCGACCTTGAACCCGGTACAAAACCTATTTCCAAAGCCCCATATCGAATAGCTCTATTGAACTTGAGGAGTTAAAGACCCAATGCAGGAATTGTTAGACATTGGCTTTATTAAATCCTAGTACTTCTCCTTGGGGTGCTCTGTTACATTCGTGAAGAAGAAAGATGGGAGTATCGCGACTTTGTATTGATTATCGGGAGTTGAATCACGTCACCATCAAAATATAGGTATCCATTGCCACGTATTGATGACTGTTTGACCCGATTCAAGGCCAAATTCTTTTCAAAGATTGATCTTACGTTCCGGATATCACCAATTGAAGATTAGAACCGTGACATTCCAAAGCGGCTTTTCGGAACTCGATGCGGGCATTATGAATTCTAGTCATGTCCTTTGGATTGACTAATGCTCCTCTTTGCCTTCATGGATATGATGAACCGAGTATTCAAGGAATATTTAGATCACTTTGTGGTCGTCTTTATTGATGACATCCTTATTTATTCCAAAAGCCGTGAAGATCATGAGCAACACTTGAGGCTGACACTCCAAAAGCTTCGTGAATATAAGCTTTATGCCAAGTTGAAGAAATGCGAGTTCTGGCTTGAAGAAGTAGCATTCCTTGGGCACGTGGTATCAAGTCATGGAATATCTGTTGACCCAAAGAAAGATTGAAGCTATTCAAAGTGGGAACAACCTAAATCGATGGCCAAAAATCGTAGCTTTCTCGGTTTAAATTTGGTTATTATCGGAGGTTCGTGGAAGGATTTTCTCGAATCGCTATTCCATTGACTCAGCTGACTCGGAAAGATACAAAGTTCGGTTGGAGCGAAGACTGTGAGAAGAGTTTTCAAGAACTCAAGAGGAGACTTATTTCAAAGACTGTTACGTGATACCATCCGGCTCGGAGGATTTGTCATCTACGGTGATGCTTGAGCAAAGGGTTGGGATGTGTTCTTATCAACATGGAAAAGTTATAGCCTTATGCCTCGCGACAACTCAAAGAATATGAGAGGAATTATCCTACTCATGATCTAGAGTTGGCATTTGTTATCTTCTGCACTTAAAATGTGGAGGCATTACTTGTATGGGGAGAAAGTGGAGATCTTTACGGATCATAAAAGCCTCAAATATTTCTTCACTCAAAGGAACTCAACATGCGACAACGACGTTGGCTTGAAGCTGTTGAAAGATTATGATCATACCATCCATACCATCTGGAAAAGCAAACGTGGTAGGTGACGCGCGAGTAGAAAATCATATGCAAGTCTGAGTGCGATATTGTCAACGAAAAGGCCCATTTGTGTGACTTGCAAAGGATGAAAATAGAATTAAAGACTCGGGATGGCGCGTGTGATGATGATAGTAGTATCTGAGTAGAACCGACTTTAATTGATAAAGTTAAAGGCGCTCGAAAGCTACGGACACACGGAGATCGTGCATATGAGGAAGAAAGTGCAAGAAGGTGCTATCTTAGGAAGCAAGAATCGATGAAGAAGGAATACTTGAGTCGACTCCGGACTTTGTGTTCTAACGACCACGATTTAAAGTATAATATCATGATGGAGGCGCACAACACACCATTTGCAATCCATCACAGGAGTACCAAAATGTATCATGATATTAAATCGTATACATTTTGGTGGAGCAATATGAAGAGAGAGATATACTGTTTATCTCGAGGTGTCTAACTTGTCAACGAGTTAAAGCGGAGCATCAAGTACCAAAAGGTCCATTGCAACCACTTGAAATTCCAGAATGGAAGTGGGAGCACATTACCATGGATTTCGTTCTGGGGTCTTCCTAAGGTTTCTCAAGGCATTGATGCGATTTGGGTCATTGTTGATAGATTGACCAAGTCTGCTCATTTCTTACCGATCTGAGAAACTTATACACTTGAACGTCTTGCTCGTATGTACATAAACGAGATTGTAAAGGCGCATGGTATGCATAAGTATCCATAGTTTACGATCGAGACCCAAGATTCACTTCACGATTTTGGGTTAGTTTGCAAAAAGCTATGGGCACAGACTTACGATTTAGCTTCGGCGTATCATCCTCGAGACGGACGGACGATCGGAGAGGACTATTCAAACTCTTGAAGATCTATTAAGACTCTGTGTCCTTGATTTCAAGGGAGTTGGGACAAGTTCTTACCATTGGTGGAGTTTTCCTACAACAACAGTTATCAAAACAAGTATTGGCATGGCTCCATTCAAGCATTGTATGGAAGAAAGTGTCGTTCTCGATTATCTTTGGGATGAGGTGGGTGAAGCAACGTTGTTGGGACCGGAGTTGATGCGTATGACTATGGAAAAGATTCAAATGATCCGACAACGTATAAAAACCTCACAAAATCGACAAAAAGAGTTATCTTTGATCTTCATCGAAAGGGCGTGGAATTCGATATAGGAGATCATGTGTTGTTAAGAGTTGCTCCATGGAAAGGAGTTACAAGATTTGGAAGGAGAGAAAACTTAATCCTCGATTCATCGGTCCATTTTAATCCTCGATCGAGTAGGAACTGTGGCCTATAGACTCGACTTTACTGCCAAATATGTCTCTCGTGTTCATAACGTTTTTTCACATATCTATGTTACGTAAATATGTGAAAGACCCGAACCATATTATTGAGTTAGAACCGGACGAAATAGCGGAAGATTTGGCGTATGAAGAGGTTCTGTTCAAATTTTGGATAAGAAAGAACATATTCTACGCTCGAGGTTATACCTCAAGTCAAAGTTTTATGGAGGAACCACGATGTTGAGGAAATGACTTGGGAGTTAGAATCGAAATGAAATCAAGGTATCCTTACCTCTTGACATACCAGTCGTACCCTAATTTGAGGAAAATTTCATAAGAAGGAGAGGTTGTAAGACCCCATTGACTTTTATAAATAAAGATGAATTTTTCTATAAATATTATTTTTGAATATTATGGAATAAATTTGATATAATGTTATAGTTGTGGGTAATATTTATAAATTTTGCAAAGTATGCAAGTTGTTATAAAATATTAGTTTGGTGGGGAATATTCTTTTTTGTTAGGAATATTAAATCTGATAATGGCTCAATCATTGGTGGACCCCACAACATTATTGGGATTGAGAAAAACGACAAAATATTTTTATAAAAATAACTACGGAGGTGTTACTGAATTAAAACTGTTGAACTACCCGTGGTAAAAAGTAATGATGTCTGGCGTGGTTGCGTAGTAGCACTACGGTATTGATTATTGATCTTTACGTGAGAAGTCACTCATTTATGCTCAATTATTACTACGATAATTCTTTGCATCATATCTCTTATATTATTGATTCAATTATTGTTACAAGATCATCATCATATAATATGTTATAGTATTAAATCAATAATTGAGGCGACAAGTTATAAATGATTAATAATTATTGAAAGATTAAATATGTGTTATGATTTGTGGTAAGTTTGATTATTTTATGGGGGCTCATATGTCATCATCTAAGAGTCTCTTCATCAATAGTATTTACCTTCGTCAATAGTAATTACCTACCCTTGTGAATAGTATTTACCTTCGTCGATAGTAATTATCCTTGTGAATAGTATTTACCTTCGTCGATAGTAATTACCCTTGTGAATAGTATTTACCTTCGTCGATAGTATTTACCTTCGTTAATAGTAATTACCTTTACCAGACGTCGAACCACTTGTCGTTTCACATTCTGAGCGTCGAACCACTTGTCGTTTCACATTACAAGCGTCGAAACCATTCGTCGAGCCACTTGCCTTTTCACACGGCGGTCTTAAGCTAGAAATCTTCTATAAATAGAGGCTGAGGGCTTCATTATTTTCACGAATTCATTCAAGCTATAGAGAGAGAAAGTATAGAGAATAAGAGAGAAGAAGAAGAGTATTTTGTTCTTCTGCTTCTTTGCGCGATTCAATCTCTACCAAATGTAAGGGGTGTTATTCTTTCTTATTCATGAAGAAGAATGTTGTTATTCCATTGCTTATTATTCTGCTTGGAATAACTTTTGTATAAGTGGTTTACCTATACTTGGTGACATTCTTCTATTATTACATTGGAACATCTTATGCATGTGTTTTACACCCGACTTGGTTCCGTTTATTATCATTCATTGGAACATCCTGGTGCATGTGTTTTACACCGACTGGTTCCGCTCTTTATCATTCTGTTGGAACATCACATGCATGTGTTTTACACCGACTGGTTTCCGCTCTTTATTATTACATTGGAACATCACATGCATGTGTTTTTACAGGACTTGGTTCCGCTCTTTATTATTACATTTGGAATATCCTATATCATGTGTTTTACACCGGATCCGGTTCCATCTTTATTATTACTGCTGGAACATCCTCGCTCGATTGTGAATTTCACGACTGGTTTCGTTATTTATTATTACATTGGAATAACTTTTATGCATGCGATCTATCGCGTGCATGGTGATTTCTTTTGTTATTCCATTCTTTATTATACCCAGTTGGTTAAAACTTTGACTTCTATACTCCATGAAATTAGTAGAATATCCTTGATATTTGCGTTTCATCCATATCTTTTCATGGAAATATTCTTCGATCATTCTTGAATTTTACTCTACAAAACAAGATCGTGTTGACAATTTGGGCGTTAATAATTCTGGATAAAATAATTCTTGAACTTGTTTTATTGAATTCTTATATCATTGTCATCATCCTCATGTTTATATTTTTTGAAAGTCATCCGTGGCTGTAGGTGCATAGATGGACTTGGTATGATTATGACCGAGAGACTATTCGATTGTAATCATGGCCGTAATGTTACAAATGATGTGATAAAAATCCTCGATGGTAGTAGTGCATTGATGGATGATTGTTGGCATGATCATGACCATTAATGAATACACAAATATTCTTGGCCCGTAGTGCATGAATAATTGTGGTCGTGATATCTTAAAGAATATCCTTGGCGTAGTGCGGGGGGTGATTCGATGATGTGGAATATTTATTAAAGTTTGAGTCTCAAATATAACGATGATGAAAAACCTTTTCAAACCTAAAAGATAGTAGACTTTATTTTCTACTTGACTCTTTTAATGGATTACGTATTCATTGCAGATTAAACCGGTTGTCTATTGTATTTTATCGGTTTAACATTATTGAAGACTATTGATAATTTATTACGCATTATCTTAGTCATAATATTTCTTCTTGGGCTAGTTGAGCTCACCCTTTCTTTCACTTTTCTCTTGAGGAAATGATAATATATATTTGGGGACGAGTCGGAAACGAGTGATGGTCTGAAGATAGCATTAGTAGTCCTCACTATTACGTAAAATAGTGTGATAATAATCTATAATGAGGACTTTTTGTTTGAGTTTGTATAATATCTAGTAGAGCGATATTTGTATTTAAACTCACGATTTATGTCGTATTGTACACGCGGCAGTTATGTTAATAAGTTGTATTTAAATTACATACCATGTAAGTGGCGACTCAAGATGGGTGATGTATACCTAATTTTGGGGCGTCATACCCTTCGTGGTAGTGAAACGTCATTGGTGTTAGGAGGTTCGGTGGACTCATTGGCCATTTGATGGCGACCTTTTTCTATAGTGGTCCTTATGAGTTTGTCGGGCCCTTCGTGGTAAAAACGTCATTGGTGTTAGGAGGTTCGGTGGATTCATTTGGCCATTCGATGGCGACCTCTTGATGAGTGGTCACTTAGACCTTGTCGAACCCTTCGTGGTAGGCAAGTGTCATCTTTAAGACGTTGTCGGACCCTACGTGGTAGGCAATTGTCGACACTTAGATCTTGTCGAGCCCTTCGTGGTAGGCAAGTGTCATCTATAGGACTTTATCGGGCCCTTCGTGGTAGGCAAATGTCATCTTTTGGTTTTATTAAGCCTTTAAGGTAAACAAATTCCTAATGAAGCGAGATCATCTCTCACACTTGATAACTAATAAGTATCCCTTTACTTTATTACCTAAATTTTTCTAAGTGTTGAGTTAAGGAAGCTTCATTCTTAAACTTCATCTTATCTCATTATATGACATGTTTAGTTGTTACTTAACAGTCGGGTTCATCCATGAAGGAGTTTGTGCATCTTTTCACTTAAATAAATATTGAGTATTGGCGGAAAATAAATATACCGTCATAAGGAATGAAGCCATTTTATTAATATTTAATCTAATTACAATATTGGATAATTTTTATAAATACTATAAATTAAAGATGTAAAAAACAAAACAGAACATCGACCAGCGCCATCTTAAATCGTCAAGAATCGAGTGAGGATGGGCCCAAGTTGGTCTGCAGACGACTTCTCCTTGCCACGACTTTCAGCAGAGCTCGTAACTCTCGAATATATCTTCATTATTTCCCGTTGATTTCGTTCAGAGTTAAGTCTTTTGGCATATTTGTTTGTGAAGGTCGTCGGTTAAAGGAGGCCCAAGGTCCCAAGAGCCTTGAGTTCTCGGATTTCTTCTTCGAGTTTGAGCCTTTATTCAAGTGATTTAGTCTCTGCCGCCTCCGAATTTATGGATGGTCTTGGTCGGGATCTTAGCATCGACCTTTAATTCCTCGATCTTCTCCATCCTTATCTCGCCTCCTCCGAACCAAGTCAACATTCATTTTGACGATCTCCTCGTGTCGTGCTTTGGTTGACTTTAGTTCTTCATTGGAGGCCTTCACATCTCCCTCGCTTGGGCTAACTCTTTTGAAGACCTTCATTTGTATGAAGAAGGCATTCACTTTGAGTCTTCTCTTTAGCCAAGGCGCACTTTAGCGGGCATTCTCCTTCCTCGGGGCCTCTTCCTCGATTCGGCCGAGGGACCTCGACGAAGACGCTTGAACACAAGACATTGGCCTATGTGTTTCCAATATTATTTGATCGGTTTTCGATATATAAGTATGAAGATAAATTGAGAATAAAGAAGAGACTTCGTTTACCTTCGCCAAGTAGCTCATGCCTTCACGAGTAGATCCCATTTCGAAATCGTTCCTCTTAACCGATGATCGTCGGTTTCACGAACAAAGGTGTTGAACAGTTGGAAGGGAAAATGGGCATTGAGTCGGGGCCACATTGTTGGGGAGGCCATGGCGTCCTGCTGGAATTTGGTATTTGTTTGTCTCGGAAGAGAAGGCGGAGGTTCATCGCGAACTGGTGAGGAGTCCACGTGTATGGTTTCGGGAGAGGAGGATCGGGCAGGAGTGCGTTCAGGGGTTGGCGAAGGTGCAGAAGATGAACCAGGGTGGCTGTCTGATGGATGTTTTCTTTTTCGGGATGGAGTGGGGACAGACCCAGTCGGTTCATCTTCAGGCACATGGGTTTCTATGGATGTGGTCGGAGGAGTAAAAGCCGAAAAGGTGGGAACTCGGAGCTCTTCGGCAGTCAGGGGGGTTATCTTGGTTCTTATTTTCTTTACACGAAGGACCTTAGCCCGATCGTGGAAAGGAATATCAAGTAGGCTCCTCCTCACCGGGGTAGGTTCAGAGGTTGGAGGATTGGGGTCGGTTGAGAAGGTTGTTTGGGGGATTGCTTCGGGAAGTGTTTCAGGGTCACTTTCGGGGTTTGTTTCTGGTTGGGTGGATTTGGATCGTTTGGCGGATCTTTTTCTTCGGCGAGGTCTGAGGTTTTCTTTGGGTATGTTGGGTTCGTCAGTTTGAAGGGAAGAAGTTGGTGGATCGGTGGTAGGGGGATTAACCTGGGAAGATTCTTCGGCCGGATGCTCTTTATTTGCATCTGCATTCATCCCTGCTAAAAAATCTTCCAGGTCTCTCACCTCCGAAGTCGGTTTGATCGAGAGACACCGCAAAAACCATGTATCGAACACTCATATCACTTATATAGCTCAGAAATTATGTTACAAAGTTATTCAAAACTTACATTTGTGGTCGTATAGCCAGGCTTGTTTGGTCAGAAGTGTGAAACTCCATTCTTTCGGAGGAATCTTCTTCAAAAAGTCTACCATCTCCCTCACCCGTCCTTCGGATATGTCTCCAAAGTCAGCAGAGACCCGGTCAGAGGTAGTCCAGTCTGGAAGAGAAGAGATCTCGGGTCCCGTGATGAAAAACCACTTCTCATGCCAACCCTTGTTGCTGGAAGGAGTATCCATCAGGGGTCTCCTCTCGAACCTGGTGTTGGGTCGGGGAGACTGCTTGCTCAATATTTTGAAGCCTCGTTCTCGAGACCTACCAGCAGAGAAGAGGGTGAAGAAGATGTCAACAGAGGGAGCAATCCCTAGTTCATGGCAGAAGGCAATAAATGCCAGGATGTGGATGTAGGAGTTGGGCACTAACTGGGCGAAGCCCACTCCTATGAACCCTAGGAGGGTGATAATAAAAACATGGAGAGGTAGGCGAACCCCCTTTTCCAGGAAAGTGACAGGCATGGCGACCCAACCGTTTCGATTATTTGGTATCTACGCTCTTGAGGCGCGGGGTCCTTATAGGCGTATATATCGGGAATCGATAACGAGTCCTGAGCGTGCATATCTCGATTCGATGATGAGGACCGGATGTTGGCATGGGGAACTGCTCCCCGCCCTTGAAGAAATCGTGAGGTGGAGGCGAGGAGATCGGAGAAGGATTTCCCCATGGTTGTTGATTGGGGTTGGAACTCGAACCCTCTTGGTTAGGGGTTTGAAATTTGAGAAACGATCTTGATAGGAGTTGCACGAAGGGAGAGTTTTGGCGAGGTTACGATCACCATTGTTAAGATTTTGTGAAGCGAGAAAAGAAGTTTGCGAGAGAAGAAGAAAGCTCAAAGGTTCAAATTTCAAATTAGCGAGTAAAACCGCTGAAATTGGTAAATTTACCTTTTATCTTGACAGATTACACACGGTAATTGAGGGCGGCACATTTAATTCACTGCAATGATGATGAATGGGAAGAGGTTTCGTCCGTTTTTAGACCTAAATATCTTCACCTATGTGGGCTTGCATCTATTGGGCTTCCCACTTCTATTCCTGATAACAATTTGGATCGATTTTGATGGGATTTGGTGAGTTTCACTTTGGATCTCTTATGACTTATCATAGTTTGTTATGTCACAGGCTATATCATTGTTTATAGTCTTTCATTAAACACCTGCTTAATATAAGACTAGGGGGTAATGTTGGGCCATAATCCTTTTCCTTATTGGGCCAGACTTAATGGGCTCCTCCCTTGGATCATGTTATGCTAAGTCCTGGTTGGATCCGGTCACTTGGGTCATTTCTATTATTTGGGCTTAGTCATTGAATTGGCCCATTATATAAATTGTCACTTAACCCAACTTTGACCAGTAATCATTATATCAAGTGACAGTTGACTATTGTGTCGGCCACCTTTCTGCATGGCATTAATGAGGATGGGACTCAGATGACCAGCGGTGGAAAACAGTGGCAGCAGGTGTGGAAGTGGGCTGCTTACTTTCGGCTGAAATGATCGGAAGTGGGAAAAAAGGTGTCAGGAAGTGTTGAGTGGCACGGTAAACCGGGAGTGGAGTATGCATGGGGCTAAGATCACATAAGAGGGTAAGTAACACATTCATTATTATGATTCTATCTCTCAGGCATTAAATAATATTTTTCTCTCCATTGTTGACCTTGTGATTGCCTGTACTGACTCTCACGCCGGAGCTATCCCTCGACGGTCAGGCCGTCAAGCTTTTGGTGTTGACTTGTTGAACTGTGCAGGATATTGGACGCGTCTTGGTGATTGGGACGTGGAGAAAGATCTTGGCGTTAACATATACCATAGGTGGATAATTTTTCAATCGGAAGCTCTTTCACCATATGTAGCTGGTTATATTCCTCACAGTCTAGTTCCTGTGGCATTTGATGCTGCTGCTTGTCCAATGTTTAGTCCTCGATCATCAGGAGCTTCATTAAGGGAAATAACTTCACATGGATCTTCATATGCAATATTTTCAACGACCTTTTGGAGAAGTTTACAGTCTTCCTAGTCAATTGATCTGTTGGCACTTAGAGCAGGTGCTCATGGGAGCTAGATACATTGGATGAACCAAATACTTTACCTGCAGAAAGAGTCAGAGCTTGTTGCTTTCTCTGTTGAGCAGAAACTCCAGCATATAGGCCTAGGGGAAGACCGAGGAATGTCCGACCATGCCGTTTCTTATCTAACTCTAATCGGTGTGCTAATTTTCAACTACGTAATGAAGTTCTCTCTCCCTTTGTATATACATGTACTGCATTTGTTCCTTGAATCCATATGATCATCTTGTTATATATATAGTACCAACATGTACAAGGTGCATGCATTGCATGTTATATATAGAGGAAGGATTAAGAACACTCCCCTTATCTAGCACTCCTCCTTAAATATCACTCCTTTATTAAAACTACGCGTTTTGAAAATTCTTTTAAAAAATAAGTGGGGCCGTTGGTGACATTTTTGTAAATAAAAAGAAAACAAGTGAGACCACTCTCTTTTAAGAATTGGGCAAAAGTTCAAAAAAACCCTTGAAGTTTTCTTCGAAATCCCACTTCCACCCTGAACTTATTTTTTTTCCAAAAGTACCCTTGACGTTATAAATTTCAGGTCAATTTTGCCCCTCCCGTTAAAAAAAATCAACTAGACAAACGGATGTGCTAGGCGACTGACACGTGGCAAAGATAAAGTTTAATAAATCAATAAGTCTTGCCAGTGATGCAGTTTATGAGACAGGAAAAGCTGACAAAGATTTTTTTTTTTTTTGCTGTGACTCAAAAAATGTATAATATTTATTCAATTTTTACAAATTTTTTTACAAAATATAGTGTTTTAGGTGTAATTTGAATACATACAAATCTGAGTTATCTGTATTTATATTCAAATTACACCTAAAATACTATATTTTGTAAAAATTTCTGTTGGAATAAATATTATACATTTTTTGGAGTCACAAGCAAAAAATAAATAAATAAATAAATTCCACCTGTCCAATAAACCTGTCCAATTGATCGGTCTGTGTAGAAGCACTCTTAATAAATTATTTTATTCATTTCTTTTTCTTTTCCAGCTTTTCTCTCTTTTCTTCCTCTTTCTCATATTTTCCCTTATTTCTTCAATCTCATAAAGCTCATCCCCTACCACTCTTGAACCACCAAGATCTTGCACGTGCAAAAGTCATCCCCAAATTCTCCATTTCCCTCTTCATTCCGTGAATTTCATCAAGTTCAATCAAACTCCTACAAATGTACTTCCAAAGTTGTCCAAATTTCATATCACACCAATAGAATGTCGGTAATCCGTCACAATGCTTTCCATAAAAAAACTCTAATCTTGATTACCATCACTATAAACAAGGAAGAAAAGATATGTAAGAGGAAAACCAGATCACAACAGAATTTTATTTACACTTGTCCCTAAATATTAGGGTTTTAAAAACGACAACAACAATTTTAATCCTCAATAATAAAAAAGACCAAAACAAAATGAAATCGCCTAATTGAATATGAATATACACATTCAGAAACATATATTTTCAGATGAAAAAAAGGAAAATAAGAGACCTCTTTGGAATAGTGAAGACACTCGAGATAATCTTCACGGAGAAGAACGCAATCTTTGGATTCTCTGCAACGAGACATACACTAGTTGAAGTCCATCCAAAAGTCACAGCACCTTCGTTTGTTCCTTGTTATGCATGCCCCAACCCAACGCCGTCTCTCTCTTCAGCTGCCTGCTCCAACTCCAGGTAGAAGAAGATGCTTTTAGTGGATCGGATGAACCGGATTCGATTCCCCACCTCGACGCCATCTCTCTCTTCAGCGCGACATAAAATCCTAAACTTTTGATTCGGGTCAACAACAATTAGGTTTTGACAATCTTCTAAAGCTTCATTAATTAGTTGAGTCAATGAATTTGTTGAGGTGAGTTTGGAAAAAGAAGGGCTACGGTTGATCAGTATTCAATATCAATTACCAATATTTGGAGATTGGAATCAGAAGGGGAGGAAGACGATGGGGTTTGGGTGGGGTTTTTGAAGTCACGGCGACGACAATGGTGGCGGCGGAGGGTGCAGGTGGTGGCGACGCCATTTTGGCGATGGAAACCAGAATCTGCAGAAGAAATAAATGAAGGAAATGGGTAAGAAAGAGAAAATAATATATTTTGTTTTTAAATATTATTTTTGCCACGTGTCAGTAAAATTAGTTCTTTTTTCATGTTTGGTCAGTAAAATTAGATGAGGTGTCAGCCGTGTTAGTCTAGGTGGCACGTCTGTTAACGAGAGGGGCAGAGTTGACCTCAAATTTGTAACGTCAAGGGTACTTTTGGAAAAAAAAATATGTTCAGGGTGGAAATGGGATTTCGTGAAAAATATCAGGGACATTTTTGAACCTTTGCCCTTAATTTAAGAATTTTCAAAACGACGTAGTTTTAATAAAAAAAAGTCTTATTTAAGGAGAAGTGGTCGATTAACAAACCCACTATCATACCACCGAAATACACAATTCATACTAAGCCCTAACCCCAAAACAGAGATTGTCAAATCAAAACACTGAAATTAATCAGAGATTTCAATTGTAATTGAAGGATGATTTAGATATCTAATTCAATAAAGCACCTGAGATTTCTGAATCCAAAAACACAGAATGGAAATATTTACAAAGTAATGTTATGTTCAAAATCATGGCATTTGATGAAGATGGATTTGCAAAATCATACTTGTAGGCGTGGGCAGGGTGGTGCGTGGGCGGCGTGGGAGACGGGGTAGGGTGGTCGTTATTCTCTTATCCCTCTCTTCTTTGTTCTCCGTCTCTTCTCCCTCTCTTTTTCTTTTTCTTCTTCTGATATCGACTACCTAGTTCGCCTAGGATTAAAACGATCAGCGACGGAAATCTGCGACCGCACGCAATCACTGATTTTTATTGACGTGGCTTTACCAGCGACCGCGTGCGGTCGCTATTAAAAATTGGTCCCAATAATCGTGTTGCACCAATTTTTTGCCGACAAAATTGCAACCAGTGTCCGAACAACGACCGCATGCGGTCTCTGATACTAACTAGCGACTAGATTACAGTGCAGTCGCTAATATCGGTCGCTATTAATAATATTAGCGACCGAATAGAGCTGTCGCTGTAAATCTTGGTCAATGTTGGATCATTTTCTTGTAGTACTCTCCTTTCTATCAAAAAATTGAGCATTATGATCATATGCGTTACGCGAAGCATGAAAGTACTATTTCAAACCATAATCCTTCAATACTAACAAAAGTAGGACTAAACTTCTATTACTTGCCATAATTTAGTTCAACTAAAACTCAATTCCAAGTTCCTATCAATAACCTATGGTTTATAATCATAGGCACAATGGAAAGCTAGCACTCTCTCAAAGCAGAATAATTCAAAACTAATAGTAGAATTACTAACAAAAGTAGCATTAAACTTCTATAATGTGCCATAAATTAGTTTAATTAACAACTAACTAAAACCCAGTTGATCAAATTGCATGTGTGAACTGTGAAAGTATGCAAATACACATACATACATATATACATATATAAATACTATACATACATAAATTTCATTTTATATAGGTAGTATAGATTTTTTTAAAGCATTTGTTGTTATATCGAATTGCATAATCTGAATAGAGTTATTGAGATTATTGGAATTTACCAAGCTTCGTTTTGTGATGATATTTTTGAAGTCTTGCATGTCAAGCCAATTGGAACAACGAAAAGTTTTAACTCCATTCACTCATAAAAAATCTAAGAATCAATTTGTGGAACATATAGTACTGGGCTTCTATCTCAAGTAAGGGAACTTCTATCTCAAGTAAGGGAAAAAAAGATATTATAAAATTAATCCAAAAACATGCAGAGAAATTTCATCGAACAATTGATAGGCAGGACTACCAATATGTAGCTGTGTTTTAACTTAATGGTCTGTAAGCATCAAAATTCGAAAACCTTTAAGTTTCACAAATATAATGAAATTTGCAAAATTAGAGCCAATATTTATTGGGAATTGCAAGCCAAACTGGAGCAGTAAGTTAATTAAAGTCTCTTCATGGTGATTAATGGAAATTGAGTATTTTAAATGCATAACTGAATTTTCAAAATAAGAAATCAACAAGAAACAAAAGCTATATATATATAAACAAAAGCATCCCAAGGAAAACTGTATGAATAAATGTAGGCAAGAAAATCGTATCTTGCTAGGGTTAGGATTTCGTGTTGGCTGAGGAGGATAGAAATCCACGAAGAATACGGAATTGATTGATTGATTGTAGAGGGGAGAATCGACAGTGGGCGATTCTCTCCGACGACGTAGCAGAACCCCTAGAATCAGGAAACCGTGTTAGGGTTATTGGGAGTCTAAGAGCCTTCTTCGATTCTTTGAGTTGAGAGAGTGTTGAATCTTGGTAGTCTTTTAGGTGGAATATCCAAGCCTTAAAAATTACTAAAAGAGTCCTCCTCTTTCCTAGAATGGAAGGGTATTTATAGAGTTCCCTGGACTTAAGTCATCACATCTTTGCACATGTTCTCAATGAAATTCCAAATACCCTTCACCATTAAAGTAATGCCCATATTAGACTTTCGTCCTTCTACCACCAAACAAATCCTCAATCAATTCCCAAAATGAGTAGCCTCCACGAGTCTTACCTTGGGACACGTGGAAACTTCTCCCGTCTGCACCTTTATTTCTGACTTTTCCATCTTCATTCCATTAGGTTATACGAACCCTAAATTGCACATTTAATGAGGTCATGGAACCCTAATTGTGCATTTAATTTAATTAGGTCATGTGAACCCTAATTTTGCACATGGGCCCACAATAAGCATCAAAATTAAATTGTATATATAAAAGCAACCAATGATATATGAAAAGTAACAAATTCATATGGATATTTTTAGTCTTACCAAATCAGTAAATCGTTAAACTTGACGGGAAAATGTTGCCACAAATGCTTGAAGCCTACATGTGTCCCGAGGGAGAGGGATGATGAAAGAATCGTAAATTTTGCTCTTGAAAGAGAGTGAGGAGAGAACAAATTAGTATCGGTGAATCGAGATGACTCTAAGAGGAGCTCAGGAGTTGCCGATGGTCGATTATATTTGAGAGCAGATCCTCTGTTTCCAATTTCCGTGTCCCTCATTTATATTTTGGCACGTCCTTTTATTTAATTTTAGAGTTAATTGGTGTTAAGTAAGAGATTATGTGTCAAAATATAAGTGGAGGATAGGAGAATTGGGGACAGATGATCTGCTCTCATTATATTTAGGGGAGAGAGGAGAGAAAGCAATTAGGCTCATGTCTTATTGCCTCTTAATAGATGTCTCTCTTCATAAGCTAAACTTATTTGGTAATTTTTTTATTTCTTAATTTATAAGGGATAAATTTAAATCTAAACTATTTAGAAGTGGTTCCGAACGAAATTAACTATTTTTAGACAAAAATAACCTTTATAATATTACAAAATTTATTTTGTATCCCAAATTCTATCATCCTGCCGATTGAAACCATCTGACCTAACCTCAGAGCCAAAACATTAGAATTGGTGGTACAAATTCAAACACAAATTCATGTCTCTGATAGACCAACAAAAAAGATCTACAATTTCACCATAAATAAACCATATCTACAATTCCACCATGAATAAATTTTAAGAAGAAAAAAAATCAACCAAGCACAAATCCATGTCTCTGATAGTCCAAAAGAAAATATCTAAAAAAATGGCAAGATCTGAAAAGTTGCACCGACGAGAAAGGAATCGGCAAGTCCGGCAAGCCATTACATTAATTAAAGGGATTGAGCTTCCACTGTGTTATCCCCCAAGCCCCAATTCATGTGCTAAGGAGGTGATTTCACTACCGGGAAGGACACCAGTGGCGAGTCGATCTACGACGCGAAGTTCGCGGACGAGAATTTCATCAAGAAGCATATTGGACAGGAAAAAAATTAGAGGAGACAAAAAGTTGGGTTATGGAGGAGACTAGAAAATCAAGAAGAAAATTGGAACTTTTGGATTTGAACTTTTGGGTATGGAGGAGATAGACAAGAAGTTGGGCGTTTGAATAAGAAAGGAGATGTAAAGGATAAAATGGTAAAATACCATTATTCAAACATTTTGAAAAATTTAATTATCAAACAATATTTTTTCATTTAGATACAAGTCTAAACAAATGTTATATATTATTCAGATGTCTAAATTGTTCAAATTTTAATATTTAGTTTTATCAAACACAACCTTAGTCTTTAAATGGAAAGAATTAAATCGTCACCCGTACGAAATCCAGACAAAACCCGATAAAATGAAACTTTTTTTTTTTGATTAATTTGAACACGCTCACACACCCTGTCTTGACATGTCGAGGCTCAAAGACCCAACCTCATAGTTAACATGAATGGTGTAATACCACTCCGACCAAAGGTTTTCAGTTGTGATTTTTATATTATCTAGTTGATTATGATCAATGTCTTTTGTGACGGTTACAAATGACGCATCAATTAGCAACTTTAAAATTCTAATTTTAGTCAACCTGTGAATTTTAGCCTTGATCTTTATGTAACCACCTCGATCTCGTCGGAAAACTTGCAAAAGGTTCACCGAAGTTGGAGGTTCCGAAATTACTCTCCAACATTTAATTCAAAACGCTGATATGAAGGAGAGATAATTATTATGGAGTCAGAATTGCATATCTGAATTGTGCTGGAACATTCCACATTACTCTCCTTCAGGAGTTAGGAATGAGAGTCTTGCTTGGATTTAAAATCTTTCCTAGCTAGGTTGTTATATATTGACATATTGTTGTTATATATTTACCGATTAAATATCAAGTAGGGAATTCTATTCTTATTGGATTAAGTATTCTTGTAGAACACTCTATGAGCGAAATTACTACACCGCCCCTATTAATATGGTTACATCAATTACACGTGACAATTCATTATTGGTGGGTTATTTTTACCACATCAACAGATATGTGAAAGAATTTTTTGATTGGCAGGATCTTGTCAACATTGGTATAAATGATATTTCTTTCGTGTTTCGACGTTATATCAAGAGCCCTTGAATCTATAGTCGTTTGGCATTCCAACCCAGTTTTAACAATGCACTTCTCGAACCGAAAAAACGCAACAACTTGGCGTTGCATATTTCGAACTCATTAAAGTCCAACCAACATATATTATTATACTCGATAAAAGGAATGAGTGAAGCTCTAATAGAAAAAGGAAAAAATACTTCGAAGATGAACATGTTCTATGCAATAGTCAGGAATTCTTGACGGTATTGAGGTAGAACAACATGTTCTTACTGAATACCATTATCCCAAGCCAAAGAATTTTCCATCGCTACCATATATTATTCGTCTTTACGTGGTAATAAATAAAGCATATGTGCCCCCTTTAATTTTGATCTCTCAAAAATTTCATAAAACGAGCTTTAATTTTAGAGATTCCCAACGAATAATCCTCGTATAAATGGCTAAAGATCTAACAAATCTGACATTTATTCCTTCAGATGTGTCAATTGGATAAGTACGTCCATAGTCATGACTAGGATGAATATGTATTTGAAATCTAGCACTTCGCTCTGTCAATATCTTCCTGGACCCAAATAACTTGATTTTTTTCCATGAACTATTTATGTCAATGGATGATCAACAATTGGGGTAGATTTTAATAAAAAAAAAAATTGTAAAGAAAATAAAACTTAAATATATACAAACTGTTCAAATATTAGCTGAAGATAGTGTTGTTTAAAAATTACAATGTCATTTTTCTAGCTCAATAGCTTAGAAATGGTCCACGATAGCTTCAATATCAATGATTCTAAATACATCATTTTCAATATAAATAACTAAACAGTCATTCATTCAACTCATTTGGTCATTTAACTCATTTGATTAAGAAGTGTACTTTTAACCCTAAACAAACAAATTAATCATCCAACTATATTTATGCCCTTTTAAATTTATTGATTTATATTTTTGTCCCTATACTTCCCAAAAAAAAAAAAAAACTTAAAAAATTGAACATAAGCTGCCTATGTTTCCTTGAAAGCATATCCGCCGGCCATGGTAAAATAATCACATTGGCACGCTATTATTTTGATGACTAAAATAATCACATTAGCATACCATTTTTTTATGATATTCAAAACTGTTACAAACGGTAGAAAATTACAAACCTTTTTTTATGATATCTTTTTTTTTTTTTTGCTAATTTCCACACCCACACCACACTCACACACTCAAGAATTGATGAAATCGAAACCTTGACCTCATGGAAATCATAATGTAAGAGTTGTCGTTGGGTCAAGAACCATACGACTTTTTTATTTTTATAATATTCAACTCTGTTACAAGCGGTACAAAATTACAATTAATGTCTAAACTAATAACATTAACACATATCGGTAATATTAATCATCACTAAAAGTCAACACGGCACGTGTATTATTATTTAGTGATTATTTAAATGGTCCATCAGATTAATATATACCTTATAAGTTATTTTAACCTTAAAGAGAGATGGAATGGTTATTTAAAGTTAACCTTGTAGATTTTATAATTTGTTAGTTATATACTCATTGGGATGTCTGTCTGCCTGTCCGACATATAGAAACGTATTTAAGGAAACAAAAGTAAATATAAGGTTCTTTATTTAATTCTGTACGTACGTGTATCAAATTCTTTATGAATGAATCCCATTGTTATCATGTGAAGGAAACAAGAACTGCAGCATGCAATATGCATCCAGTTGTTCCTTTTGGCATATGGCAGTCACCAAAGAAAATGATGCATGCATGCGGTCATGTACTTAATTTCTATCATCTTCTTCTTATTCAATTTTTCAAAAAGGATATTTAATTGGCCTGAAGGGATGTTAATGCTCCATTATATATATATATATAATATTGGACGCTGGAACTGAAGAAGAGGAATAGAATCATGTGAATGATGTGTCAGTTACTCAGTAGTCAGTATTTACCCAGTCATAACAATTTAATAACATCCACAAGAGAAGATAAATCATGAATAACAAAACAAAAAAAAAAAAATTGAACCGGTCGCCACTCCCGGCCGCTACTCCCGCTCAGCCTAGAATTTTTCTTGCATAAATGAGTATTACGAAGCTTTGAAATGCTTAATGCATCTAAATTTCACACTTAAATTTGCTCCGAATCATATTCTACTTTTTCGAATTAATAAAAGGCTGGGTTAACTTTTAAATTTTTCTGATCAGAAAGTCTAGGGGGACCGGGATTTTCCGATCGGGGTAGTGACCGGTCAGAATTTTTTTTATTTTTTTTTAATTTTTTTTTTGCTTTAGACTATAAAATAATTAATGTGATTTATTGGAACTGAAATTTTTATAAAATGCAGTGATTTAGGTGTCTTTTGAATACACACAACAAACAGGGTTATACAGTCTATACAACCCTGTTTTTTACGTGTATCCAAATGACACCTAAATCAATATATTCTAAAAAATTTCGATTCAATAAATCACATTAATTATTTAGTAGTCAAAATCAAAAAAAAAAAAAAAAATCCACTTACATCACTACCCCGAATTTTAAAAAGCCATTCCCCCAGAAGTACTCTTTTTCTGATGTATAATGGTCACTACAACAGCGTAGTCGGGACTCTCGCTAGGTCTTGAATTTGTCTAATATTTTGGGTCTCGTGAGTTTGAACTCATATTATAACGGTTAGAGTTTTCTATTTATTATAAAAATAATATTTGGTGTGCGAATTATTGTAGAATGCGTGAGGTAAATTAATGAATACATCAAACATGCACAATTAATCATAATTTTGTAAACATGAGTATATCATGTGTTCTTATATTTTTTGTTATTTATCTAATTTCTGTAGAATTGCATGCGTCTATTAATTATTCAATCTTAAATCTACCGAATGGCATATGACATAATGACATACTACAATAGAATACAGTGTTGGTTATGCTTCAAATTTATTGGTTTTATCAAAGTCCCACATTGGTTACCTTGAGAACATTCTTTGTGTATATTAGTAAATGTTGGATTGGGCTTATAACTTGGTTGGGAAAAAGAGATGGGCTCGCGTACATGAGGACGGCTAAGGAATTGGACTAGGCCGCTTGGTTCTTGGACTTTCGGTCAAAAAATCTTAGTGCGTGTGTTGCCCACTATTTTGCTTATTCCGCCGTTGTGTTGTGTTCTTCTTTTTCTGTATATATACCTGCCAACTACGAATTTTTAAATCTTTTTGCGTTTATGCATGAGATAATTTTTAAAATCTTTCCACATAAGTGGTAGTTTTTCTATGATAGTAGCAACTTGAAAATATTCACTTAATGACATACCTTCTGCATGTATTTCATGCAGGGTTACTTGTAATTCTTGGACTTGGCTGATGACTGCCTTGGAATTCACCATCTTGTAGTCCAAAAACCTGTCAACTACGAATTTCTTCGTGTCAGCATCTTCTGTTTTATACTTTTTATGCAAGGAATCCCATAATTTTCTTGCTGTTTTGAGAGAACTATACACATTATATAATGTGTTATCCAGTCCATTAAGGATATAATTTTGACACAAAAAATCTACATGTTTTCATGCATCTATTGCGGCAACAACTTGCTTGTCTGTTTCATCTTCTTTGAGCACGGAAGGATCTTCGTGAAGAAATCTTGCCAAGTTCAAAGTTGTGAGATAAAACAACATCTTTTGTTGCCATCTTTTAAATTCTGTTCCATTGAACTTTTCTGGTTTTTCACCATGGTTCACAGGAACATTTGGTATAGAAGGTGTAGAAGTAGAACCAATTATAGAAACAGAATTGGTATCCATATTTCTTGCAAATATATATATAAATAAAAAGGTAATTGTCTTAAGATTGTTAGTAACATTTAAAGGAAATTATATATATATTTATATGAAGTAGAAAATAATTTGTCAAGGCTAGTACTTGGTACTATATATGTCCTTAAGACAATTATGCCCTCCTCAATATGGTGCTTTCGAGTTGATAAAGACTTCTGTCTCTCGGATCTGATGACTTCTGTATACCTTAGCAGCACTACCAAAGATATACTCAACGAACCAAATATAAATGCTCTAACTCTCTCTAATTTATAACTAAGAAACTGATGAGAAAACAGAAGTTAAAATGACTAATGAATGCTAAGGTGCTTGTGAATTGAATGAATAAAATGGATGGCCCCTCCTATCTATTTATAGGAGGGTTAGTGACCCTTGGGATGGGTGCCTAGCCCTTTGAAAGGGCATGAGATGCCACTGAAAAGGCATATATGGCATCCATTGGTCAAGACGATGTAGTTTTGATCATATATATGCAGTATAGGCGCGTCCATTCGGATATGTAAAACGACGTAGTTTAAGCGTTAACATCCAAAACTACGTAGTTTAGGCTTAGAAGAAAAGGCGTGACAAAAATGATGTAGTTTAAGGCGCCCATTCAACCTTACAGATACCGCTTCCTCAAAGCGACACAATTTTGATAATATAATAAATACAGCTTCAAAACGACACAATTTTGATAATAGAATTAAATAAATAAAATTTTAATAAATTTAATTAAAATTTTTAAATAAAGTTTGTCTAAAAAATTATATACAGACCCACGTGCCACGCCGGACAAACGGCGGCGGCGGCGCGCGTATGGGTTCGAACCTAGTCTTGGCTAGGTCATCTTCCTTCCACAAAAGTGGGGTTCCCCTTGAGGCCCAAACCCAAGAGCACTTCCCTTGTATATTAACATATAAAAATATTTAATTCCTAATCTACGTGGGATTTGATTTTTCTCACATGTATTTATTATCTTTTATCATGATCTTTGGGAGTTAATATCTCATTCATTAGTCAATGGATTTGAGGTTTCAAATACTTAATTTAATCTACTCATAGAGTAAAACACATTAATATATGGAATCATTAAAAATTAATTAATGACACCCATATTAATTTATACTCAAATTCCAACAAATAATAATAATAATAATATATTAGTGTTATATTAAATTAATGGCTAGAGTTAGGTTAGTGACTTTTAAATGAGGTGATAATTTTTAAGCCTTAGATTCAATAATTTTAAATCTAAACGACTCTATTTCAAATTAAAATAGAGACTCTATTTCAAATTAAAATAGAGAAGATCCGGATCCACTTTTAGGAGAGCTATGGTTATTTTCTTCGTGGCCCTATCTAATACTTTTTGATTTGCTACTTTTGTAATTATTTTTTGCTGTTAATAAAATTTCTTTTTTCCAACCAAAAAATAATAATACCAATTCCACAAGAAGTGTCACGTCTACCAATTTCTTTTGTTCTATGAAAAAAGACTTATTTTAAATAATAGAAGTATAAAATAACACAATATTCTAATATTTGTCATTATAATTTTATTATTGTGCCACTAAGTAAGTTTAAAAGAATTGTTATATATAACAATAAATTTATGATTGTAAATAATTACATATCATGTGAATATATGAAATAAGATGAAATTAAGAATGATCACGCTCTAATTTATTCATCTTTATCGCTTAAAGTTTTACCAAAGTTGCAATCCAACTTCAATACATCATATACACCGAGTTAATTACAATATTGTGATAACAAAATTTAAATTATCTCAGCTAGCAAGCTCTTTCCTCAAAATAACTCTAAATAAACACAATGGATATATCCTAAATAATAATTCGATCAATTTAGCAATATTCAAAAGATTGACACGAATAGTTTTTGATCAGTTGTATTCGAATAATAATTATATTTAATGTTTTATATAGTTGTACTGAACGTTTTACCGCAAACCATATATATATATATATATATATATATATATATATATATATATATATATCTGGGAAAATAAATTTCAAATGAGTGTATAACTTGGGGCAGATATGCTAGCTATTAACCCTTCTGATCACTTATTTTAAATACATCAAACACATCATAAGTTTGTACAAATTGATTATATTTTTGAGATAAAATGAAACATATATATATATATATATATATATATATATATATATATATATATATATATATATATATATACACACACACACACACTTACCTATCTTATAAATGTGTTCTATTTAACTTTTTTTCACAAGGTTAAACATGTACCAAGTTTGGAAAAGAGATATATGGTCTAGGACTAGACTAAGATTTGAGACATTTCCTTTGACGTTAGTGCAATGACAGAAACTCACGAGCATCCTCACCTCCTCCACTGCTAATTTACAGAGTCAAAAAGAGATATCACCTCCTACTCACCCTCATGCAAAGTACTAACTACTCATTGTCTCTCTCCTCTTGCAAGCAAGCTATGAGCTGTTCCATATCTGCCACCTTCTCACCTATTCACGAGCTTATTTAAAGTCTTCAATATATTATAAATAACCATATATCGATCTTTGTATACAATTAATTAAAAGATCCAAAAAAACCAAGATTTTAATTACTTGACTTCTAGATGTCGTCTACTACTACACTACATGTCTACATTGTACTATACTTTTACCTTCTCCTCTTCTTGTTTCCTATAGAAGAAGCAATGGCCGGCCGGTCAATCGCCGGACGGCGAGTTATACCGTCAAGTGGTCCTAGCACAATGATGCCAATATTGGCCTCAGAAGCCCCGGAATCTGCAACAATGAAGATGAAGCCGCGATTGAATAAGGAAGGAAAGATTTTTCATGGGAAGGAAGTGAAGGAATGCATGCCTAAGGGTCGTCGCCGTTCGTCAGCTCCGAGCCGATTCGTAAACTTTCACACATTTGATGATTTATTGGGTTGTGAAACTGTCCGCAGACAATTCAGGAATCCTTGATTGATGACTTGTTCAGGGTTATCATGAACTGTATTTATATATTCTGCTTAATTAATTTACACATACCAGTTAACTATATATATATCGTTCTGTGTATGACGAGAACTAATATATTTTGTACATTTTACGCGTACTCAATTTCGTTTCGTGTACTTAATTTATAAGCTAGCGTTCCTGATAACTCTGGTTCAGATCGAAGCATAAATATAGATATTGATTAAATTGAATTGATGATAATATTGTACATGTTCGTAATTAAGCAGTTTGAGGGTGAGCAAAATTATGAAAGAATTTTATTAGTTATAGTTTCTTTATAAAATATAGTTTTGTATTGGTGACTTGCAATATTAATTGAACTTACAGTATTATTATTTTTTACTGCTCAATATCTTTCATTTTTTTGTTTCTGCATGTGTATACTGTTTAATTCTGTTTATGTCTAGAAACACCATCCGGCCGAAGGCCAAGACCAACCCAACTTATATTTTTCCAGCAGCTTGCGGCTTCTTTATAATAATTCTCTGTCCTGTTATGGATGTTGCAATTAAGCTTTCTTTATTTTGTCTTTCTTTGTCGATGTTAGTAGAAAAAGAATGCCATATTTTATTGGAACCATTTTATATGGTGTAGGTTGTAGGATCTTCAATCTTTAAATTTTAAATTTACAATTTTTTGTGAATATAGAGAGCGCACACACGTTACATTTGTAATTACGAATACAATAGAAATTTGAAGGACAAAATTGATAAATACAAAATAATTAAATTAAAGAGAATAAAATATTCCTTAAATTGGAGTTGGGGATGTATAATGCTCTAAAATGAGCAAACAATTCAAGCTCAATTCGTATTCGTTCGACTAAAAGTTCGATTCGAACTCGGCTCGAAATATAAATGATTCAAATATAAGTAAATTTTAAAATTCGATAAATTATTCGAACCTTCTCAAGTTGTTATTTTTTTATTGATATTAAAAAGTTCGAATATTCGAGATCGTGCTCGACTCGGTAGTTAAACGAGCCTCAATCAAATCTTATTTTATACTCGATAAATTTTGTAAACCAAATCTTAGCAACTAGTATTGGAGACTCAAAGTGATCTATAGTGGTCAAATTTTAAAGCTTACTATAGCGAGTTATAAAGCAGACGATCTAACTCTGTCTGTATTAGTTATATTCTTAAATGCATTATAAACGCGAGCATTTAATACCATCAAGTATTAGTATAAATTTTTTCCGAATTAAACTAAAATCTACAGATTTTTAAAGCATATAACAAAAGCAAAAGATCGAACAGTAAATCACACCAAAATTTTTATGTGGTTCAGCCCTTATCCTCTAGTCTAGTAGCCTAATCCACGTTCAATACCAACTAGTATTGGAGACTCTTTTTATTAAACTTAATACTCAATTAAATACAATAAAAAGAACTCCATGTTCAAATAAAGTTTTCCACTGCAATGGACACCACTGCAACATTTCTTACCACTGAGACTTTTCCACCTCTTCAACCTTGAAAGCTTTCTATGAACAGACCCTATCTATTGCTAGATGGACCAAGCCCAACAGGACTTGAACTCAGATTTCGTTACAAGAAATATATGATTACAAAGGACACTTATTTCCAACCAACAAAGAATTAATTATATAAGACTTGCTGGAAATGAACTTTGATAGCTCTCTATTGAAATATCTTTGTATAAGACAGATGCTTGCTTTGATTTTTCTGGACTGATGTATCCTTCAAGTCTCTGTCCCTGATATAACCAATAAGAAGAATAAATATATATAAGGAACTAACGGCTATATATTGAGTAGCTAAGAACTCTGATACTGTTGGTATGACTCATGTTTTCCACCACTAAATAATTATAGCAACGGATATAAATAATTTGTAAAATATCTTTACCTGATATATTTCTTTGATTAACATGCAATTGACCAACAGATATATTATGAATAAATTAGCATGAAAAAACTAATTCAGTTTGTGACGCCCCCAAAATTAGGTATACATCACCCATCTTGAGTCGCCAGATACATGGTACAGAATTCAAATACAACTTAATAATACAACTGCGTTATACAATACGATGAAACATAAACTGTGAGTTTGAATACAAATATTGTCTACTTAGAGAGTATACAAACTCAAAAGAAGTCTTCATTACAATTATTATCACACTATTTCACGAATAGTGAGGACTACTAATGCACCATCTAGGACCATCACTCCGCTTCCCAGGCTTCGTTCCAAATTTATATTCTCATTTCACGAAGAGAACGGTGAAAGAAAGGGTGAGCTTAACTAGCCCAAGAAGAAATATTATGACTAAGATAATGCGAATAAATTATCATTAGCCTTAAACAGATGTTAAAACGATCTGATATAACAAACATCAAGTTTAACTGCAATAACAAGCAATCCATTAGAAGAGTCAGTAGAGAATAAAATCTACTATCTTTTATGATTTAAAAGGTTTTCATCACTTTTATCGTTGGGACTCGACAATAAATAATCCACATCATCGAATCACCCCGCACTTTCTGACCAAGGATATTCTTTAGTATCACGACCACAATTATCCATGCCTTCTGGGCCAAGAATATTTGTGCATTCATTAATGGTCATGATCATGCCAACAATCATCCATCAATGCACTACTACGGGCCAATGAGGACTTTTACCACATCATTTGTAACATTACTACCATGATTACAATCAATAATCCACAGTCATAATTATACGAAGTCCATCTACGCTTCGTACCCATGGATGACTTTCAAAAAAATATAAATATGAGGATGATGACAATGATATAAGAATTCAATAAAACAAGTTCAAGAATTAATTTGTCCAAGAACCAATAACGTCTAAATTGTCAACATGATCTTTGTTTTGTAGAGTAAAATTCAAGAATGCTCGGAAGAATATTTCCATGAAAAGATCTTTGGATGAAGCCTTGATTATCAAAGATATTCCACTAATTTCATGGAGTATAGAAGTCAAAACTTTAACCAACTAAGTATAATAAAGAATTGAATAACAAAAGAAATCACCATGCATGCGGTTGCTTGCATGACAAAAGTTATTCCAACATAATACTAAATAACGGAACCAGTCGGTGAAATTATGCCAAGCGGGATGTTCCAACGAGAATAATAAAGAATGGAATAACAATGAAATCACCATGCAAGCGATTACTTGCGCCAGACAAGGTTATTACAATGAGAATACTAATAAGGGCGGAATTAGGTCCGGCGTAAAATTCCTGAGACGAGATATTCCAATGAATAATAATTAATTAACCGGTCAAAGTGAAATTCACACCGAAGCAAGATGTTCCAACGTAATAATAAAGAATGGAATAACAACGAAATCACCATGCATGCGGTACTTGGCATGAGCGAGTTATTCCAATGAATAATAATAAAAAGCGGAACCCGGTCCGTCGTAAAGCAAACGTGACCGACAGGATATTCCAATGAGAATAATAAATAACGGAACCAGGTCCCACGTAAAAACGCATGCATGTGATATTCCAACAAAATAATAAAGAATGGAATATTAGAAGAATTTCACCATGTATGCGATGATTTTGCATAGACATGTTATTCCAATATAATAATAAAGAATGGAATAACAAAAGAATTTCACCAAGTATAGGGTAGCCCGCGTATACAGGTTATTCCAACAGAATAATAAATAATGGAATAACATAAGTTCTCTTCATAAATAAGAAAGAAAGAGTACCCCTTACGAGTACAATAAATAATATTCCCACATTAGAAAGAAAAGTCTTTGGATATAAAAGTAGTGAAGTAGCGAGAACACTTTTCTTCTTTCTCTCTATAGTTTATCTCTCTGAGTTTCAATGAATTAAATGAAATAAATGAAGGAATGAGCTTATTTATAGAAAAATGGATCAGCGTAAGAACTAACTCATGAACGGTCGATTGATTTACTTTAATCGACGGTCCATATTTAAAGCAAAATCTTTTAAATAAAATATAATATATTCTATTTATAATCTAATAAAACGAATAACTTTATAAAAGATTTTACTATGCAAATACTTATCGCAGTACACTATGCATAATAAAATATAATATATTTTAATTATTGTCTAATAAAATGATAACTTTATAAAAGTATTACATTTTTATATAAAAAGATTTTACTATCTGAACACTATGCATAATAAAATATAATATATTCTATTTATAGAATAACTTTATAAAAGTATTACATTTTATATAAAAAGATTTTACTATGCAAAATACTATGCAGACACTATGCAACACTATGCATAATAGAATATAATATATTCTATTTATAGAGTAACTTTATAAAAGTATTTTGTTTTATTACATTAATAATACCAATAAAACAAAACTGAGTGACTTATCACGTAAGCATCAATAATCAATACCGGTGTATTTCTACGCAACCACGCCATTCTTCGTCTTTTTTTACTAAGAGTAGTTAAACAGTTTTAACGATAAAACTTCCGCCGTTATTCTCATTTAAATATTTTTGTCGTTTTCTCAATCCGACAATAATTCCGTTGCGGGGTCCACCAATGATTGTACCGTCATACGGATATTCCCTGACAAAAAGAATATTCTCCGACCAATCAAATATTATACAATAACTTGCATATTTTTCAAAATTTATAAATACTACCCACAACTATAACATTATCTCAAATTCACACCATAATATTCAAAAAAATATTTCGAAAAAATTAAATTTTTATTCATAAAATCTGGGGTCTCACACAGTTGGTATATCACAAGACTTTTGTTGTAACACCCCCTTCCCGAAAAAGAAAGGGAGGTCACGTGCAAAGCACAACAAACCTCAAAATAAGTAAACAGAGCACTAATAACTTCAAAATATTAATAATGGTGATCCCTTAATAAAGTACTAAATACAATTCTTCAACTAGAGTCAAAATAATCAAACTTAAAATCAAAACAACCTAAATGGTCAAAGGCAACACTCTCATCACACTAGCCCTGAATCACCACTGCAAACCTGCAGGAAGAAAAACACAGCATGAGCTAATTGTCCAGTACGGATATAAATATACAAAAGATATACAACTGATATACGAAAACAACTGAGACAAAATACTGAACAAAGCCTCAAGTGTGAATACTGACGAAAATATAATCTCTAAAGATCTGAAAGAAATATATCTAAATCAACAAAATTGACGAAACCAATAGACGAATAAAGAAATAATGAACTGAAGTAACTAACTCAATGAATTGAACTGAACAGAAACAAACAAAACTAATACAATAAAATAATAGGCTGAAACAAATGGCTGGGGTTATTCCATACCAATTGAGCTCAAAAATATATCTTGACACACAGACAAGTCAAACTAATGCCACACAGGCAACCAAAATAATGTCACACATGCAAATCACACATTGGACCGCGAATCCAAATGTATGCAAATCGGATAGTGTGTTTGGCACAACATCACCAATCCACAGAACAGAAAACTAAGGTTAACCCATACGCCTCCCACAACAAAACACCAAATGACCCACTTCCTCCGGAGCCCAAAATGGAGACGCCATGGACTAATCACACCGCCACAGAAAGTGTCATGCCTCTCGTGCCAAGACGACATGTCTGTGGTACCCCCACGGGTGGTTATAGCTCAGGTATACCCTACGGTATATTCTAAAAAGAATACTATGTCACAACACATGCGACATAATACCAACAAAAGGGTTCTATATGTATATGTTGAACCAAATCAAATTATAGTCACAAGGTCTCAAAAAGAAGGTAGCAACATGTACCGCTCTACAAGTATCAAAAATAAATACTAAACATGATATCCAAATTCAAAGAGTACAAATACGAGTCATGTGTATCAACTCCAAAATGAAACTAATATATTTATTTCACATGAAACAATTATGTGAAATCATAACATAATTCGAAATAATGAAACAAACGAACAAATCTAATTTAACAAGAGTATCGCTGAAAGAGTACGGAATCCGTACATGAATTAAGTAAAGTAAAACCCAGATTATAATCCAATTATGATCCGTTTAGACTCCCTCCGTTCGACCTGATTAAAAGAATAAATTAATTAATTATAAGTCTAATAAAATTATACATTACTTTTAATAGTCATTAACTTTTATAATTCTATTAATCATCAATATTTTCACATCTTATAGTTACTACTTGTCATGTTTCAATTAACCAATTATATTGTCATATTAATATACTTTATTATTTTATAATATTCATGTGACCACTTATTATGGGACAAGAGAATACATCCAAATTAAATTTTGTTAACTAAATTATTTGGCCAACATGTTAGTATACGTTTTTTTAACTTTAAATATCTGCACCAGTGGTCATCAATCATACATAACATACATATATAATTGCCCCCAAAAAAAAAAAAAACTTGGGATAGTTTTTTTTCTTCTTCAAACCATTGATTTCAAGCCATGCATAAACCCGTATATATATATATATATATATATATATATATATATATATATATATATATATATATATATATATATATATATAACTATGATGCCTTTTCGTTCCAAAACAAGGTGTTGCCAAAATTTATACCCTTATATATACACCACTTGCGAAATTCATACATGATTCCTTTTCCTTGAGAATTATCAATAAATTCCTTAATTCATTCATCATCGTTCCAATACTCATGTGATAAATACTATAAAAGTGATTCTCAAATCATAATATACTAACTTTGAGTTAATTTCCACTTTGTTGATTGTTAATTTATCTTAGTCTCCAAATTAGCCACTTCTTTCTTCCTCTCTTCCCTCAATTAGGTATAATGAAAGTAAGATTAGGTTTAGTTATTAATTTATTAAATATTAACTCTCCTAATTTAAATAGGATTTATTATTACCCACAAATATAAATTAAACCCAATAAATTTTAAAGCCTAAATTGTACTAAATTAATTTACCCATCACTTATTAATATTTATTAGCCCACACAAATTAAATAACTAGTTTGACCCAAATAAATGACAAAGTCCAAACAATATATTTTAAGAATATAAATTTAATATTATTATTTTTTTCGGGATATTACATTACTTCCCCCTTAAAAAGGATTCCGTCCGCGGAATCAAAAGAATGAACGTAGCTAATTATCAAAAAAAAATGTGGATACTACTTTTCAATAGACTTCTATCTCCCAAGCGACTTCCCTCATTCAATGATTTTACCGGAAGACTTTAAAAAAGAATTATCTTCCTCAATTTTAATTTAATCAGTTATTTAATTACCAACTAAAAGAATTTAATTTTCCAAACAAAACAAGGAATAAAAGAGGGAAACAAAAATCATTTACCTTTTCCAATTTAAATACAATTGTATACAATAAATTAATTAATATTTAAATTTTTTTAAAAAATATGGGTTATTACATTTGCAATATTATAGAGAGTCCAATAGATATAAGATATCAATAAATAAATATATAATATACAAATCATATATTAGATAGTTAAAATAAAGGAGATATAGTCTAATAGGATTGCTTAGTCAACTCATTTAAAAAGACTCCTTTCCAATTTGAATAACATAATATGAGGAGAAAAATAGTCTAAGTGAAATACTCAACAGATTGCTTAATCAGATTGGTTACCTAAATAAACTCAGATTGCATACCTTTATTTTAATTGACCAACCGAGAAATATAACATATTAAACCAATATTAATAAACCAATTTTGGCCAAACAATATAACATATTAAACCATCCCAAACAATTTAAAATAAATCCATTAAATAATACAAACCCAATAATATTGTCAACATTAAATTCACAAAAGATATAAACCAACATTCCCGAATAGATTCTCAAATATATTGTCATTATTAAAATCACAAAAGATATAAACCAACAAATCAAACATGTGAAGTGCATAACTTTAAAAGACAAATCTCATAACCATTTAGAAATGATTAAGCCAAGAATTTTTCAATTCTTTTTTCTTATTACTCCACCCACCATATATATTCTCATTTCCACAAACAATTCACAAATGCTTATAGCTAACATAGCAAAATCAACACTATGACTTTAATTTCATAAATGAACTAAAACTTATATTGTAACTTTCATGAAAATTCTTGTTATATGCTTTGATGTTAGCCAAAATTAATTTTCTCTTGTCAAAAATAAGCTTTAATTCCTTCCCAATTCAATTTGCACCTTTCATGGGCTATTGAAGATATATAAGTACTAGATATTTTTTGATAGACACATAATTCATACATTTTATTATCCCTAATTTTGTTCTTTTAATTATATTAGTTTATTAAATTAATATGTTTTACTTTATTTTGTAGGATTTAATATTTATTGCAATAAAATCAAAATCTTGGTGATCAAGCGATATTTAATGCTTTTATTCATGTAAGGAATATCCAAGAAGAATCCTACAAGGAGAAGGAAAGAGGTGGAACAATCTTGGTGTACAAGTCAAATCTAACAAGAGAAAAGGAAAGTCTATCTAGAAGATATTTTTGAGAAGTTGATTGTCACTAGGCGAAGTTGAAACCTACATGGAAAGGGAATAAAAGTGTCCAAGTTCAATGAATCTAAATTAGGGTTCATAGTTATTTTCCCTATAAAGAGGTCTCTTGTTTTAGAGAGGGAGTATAAAGTATTAGGTATTGTATTACTTTAGGTTAGTAGTAGATTAAATTACGTTTCATTGTACGCTTGTTGGAGGATCGTTAATAAATGGAGTTTTCTTATTTATTTTTAATTTTCTTATTTTCTTTATTTTAGTTAGTTTATTTATTTTTCATGTCTAGCTAATTTCTTTTATCTAGGATGAAGATGAAATTAAATAATTATGCATGATAATATTTTCATCTCTTCTATTATTTATGTTTTTATGCTTAATTAATTTAAATTTCATGTTTCTTTATTGAAATACATTCATTTTTAGGTCTTATGTAATTTTAAATTAATTAAGAGGTTTTGATAGATTATTGTTAAGATATGAGTTTTTCATAATCCATATTTGCTCGAAAGAAGTTTTGATGGGTTATAGTTAATCTTTAAATTTTCATATTCTATGATTGCTCACGTTAATTGTAAATTACTTAATTAAAGGAAATGGAGATCAAAATCATAATTGAGTTATAAAAATAGAAGAGATTGAATTATATGTTATATTTATTATTTAATGAATTTGGATTCTAGATTGTTTCCTCATGTAAGACCCTGAATTTTTTGAAATAAAAGTATTCAATTTTCTATTCAAGTAAATGGTTAAATTGATAAAAGTTAAAGTTAAGGGTGATATATGAAAATTTTTTTCAAAATAAGCAAGGGGTATAAAGTATTCATTGTTGTCGGGAATATTCGTTTGGTAAGTGAATATTCTTTACGTCGAGAAGAATATTAAATGCAATAGTAGCGATCATTTGTGGGCCCCATAATTTGATATTTTATAAAAAGCGACACAAATTTGAGTTTTTATAAATAACTTGGCGTATGTCGTTCACAGTTAACACTTGTTGGAATACGGTTGGTAAAGTAAAGTAAATGTCTGCGTTGTTGCACAAGATAGCACTGCGGTATTACACGATATTTTTTTCAATTATTGATTCTTACGTGAGAAGGCACTACTCAATAATTATTCTGATAATTCTTGTTCAATATTTTATTTTATTGATTCGATAATTCTTTGTGTTGATATTTTATATTATTGTTGTTCGATAATTATCAACACATGATATTTCCCATTATCGGATCAATAATTCATATTATTTGAATAATATTATTAGATAGCATTATTGGCAATGTCTAGAAAGTTACATCGAGGAGGTTTGGTCACCTAATTGCGGCGCCGATGAGGAGAAATTCTTATTGGAAAGCCCCTCTTTCTGAGGAGCGGCTTTGTTTGTCATAAATGTGATTACGTAATATTATTTGTGAATAATTAATTATTGATTCATATGATAAGAAAATATTTATTTGATGTGGATATAAATGATGGATTTATTTATGTGGTTATAAGTGAAGGAATTAATGATGAGGTGTTTTATCGGTTATTTGTCGAAATGGAGAACAAAATATGGGATTTTCGAGAAAAATTAGTTTATTACTTGATTTTGTAAAATCCATAACTCTTTAATATATAATGAGTTAAGAGATGAGCCATATATCAAAAGAAAGCCCTAAAGTAAGCTAACTGTAGAAATTTGAATCACCCAAAAATTCTTTATAGATATTTCGTGGTGAAATTTTGAATGGCGGTCAGAAGGACTAATAGTCCGAAAAAATCGGTGTTCTTGACTATATTAAATGAGTTATAAATTTTGATCCGACCGTTGGATCGTTGTAATTTTGGATATGTTATACATACATAAGTTGAGTATATGTCCACAAATTTTGAACCGTTAAAAAAAACGAATGATTTGTTATGAATTTTAAGAGGTAACTGATTCGGAAATTAGGTTTTGGTGGAAAATTCTAGAATTGAGTGGGCCCCACTCTTGGTTGTTGGGAAGATGGCTGATTTGGTGGGTGGCAATAGTAGCGAGTAAAAAGCCATCGGTGTTTGAGTCAAGTCTGCTTTGGTGTGCTAACATTTTCCTATAAATAGAGGACTAAGTTAGAATTGAAAATCACACGAAACAAGTTTTCTCTCTTTCTCTCTCTATATTATCGGCGTATTCTTGTGAGTATTTTGAGTATACTTTGAGTATTGTTAGGCGGTGCAAGTTCCCCTTGACACTATATCCAGGTGTTTCAACTAGAAATCTTGTCTTTCGAGGTAAGGGATGTTATTTTCTTCTCGGATGATATTATTTCTTGATATCATTATCTTTGAAATATTAGTTGGAACTTTTTATCAAATTTGGAACTTTTTCATGTCGGAGGTTACTATTCATGAGTTCTTATTCACGAGTTACTATTCATGAGTTACTATTCATTCACGATTACTATTCACGAGTACTATTTATGAAGCGTGAAGATGTTTTTTTTGGAATTTCTATCTTTTGGTGTCGAGATTCTTATTCACGTATCTGGCCTTTATTCACGTATCTGACACTATTCACGAATCGACACTATTCATAGAAAAATGAAAATTTTTCTTTTAAATCTAAAATATCTATTACGGATACTAGCTTTGATTGTATCCATGTTTTGATCATTCTTGAATTTTACACCACTATGATTATTTTTGAGGTATTTTTGGGCGTGGATAAAATCAATGCAAAGATGAATGATTTACGAAGAATATCTTTGGCTGTGTAGTGCAAAAGATGAGCAGTGTTTAAATGAACATGACCAATGATGAATATCTTTAGCGATGGTCTGAAAGATGAATTATTGATGAATATCTTTTTGCAGAATGCTGAAAGATGACTGTTGTTGAATATCTTTGCTTGATGGTGCAAGATGAATTATTGATGAATATCTTTTGCTCGTAATGCAAAGATGACTGTTGTTGAATATCTTTAGCCATTGAGTGTGCAATGAATTATTGATGAATATCTTTTTTTGCTCGTAATGCAAAGATGACTGTTGTTGAATATCTTTGCTTTGTAGTGCAAAGATGAATTATTGATGAATATCTTTGGCTTGTAATGCTGAAGATGACCCGTTGTTGAATATCTTTGCTTTGTAGTGTAAAGATGAGCTGTTGATGAATATCTTTGGCCCATGGTGCAAAGATGAATTTATTAATATGATTATGAGCAGAGGCTGTGATTTGGTATAATCATGATCTTTGATGTTTCGGTAAAGACAAGTGATGAAAATTATCTTTGTCTTGGATGAGGAAAGAATTTAGAACTACAATTTCGATTATGAGTTATACACGTGATTGTGGGCGAGAATTGTTGATTGATGTTACGAGGATAAAACATTGTTGGTGGATTTTTAACATGGAAAAACAATAGACTTTATAGTCTATTTGACTCTTCTAATGGATTGCTCATTCATTTGCAACTATGGTTGAAAAGTTTTATCATCTACCATATGTTCTAAATCTACGATTTATTCTTGATGAAGACTATTGATAATTTATTTATCTTTAGTCATAATATTCTTTCTTGAGCTAGTTGTGCTCACCCTTTTGTTTCACAATTCCTCTCGGGTAATAAAAGTGTATTTTGGGTCGGCGGGGATAGCGAGAGAATAGAGTGGTGGTCTATAGATGTTGAGGGTGAGGTGAATTTAACTTGGAAGGGTGTTTTGTCACTATCATACAAGATGTCTAATGACATACTGACCTCGTGTTATCATAAGACAAGGTTGTGCATCCACTTCTTTGAGTATATTTACAAGCCTTTACTATATAATCTTGGTGTTTGTTTGGAGTATAATACCCAATTAGAGGCAGTGGAGATAATGATATGTCGAAAAAGACTCACCATTGGGAAGAATATGATAGTAATCTTCTCGTTTTTCTTTAGGGTCTATTAGATTGACGAGGATAATTACGTGGCCATATGATATCTACCATAACCTAAAAGCATGGCCTCCCGTATGAAAGGTTTCCTTGAGCACTTCCCAAAGATTCTAATTTCTAAAAGCAGTTTTGACTATACCTTTATGTAAGGTGTCATTGTGACGTCTTCTGATTGGTATATATTTGTATCGAAACTCACGACATATATGTTGTTGTATTTTGCACGACAATTGTTGTAATAAAGTTGTAGTTGTTTTTACATACCATGTATTTGGCGACTCGAGAATGGGTTGGATGGAATGAACCTATTTTGGGGTTGTTACATTTAGTATCGAGCTATAAGTAAAGAGCCCCAGAGCCTCTCCATTGGTGACTTCTGTTGATGGGGGATGCACCGCCGGACTCTCCGTGGGGGACGCCGATTCTGCGTGGCAAAACCGATAGAGTATCGATGTGAGGTCTTTGTGGTTGAAGCACCATGAGAGTTACATTTGGTATCGAGAGCTTGGGGATATGATCTCTGGCGGAGATCGGGGAATAGAACTAGGAGGAGAGATGAGTAAATCCTTATTTAGTGTGTCTACTAAAGCTTATTTGTTGGTCGATCATAATATCGAGATATTATGTGATATATTAATTTGCTCAATTAACCTTTGTTTTGAAGTTGTATTCTAGAATGATATCCGAAATACGGGAGATGAGCGATGGAGAAATCATGATGACGGGGAAGATGGAATGCGAAATGAAAGCAAGGTATTCTCAACTCTTTGAAATACCAGTGCGTAAATTTCGAGGGACGAAATTTCATAAGGAGGGAGATTGTAAGACCGAATTTTATGAAATAAAAGTATTCAATTTTTCTATTCAATAATGGTTAAATTGATAAAAGTTAAAGTTAAGGGTGATATATGAAATTTTTTTTTCAAAATAAGCGAGGGGGTATAAAGTATTCATTGTTGTTAGGGAATATTACGTTTGGTGGTGGAATATTCTTTTTACGTAGGAATATATTAAATGCGGCAGTAGCGATCATTTAATGGGCCCCATAATGAGAATAAGCGTCGGATGGAAAAGCGACAAATTTGAGTTTTTATAAATAACGGCGTAATCGTTCTGAATTAACACTTGTTGGAATACGGTTGGTAAAAAGTAAAATGTCTGGCGTTGTTGCTGCGATGGCACACGGTATTGCCACGATATTTTTTCAATTATTGATTCTTACGTGAGAAGGCACTACTCAATAATTATTACGATAATTCTTATTCAATATTTTATTTTATTGATTCGATAATTCTTTGTGTTGATATTTTATATTATTGTTGTTCAATAATTATCAACTGCATGCATATTTCCCATTATCGGATCAATAATTCATATTATTTGAATAATATTATTAGATAGCATTATTGGCAATGTCTAGAAAGTTACATCGAGGAGAGGTTTGGTCACCTAATTGCGCGCATGATGAGAGAAAAATTCTTATTGAAAGCCCCTCTTTCTGAGGAGCGGCTGGTTGTCATAAATGTGATTACGTAATATTATTTGTGAATAATTAATTATTGATTCATATGATAAGAAAATATTTATTTGATGTGGATATAAATGATGGATTTATTTATGTGGTTATAAGTGAAGGAATTAATGATGAGGTGTTTTATCGATATTTGTCGAAATGGAGAACAAAATATGGGATTTTCGGAAAAATTAGTTTATTACTTGATTTTGTAAAATCCATAACTCTTTAATATATAATGAGTTAAGAGATGAGCCATATATCAAAAGAAAGCCCTAGAAGTAAGCTAACTGTAGAAATTTGAATCACCCAAAAATTCTTTATAGATATTTAATTGGTGAAATTTTGAATGAAAGCTGGTCAGAAGGACTAATAGTCCGAAAAATCGGTGTTCTTGACTATATTAAATGAGTTATAAATTTTGATCCGACCGTTGGATCGTTGTAATTTTGGATATGTTATACATATATAAGTTGAGTATATGTCCACAAATTTTGAGCCCGTTAAAAAAACGAATGATTTGTTATGAATTTTAAGAGGTAATCGATTCGAAATTAGGTTTTGGTGGAAAATTCTAGAATTGAGTGGGCCCCACTCTTGGTTGTTGGGAAGATGGCTGATTTTGGGTGGGTGGAATAGTAGCGAGTAAAAGCCATCAGTGCGAGTCAAGTCTGCTTGACGTGCTAACATTTTCCTATAAATAGAGGGCTAAGTTAGAATTGAAAATCACACCGTAAACAAGTTTTCTCTCTTTCTCTCTCTATATTATCGGCGTATTCTTGTGAGTATTTTGAGTATACTTTGAGTATTGTTAGGCGGTGCAAGTTCCTTGACCTTATATCCAGTGTTTCAACTAAATCTTGTCTTTTTCGAGTAAGGGATGTTATTTTCTTCTCGGATGATATTATTTCTTGATATCATTATCTTTGAAATATTGGTTGGAACTTTTTATCAAATTTGGAACTTTTTCATGTCGGGTTACTATTCATGAGTTCTTATTCATTCACGAGTTACTATTCATGAGTTACTATTCATGATTCTTATTCACGAGTACTATTTATGAAGCGTGAAGATGTTTTTTTTTGTGGAATTTCTATCTTTTGGTGTCGAGATTCTTATTCACGTATCTGACGGCCTTTATTCACGTATCTGACACTATTCACGAATCGACCTATTCAAGAAAAATGAAAATTTTTCTTTTAAATCTAAAATATCTATTACGGATACTAGCTTTGATTGTATCCATTTTTGATCATTCTTGAATTTTACACCACTATGATTATTTTTGAGGTATTTTTGGGCGTGGATAAAATCGATGCAAAGATGAATGATTTACGAAGAATATCTTTGGCTGTGGTGCAAAGATGAGCAGTGTTTAAATGAACATAACCAAGTGATGAATATCTTTAGCCGATGGTCTGAAGATGAATTATTGATGAATATCTTTTTGCTCGTAATCTGAAGATGACTGTTGTTGAATATCTTTGTGATGGTGCAAAGATGAATTATTGATGAATATCTTTTGCTCGTAATGCAAAGATGACTGTTGTTGAATATCTTTAGCCAGGTAGTGCAAAGATGAATTATTGATGAATATCTTTTTGCTCGTAATCTGAAGATGACTGTTGTTGAATATCTTTGCTTTGTAGTGCAAAGATGAATTATTGATGAATATCTTTGGCTTGTAATGCAAAGATGACCCGTTGTTGAATATCTTTAGCTTTGTAGTGTAAAAGATGAGCTGTTGATGAATATCTTTGGCCCATGGTGCAAAGATGAATTTATTAGTATGATTATGAGCGAGGCGTGATTTGGTATAATCATGATCTTTGATGTTTTGAGTAAAGACAAGTGATGAAAATTATCTTTGTCTTGGATGAGGAAAGGAATTTAGAACTACATTTTCGATTATGAGTTATACACGTGATTGTGGGCGAGGAATTGTTGATTGATGTTACGAGGATAAAACATTGTTGGTGGATTTTAACATGGAAAGACAATAGACTTTATAGTCTATTTGACTCTTCTAATGGATTGCTCATTCATTGCAACTATGGTTGAAAAGTTTTATCATCTACCATATGTTCTAAATCTACGATTTATTCTTGATGAAGACTATTGATAATTTATTTATCTTTAGTCATAATATTCTTTCTTGAGCTAGTTGTGCTCACCCTTTTGTTTCACAATTCCTCTCGGGTAATAAAAGTGTATTTTGGGTCGGCGGGGGATAGCGAGAGAATAGAGTGGTGGTCTATAGATGTTGAGGGTGAGGTGAATTTAACTTGGAAGGTGTTTTGTCACTATCATACAAGATGTCTAATGACATGAAACTTCGTGTTATCATAAAACAAGGTTGTGCACATCCACTTCTTTGAGTATATTTACAAGCACTACTATATAATCTTGGTGTTTGTTTGGAGTATAATACCCAATTAGAGGCGATGGAGATAATGATATGTCGAAAAAGACTCACCATTGGGAAGAATATGATAGTAATCTTCTCGTTTTTCTTTGGGGTCTATTAGATTGACCAAGGATAATTACGTGGCCATATGATATCTACCATAACCTAAAAAGCATGGCCTCCCGTATACGAAGGTTTCCTTGAGCACTTCCCAAAGATTCTAATTTCTAAAAGCAGGTTTTGACTATACCTTTATGTAAGGTGTCATTGTGACGTCTTCTGATTGGTATATATTTGTATCCAAACTCACAAAGATATGTGTTGTTGTATTTTGCACGACAATTGTTGTAATAAAGTTGTAGTTGTTTCTGTACCATGTATTTGGCGACTCAGAATGGGTTGGATGGAATGAACCTATTTTGGGGTTGTTACACCTCATTAATTATTTATTTTCATATTCTAAATCTTTATTTCTAATTCTCCTAAAATAGATATTAAGGATACATTAAATTAATCTAGTCTCTGTGGGTTCGACTAATACTTGCCAGTTCTTCAATTTGACATTGTGCACTTGCAATACATAATTTTTATAAGTACTAGATATTTTTTGATAGACACATAATTCATACATTTTATTATCCCTATTTTTGTTCTTTTAATTATATTAGTTTATTAAATTAATATGTTTTACTTTATTTTGTAGGATTTAATATTTGTTGCAATAAAATCAAAATCTTGGTGATCAAGCGATATTTAATGCTTTTATTCATGTAAGGAATATCCAAGAAGAATCCTACAAGGAGAAGGAAAGAGGTGGAACAATCTTGGTGTGCAAGTCAAATCTAACAAGAGAAAATGAAAGTCTATCTAGAAGATATTTTTGAGAAGTTGATTGTCACTAGGCGAAGTTGAAACCTACATGGAAAGGGAATAAAAGTGTCCAAGTTCAATTAATCTAAATTAGGGTTCAAAGTTATTTTCTCTATAAAGAGGTCTCTTGTTTTAGAGAGGGAGTATAAAGTATTAGGTATTGTATTACTTTAGGTTAGGAGTAGATTAAATTACGTTTCATTGTACGCTTGTTGGAGGATCGTTAATCAAGGGAGTTTTCTTATTTATTTTTAATTTTCTTATTTTCTTTATTTTAGTTAGTTTAATTATTTTCCATGTCTAGCTAATTTCTTTTATCTAGGATGAAGATGAAATTAAATAATTATTCATGATAATATTTTTCATCTCTTCTATTATTTATGTTTTTATGCTTAATTGATTTCATCTTCATGTTTCTTTATTGAAATACCTTCATTTTTTAGTTTTTATGTAATTTTAAATTAATTAAGAGGTTTTGATAGATTATTGTTAAGATATGAGTTTTTCATAATTCTTGTTTGCTCAAAGAATTTTTGATGAGTTATAGTTAATTCTTAAATTTTTATATTCTATGCTTGCCCACGTTAATTGTAAATTACTTAATTAAAGAGAATGAAGATCAAAATCATAATTGAGTTATAAAAATAGAAGAGATTGAATTATATGTTATGTTTATTATTTAATGGATTCGGATTCCTAGATTATTTCCTCATTATTTATTTTCATATTTTAGTTAATCAATTCTAAATCTTTATTTCTAATTCGCCTAAAATAGATATTAGGGATACATTAAATTAATCTAGTCTCTATGGGTTCGACATGTACTTGTCAGTTCTTCAATTTGACACTGTGCACTTGCAGTACATAATTTTTATCACATCAAGTTTTTGGCGCCGTTGCCGGGGACTATAATTAATTTTTATTCATTCCCTAATTTTTATTTATTCGAATTAATTTTAACTATAATTTTTTTTCCCAGGATTATTGAAGAGGATCGAAGGAGCGAAAAGATAAAGATTTTGTTGTTGCGCTTTCTTTGGTACTTTGTATCTCCATATTTTATTTTATTTTTTTTAAAAAATTAGTAGTTTAGTTTTTTGTTTTTTTTAATATTTTTTGTGTGTGCAATTTTCGTGGTTAGTTGTCTATTTGTTTTGTTATTTGTGGAAAAATGGATTCTTATTATAGTTGAAATAATAATTTTGCTTGGAATCAAGAACCCTACGAAAATTTTAATGCACACCAAGTAAATCAATTTTTTCCAACTTATGAAATTTTTTATTTATGTTCATATCCATATCCATATTCGGATCCAAAGAACCTCAAATTCCACAAGAATTATCAAATGAAGAAGAGGAAAGACTTAGTGCCTTAGAGAAAACTATGGAAATTTTAATGGAAAATCAATTTAGCATGGCTTTCCAAAGGAAAAACTAAATCACTTAATAAAAGGAAAAAAAGAACCACTTTTGTATAAACATATATAATAATATTTGTAAGCATAAAAATCATCACTGTTGGTATGACTCATGTTTTCCACCACTAAATAATAGCAACAGATGTAAGACCCCGAATTTTATGAAATAAAAGTATTCAATTTTTCTTATAATTACTATTCAGTAAATGGTTAAATTGATAAAAGTTTAAAGTTAAGGGTGATATATGAATTTTTTTAAAAATAAGCAAGTGGTTATAAAATATTCATTGTTGTCGGGGAATATTCGTTTGGTCGTGGAATATTCTTTTCTGTGGGGAATATTAAATGCGACGCACTGCACGCACCTTTTGTGGGCCCATATAATGAAATAATTGTCGGATGAAGAAAAGCGACAAAATAGAGTTTTTATAAATAACGGGCGTAGTTATTCACAGAATTAACACTTGTTGGAATATCCGGTGGTTAAACTACGATGTACTGGCGTTATTGCGATGAGAAGCACATGGTATTGCACCAATTATTGATTCTTACGTAAGAAGACAATACTCGATAATTATTACGATGAATTCTTGTTCGATATTTTATTTTATTGATTCAATAATTGCTTTGCGTTGATATTCTTGTTGTTTTTGATAATTGTCACTACACAGTATTTCCCATTATCGGATCAATAATTCATATTATTTGAATAATATTATTAGATAACATTATTGGCAATGTCTAGAAAGTTACATACAGGAGAGGTTTGGTCACTAATTGCTTTGCAAGATGAGGAGAAATTCTTCTTGGAAAGCCCTCTTTCCGAGGAACCGCTCGTTGTCATTATTGAGATTACGTAATATTATTTGTGAATAATTAATTATTGATTTATATGATGAGGAAAATATTCATTTTATGTGGATATAGATGGAGAAAATTTTTAAAGTGACAATTGTTGAAAATTGATATTTTATCTTTTCTGATAAAATAATATTTTATTATATTATTATAATATAATAATGATGATATTTTAACAATAAATGTGTGATATATGAGTATATGAGGAGGAAGAGTATTTTTGTTGCATTAAATGATTAACACATGTTTTGTGTGTCGGTGGACCCCATTTCTTGACTGAAATTTGATTATAGCCTATAAAATCGTATGTATGTGGATTTCGGTCAATTTATGTTTGGAATTTGGAAAAACTTTCTTACAGAAAGTTGTAGAAATTGAATTTCTATATAAAATTCATGAGATTGAATTTTCTAATAAAAAAGAGCTATTTATTATGAATTATTGAAGTTTTGGAATAATTAATTTTTGAAGTTGTAAATATTTTTTTAAAAAAAAAACGTTTTCTTCATTATTGGTGGGCCCATGATGAGTGGTAAACATCTTTGAATTCAGAATTCAAGAGGTGGGCGTGAAATTTTTATATAAATATATATTTTATTAAATTTTTTGCTTTGTGTTTAAAGCATTTTCTATAAATAGAATCTTGGGTTAGAATTGAAAATCACACGAAACTGAAGTTTTCTCTCTATTTCTCTCTATATTATCGAGTGTATTCTTGTGAGTATTTTGATATCTTGAGTGTTCTTTATCTGGTGCAAGTTAGTTTCGACGTTATTCCAAATGGATCTCTTGCTCTTTTGAGGTAAGGGATAGTAAGGGATTTTAAGGGATTGAAAAGGATGTTATTTTCTTCGTAAGTGATATTATTTCTTCAATATCATTATGTTGAAATATTGGTTTGAACTTTTTTATCAAATTTGGAACTTTTTCATGTCGGGGTTACTATTCATGAGTTACTATTCATATATTACTATTCACGATTTACTATTCACGAGTTACTACTCACGATTTGCTATTCACGATGGGTTACTATTCATGAGTTACTATTCACGAGTTACTATTCACGAGTTACTATTCACGGGTACTATTCACTACAAAATTGGTTTCTTTTTCAAACCAAATTATAGTTAATTTATGAATATTACTCTGGAGATTAAAACTATGTATTGATTATATTGATTTTATTATCATATATAACATTTTTATAACCTTGATGTTAAAATTCTCTTTCACTGGAGTGTAAAGATAGGTAGATTATTGGTATGATCATGACTAGGGTTCTCTTTGGCCAGTAGTGAAAAGTTGAATTGTGACTGGTATGATCATGACCATTGAATTTATAATTGAATATCTTTAGCTTAAGTGCAAAGGTGAATTGATCAACATGGTTATAATTATTGTTTATATAAATTCTGAAATGATTATATATTTTTTTGAGATATTAATATATTTGGCACATGTAGTCAAAAGCAAATATTAATTGTTGATCAATATCTTTGGCACATGGTCTGCAAAGATGACATGTTGATGAATATCTTTGGCGATGAAGGCAAAGATGAAATCTGTTGATGAATATCTTTGGTAGTAGTACAAAGATGAATTTATTAATATGATTATGAGCAGTGCTTTGTGATTTGGTATAACAATGATCTTTGATGTTTCGAGGTAAAGACATGTGATGAAAATTATCTTCGTCTAGATGAGAAGAGGAATTTAGAACTACTGATTATGATTATGAGTTATTCACGTGATTGTGGGCGAGGAATTGTTGATTGATGTTGCAGGATTAAAACATTGTTGGTGGACTTTTAACATGGAGAAGATAATAGACTTTATGGTCTATTTGATTCTTCTAATGGATTGCTCGTTCCGCTGCAACTATGGTTGAAAAGTTTTATCATCTACCATATGTTCTAAATCTACGATTTATTCTTTGTTGAAGGCTATTGATAATTTATTTATCTTTAGTTATGATATTCTTTATTGAAGCTAGTTGTGCTCACCCTTTTTGCTTCACAATTCCTTTCGGTGTAATAAGTGTGTAGGCTTTGGGTTGGCGGGGGATAACGAGGGGAATAGAGCGGTGGTCTATATATGTAGTTGAGGTTCTCCTTAAATAGGTGAAAGCGAACCCAACTTTGGAAGGGTGTTTTGTCACTATCATACAAGATGTCTAATGACATACTGACCTCGAGTCATCATAAGACGAGGATGTGCTCATCCACTTCTTGAGTATATATCTGAGCACTACCTATATAATCTTGGAGTTTGGTTAAAGTATAATTCTCGATTAGAGGCGGTGGAGATAATGATATGTCGAAGAAGACACACCATTGGGAAGAATATGATAGTAATCTTCTCATTTTTCTTTAGGGTCTATTAGATTGACCAAGGATAATTTTGTGGGCATATGATATCTATAATAACTTAGACGCATGGCCTCCCATATACGAAGGTTTCATTGAGCACTTCCCAAAGATTTTAATTTCTAAAAGGTTTTCGACTATACCTTTATGTAAGGTGTCATTATGAGGTCTTTGTCCACGGTTGGGACATGAGTCACGATTGGTATATATTTGTATTTAAACTCACATTTAAATGTTGTTGTATTTTGCACGACAATTGTTGTAATAAAGTTGTAGTTGTTTTACGTACCATGTATTTGGCGACTCGAAAATGGGTTGGATGGAATGGACCTATTTTGGGGTTGTCACGATTAATATCGAGCTTAGAAATATGATCTCGGCGGAGATCGGGATTAGAACTAGGAGGAGAGATGAGTAAATCCTTGTTAGTGTGTCTTACCTAAGTTTATTTGTTGGTCGATCATAATATCGGGATATTATGTGATATATTAATTTGTTAAATTAACCTTTATTTTCGAAGCTGTATTCTAGAATGATATCTGAAATACAAGAGATGAAGCGATGGAGAAATCATGATGACGGGGAAAGATGGAATCTGAAATGAAAGCAAGTATTCTCAACTTTTGAAATACAGTGCGTAAATTTTAGGGGACGAAATTTTATAAGGAGGGGAGATTGTAAGACCGAATTTTATGAAATAAAAGTATTCAATTTTTCTTATAATTACTATTCAGTAAATGGTTAAATTGATAAAAGTTTAAAGTTAAGGGTGATATATGAAATTTTTTTAAAATAAGCAAGTGGTTATAAAATCTTCATTGTTGTTTGGAATATATTCGTTTGGTGGTGGAATATTCTTTACATCGGGGAATATTAAATGCGACGACATAGCCTTTTATGGGCCCCATAATGAGAATAACTGTTGGATGAAGAAAAAAGCGACAAAAGGGAGTTTTTATAAATAATGGCGTAGTTATTCACAGTTAACATTTGTGGAATACCCCGTGGTTAAAATACGATGTCTGGCGTTGTTGCGCAGTAGCACGCGGTATTGCACCAATTATTGATTCTTACGTAAGAAGACTTTACTCGATAATTATTACGATGAATTCTTTATTCAATATTTTATTTTATTGATTCAATAATTGCTTTGCGTTGATATTTTATATTCTTGTTGTTTTAATAATTGTCATTACGATTATTTTCCATTATCGGATCAATAATTCATATTATTTGAATAATATTATTAGATAACATTATTGGCAATGTCTAGAAAGTTACATACATGGTTTGGTCATTATTGTGATTTCTTATTGGAAAGCCCCTCTTTCTGGGAGCGGCTATTATTTTGTGATTAATATTATTTGTGAATAATTAATTATTGATTTATATGATGAGGAAAATATTCATTTTATGTGGATATAGATGGAGAAAATTTTTAAAGTGACAATTGTTGAAAATTGATATTTTATCTTTTACGATAAAATAATATTTTATTATATTATTATAATATAATAATGGTGATATTTTTACAATGAATGTGATATATATGAGTATATGAGGAGGAAGAGTATTTTTGTTGCATTAAATGATTAACACATATTTTGTGTGTCGATGGACCCCATTTCTTGGTGAAATTTGATTATAGCACAAAAATCGTCCAGTATGTGAATTTGGTCAATTTACATTTGGAATTTGGAAAACCTTTCTTACCGTAAAGTTGTAAAAATTGAATTTCCTATAAAAATTAGCGAGATTCAATTTTCTAATAAAAGAGCTATTTATTATGAATTATTGAAGTTTGAATAATTGATTTTGAAGTTGTAAATATTTTTTAAAAGAAAAAACGTTTTCTTCATTATTGGTGGGCCCCACATGAGTGGTAAACATGCTTTGAATTCAGAATTCAAGAGGTGGGCGTGAAATTTTTTATATAAATATATATTTTATTAAATTTTACGCTTTGGTGTTACAAAGCATTTTCTATAAATAGGATCTTGGGTTAGAATTGAAAATCATACCGAAAATGAAGTTTTCTCTATTTTCTCTCTATATATTATCGAGTGTATTCTTGTGAGTATTTTGATATCTTGAGTGTTGCTATATCGGTGCAAGTTCGTTCAAAATTATTCCAGTCGAAATCTTTTTCTTTTTTGAGGTAAGGGATAGTAAAGGATTGAAAGGGATGTTATTTTCTTCGTAAATGATATTATTTCTTGATATCAATTATGTTGAAATATTGGTTTGAACTTTTTATCAAATTTGGAACTTTTTCATATAAGTTCTTATTCATGAGTTACTATTCACGAGTTCTTATTCACGATTTTATTCTATTATTCAGATTTTACTCACGATTTCTTATTCACGAGTTACTTATTCACGACGGAGTTCTTATTCACGAGTTATTCTTCTATTCACGAGTTACTATTCACTTTACTAAAAATTGGTTTCTTTTTCTAACAAATTATAGTTGATTTATGAATATTACTCTGGAAATTAAACCTATGTATTGATTATATTGATTTTATTATCATATATAACATTTTATAACCACGATGATGAAATTCTCTTTCATTTGGAGTGTAAAGATGGGTAGATTATTGGTATGATCATGACTAGGGTTCTCTTTGGCGATGGTGAAAAGTTGAATTGTGGTTGGTATGATCATGACCATTGAATTTATAATTGAATATCTTTAGCTTAAGTGCTGAAGGTGAATTGATCGACATGGTTATAATTATTGTTTATATAAATTACGAAATGATTATATATTTCTTTGAGATATTAATATATTTGGCATGTAGTCTGCAAATATGAACTTGTTGAGGAATATCTTTGGCTTGTAAAACAAAAGATTAATTGTTGATGAATATCTTTGGCACATGTAGTGCAAAGATGACATGTTGTTGAATATCTTTGGCCGATGGTGCAAAGATGAATGTTGATGAATATCTTTGGCCCGTGGTGCAAAGATGAATTTATTAGTATGATTATGAATGAGAATGAGCGTGATTTGGTATAATCATGATCTTTGATGTTTCGGTAAAGACATGTGATGAAAATTATCTTAATCTGGATGAGAAGAGAATTTAGAACTACAATTATGATTATGAGTTATTCACATGATTGTGGATAGGAACTGTTGATTAGTGTTGCAGGATTAAAACATTGTTGCTGGACTTTTAACATGGAGAAGATAATAGACTTTATGGTCTATTTGACTCTTCTAATGGATTGATCGTTCATTTATGACTATGGTTGAAAAGTTTTATCATCTACCATATGTTCTAAATCTACGATTTATTCTTTGTTGAAGGCTATTGATAATTTATTTATCTTTAGTTATGATATTCTTTCTTGAGCTAGTTGTGCTCACCCTTTTGCTTCACAATTCCTTTTCGTGTAATCTGAGTGTAGGTATTTGGGTCGGAAGCGGGGATAACGAGGGAATAGAGCGGTGGTCTATAGTATGTTGAGGTTCTCCCTAAATAGGTGAGGCGAACCCAACTTTGGAAGGGTATTTTGTCACTATCATACAAGATGTCTAATGACATACAACCTCGAGTCATCATAAGAGGCGAGGATGTGCTCATCCACTTCTTTGAGTATATATCTGAGCACTACCTATATAATCTTGGAGTTTGGTTGAAGTATAATTCTCAATTAGAGGCGGTGGAGATAATGATATGTCGAGAAGACACACCATTGGGAAGAATATGATAGTAATCTTCTCATTTTTCTTTGGGGTCTATTAGATTGACCAAGGATAATTTTGTGGGCATATGATATCTATAATAACCTGAGACGCATGGCCTCCCATGTACGAAGGTTTCCTTGAGCACTTCCCAAATATTTTAATTTCTAAAACAGTTTTTTCGACTATACCTTTATGTAAGGTGTCATTATGAGGTGCTGTCCACGGTTGGGACATGAGTCACAGTTGGTATATATTTATATTTAAACTCACAGTTTAAGTGTTGTTGTATTTTGCACGATAATTGTTGTAATAAAGTTTTAGTTGTTTTCTGTACCATGTATTTGGCGACTCAGAATGGGTTGGATGGAATGGACCTATTTTGGGGTTGTCACAATAGATATAAATGATTTGCAAAATATTTTTACCTGATATATTTCTTTGATTAGCATGCAATTGACCAATGGATATATTATGAATAAATTAACATCCAAAAAAAACTAATTCAGTTGGTATATCACAAGACTTTTGCAATATAAAGAGTCCAATAGATATAAGATATCAAATCATATATCAGATAGCTAAAATAAAGGAGACATAGTCTAACAGGATTGCTTAGTCAACTCATTTAAAAAGACTCCTTTCCAATTTGAATAGCATAATATAAGAAGAGAAATAGTCTAAGTGAAATACTCAAAAGATTGCTTAATCAGGTTGGTTACCTAAATAAACTCAGATTGCATACCTTTATTTTAATTGGCCAATCGAGAAATATAACATATTAAACCAATATTAATAAATCAATTTTGGCCAAACAATATAACATATTAAACTATCCCAAACAATTTAAAACAAATCCATTAAATAATACAAACCCAATAATATTGTCAACATTAAATTCACAAAATATACAAACCAACATTCCCAAATATATTGTCATTATTAAAATCACAAAAGATATAAACCAACAAACCAAACATGTGAAGTGCATAACTTTAAAAGACAAATCTCATAACCATTTAGAAATGATTAAGCCAAAAAAATTTCAATTCTTTTTTCTTATTACTCCACCCAAGGGCGGAGCCAAGAATTAATTTTCAACTGGGCTACCAGTACCAATGATATCCAGAAAAAATTGTCCCACCAAGATCAATCACAAATTCAATATCATACATAGTAGTAAGGTTCAAAGGTACATAACATGCAAGAAAAAAGGAAAACAAAACACACTATTTAAGTTGCATCCTTATATGCTTTGTAGAATAAAATTAAATACATTATGGAATCAATCGATATCTTCAAGAAGCTCTCGTTCAATGTAAATCATCATAGAATCTGCTAAAACTCCTCTTCCATTTTATTGCGAAGAAGCGGTTTTAACATGTTTCATAAATGAAAATGCTGGATTACATTGTGGTACAGTGGAAACAAGTAGAGTCAAAACAAGACGAATCAATCTATCAATCAAATTATAAGTCTGCAACTTATTTGTTTCAACTAATCCGCGACACAATTCAGTGATGGTAGACATATTTTGAAAGCTCTGATGACGGAGCACATCAATTTTATAATGATTTAGTTGACATTTCAAATAATGCATTTCTTGCTCACTGAAATCTTCTGGATAAAATTTCTCAGCAAGCTTGCAAATATCATCAACTTTGAATGATTTAATGTTGTCCTTCGGTTCTAAAGCTGAGCTAAGTATAAGGAGTTCCACTGCTTCATCACTAAATTTAGAATTCATCTCTTCCTGCTGAAAATCTATTGCTGAATTAAACACATCAAATGATAGTGTTGACAAACTGTCATCGATTCTTTTTGTTGGCATGAACGACCGGTAGCATTTTTGAATGAAGCATTCATATCTGGTATGTCAATGTCATTTTGTGTGCAAACTGATTGCACATGCTCAAGGAGATGATCAAACCCCTCTTCTCTCAAAGTGTGAAGTAGTGCTTTAGTAGTTGAGACTAGATCTATGGCATTTACAATGTCAAGAGATTTGTGCTGTAAAGCTCTACAAAGAAAATCAGTAATCCCCATAATTTTATGCATCATATATAGAGTGAAAATAAAATCAAAAGACCTCATTATAATCAAACAACCACCAGCTTCTCCACGCATAGAGTTAGAGGATCCTTCTTCAACAATACTTTTAAGCACTGAAATAATTGCACCATACATATCAATTAAGCTGCAAATAGAATCAAAATGAGAGCTCCACCGAGTAGCTCCACTCCGATGTAGATTACCAATCTGATTAAGGCCTCTACTAGTATCACGTTCACCAGAAGCTACCATACGTGCAATTTCAATAGCTTGAGCAGAATGTAACTCAGTATGCCATTTAGGAGAAGCACCAATGAGATTGATAATGGTTGTTAGTTTCAAAAAAAATTGCCAAACAAAAATCTCTTTTGAAGAAGTCGCAACTAATGCTAATTGTGATGCAGAGCAAAGCGATGTACATAATATGCATATGGACAATCTTTAAGAAATAGAGCTTGAAGTCCGTTCCAAGCACCACAAGATATTACTAGCACCATCATACCCTTGACCTCGCATATTAAGGATATGCAAATTAGCTCGAGCAAGGACATTAGATATTTCTTTCTTCAATGTTGAAGCAGTAGTGTCTAAAACATGCACAATCTCAAAATAACGCTCTCGTAAGAAACCATGGTTGTCAACAAATCTCAAAATAATAGCCATCTGCTCTTATTTGATGCATCTTTGGCTTCATCAACCAAAATACTGAACTTTGCATCTCCAACTTCTTCACGAATTTTTCTTCTAACTTTGTTTGCAAAAATATGCAAAATTTCTTTCTGAATAGTCGGTGAAGTATATTTAGCATTTTTCGGAGCTTTCTCTAAGACTACATCACCAATGTTAACGTTCAATCAGCCCATAAGTCTTATCATCTCTATAAAATTACCATAATTTTTAGAAGTTGGAGATTCATCATGACCTCTAAATGCACAAGCTTGCAAGCTAAGCCACTTTATACTCTCAATTGTTGCTGTAAGTCGCAACCGATTCTTCTGAACTTCTTCTAGAGTTTGTGCATTCAAGACTTTGTCAATATGTCCAGTTACTTTCATCAAGTCTTCAACACATTTCACTGCATTCCTATGTGATGAAGTAGGACCTCCCACATGCATCAAAAGTGCACATCTAACCCCATCATTAACCCTCTTCCAACTATTAAACCCTTCAGTAATGAATGCATGATGAAGAGGCACCTTATTTTGAAAAACAAAGCATGAGAAACAAAATGCTGCATCCTTTGATGGAGAGTACTCTAACCAAGGAAATGATTCAAACCACGAATATTGAAATTTTCGATTTTGTGAGCCTGATTTAGTCCTTGGGTACTCTGCCAACTTAGGTTGATACGGACCCATTTTGATATAAGCTCTCCTAATTTCATCTCGTTGATTAACGAGGATGTTGCCATATAGGGATCCGAATCCCGGGATCCCGTTCAAGAATACTAAGATCAATTTCAACTCTTGAGATTTAGAAAGGGTGGTTGGTGATCTGAGATATCAACAGTAGATGGAGAATGCCCTTCACTAGTTGTCGTTGATGCACTTTCTCTTGGTTTAAAGAAAGAAAACAAAGTTTTTTCTCTCTTGCTTCATTGACTTTCCATTGTGGCTTATAAGATATTGGTCTGAATTGCACTTGTGTCGTGGTCCAATCTCTCTAACAGAATATATAATTGAATCACAAAATCTTAGGCTCTAACAATAATTTAATTTAAGTTCTAACAATAAATATTAGAAAACATTCTCTATATATATATATGTGACAAGCCTAAATAGGCATAACATAAAATAATAAAGCAAAAAAATCCAAATGGGATTCTGATTTTGGAACATCATAAGCAGATTAGAAAACCAATATGCAGAAAAATAGAAAATAGAGACAGTAGCGAATATACAGAAAAATACAAATAGAGACTAAACTTGCGATTGGAAGCGAGAAAATAGAGACTATATGCGAGAAAAATAGAAACAAGTTAATAAACAACAATCTGAAAATAAATCATACACCCAAATTTCCAGTGGAGTTGAAATTGAAATATACACAATCTGAAAACAAAAGGGGAGCTTTACCTGATAAATTGAGTGTTGATCGGAGAAAAAGAAACCCTAAAGGCTAAAACCCACCCTTCAAGAACCTCACAAGGAAATAGCAGAACTTTCGGTGGAGGAGAACGATTTCATCTATCGAGTGCACGGCCAGGAATACATTCTCAAAGGTTCAGAACTTCTAGAATCTAGATGGTGAATTTGTCTCCAAATTTGACGAATCAGTACTTCCGCCAGAGACTCGATCGTAAGTAGCGGAGGATGATGTCTTCAAAACAACCACTTTGATAGGGCTTTTTTTTTGTTGAAATTTGGGCTAAGGCAATGAAGACATATATAAAAAATTACTTGACTTGGACATGTTCTCACCCACACTGCCCTACATGGCTCATACGACTCCACCCCATATATATTCTCATTTCCACAAACAATTCACAAATGCTTATAGCTAACATAGCAAAATCAGCACTATGACTTTAATTTCATATATAAATGAACTAAAACTTATATTGTAACTTTCATAAAAATTCTTGTTATATGCTTTGATGTTAGCCAAAATCAATTTCCTCTTGTTGAAAATAAGTTTCAATTCCTTCCCAATTCAATTTGCAGCTTTCATGGGCTATTGAAGCTATATAAGTACTAGGTATTTGTCAAAAACTTCACCCGAATTCATGATCCACCCACCCCAAATGTGTCTCACTTGCAACGACGCGTAAGCTCCAATTTCTTTCCCATTATTTTCTTTTATTAGGTTGTAAAATCTTAATCCAATTTTGATATCATTTTAAATCATTTATATTAATGGAAAAAGAGTTCAGAACATAAAATAATCACAAAAGAAATGGTAACTTTTAAAGAAATGATATCCTGAGACATGCAGAGGCGGAACTAGGGGGCGGAGGGGCATCGACCCGTGGTGGAGGTTCAAGGCGGAATAGGGATGGGGGCGGGGGGGGGAAGCGTGCGCCAACAGCCGTGACGATCGTGTGCCTCTCTTGAAAGTGGAGCTAGGGTTTGGGGAAGAGAAAATGAGAGAATTGAATCTCAGATATGATCCGTAGGAATGAGCCATAGTTAGTGAAATTGCCTGGGGAACTCTGCCGCCAACCTCCAAGCTCAGTTGCTTAGCTGCTTATCTCTATCCACTTTTTAATGACGGCATAACAACTGAGTGAGGGAGGGAGGGACGTAGTAGATTGGAAACTGTAACATCTAAGAATGCCCCAATTTTTAACCTTGGTCCCATCCTGGTCCAAATCCAGATCGATATGATTTAAGTGGGCTCAATTCTATCCGATACCATATTAAAAAGTGCTAAAATTTTAGTCTTATATTTTAGAACAAATTGAATATCATATATTTTTAACAATTAACAAGTTCCGCAAGTACTTGATTAAACGACAAAGAACTGTTGATTCTTCTAATAATCAATTACTAAGTTTCGGAAGAAGTGGTGGTAGGGACGGAGCCACATGTATATTGGAGGGGGTCACGGCCCCCCAAGATTTGGAATTTTTGTAAGATTCACCTTTAAATTTTTTATAAAAATCACTTGTACATTTGGTTTGGTTTGAAAATTTTGTAAGGCTACGGCCCCCTCAAGTTCTGACGAAACTTTAATATGTTTTAAAAGACTTTTTTTGCTATGTTTTATTATCTTTGTCAAAGCAAATTCTATTACTATATTATTTTTGTTTTAGTAATAATATGTTTTGTAATAGTGAAATTTTACTTCTTAGTGATGAATATATTTTATGCTGTTAAATTTTTTTTTGGCCCCCCTGAAGAACAAATCATGGCTCCATCCCTAATGGCATTAATAATTTCGGCCCGCTTGATTTAAAATTTGGGTTCTTTACATAAGTATACAACAAAAAGAAAATAATTACAAGAAAAGTGCATCAACCAACTAATTACAAAAAGTGAACCCATATTACAAAAATAGTACAATTCACATTAATAAGAAAACCTAAAATCAAGGACAAATAACTGCCATAATTAATAATTCAAATTCAAATATTTAGATCTAACAACAAAAACAAATTCAAATTCAAAATAATAATTCAAATTTAAATATTCAAATTCAAATCTTCATCTCTCTCACATACACTTTGAAATAATAGTCCATTATTACATAACAACACCTCACATACTCATTACACTACCATGCAAATCTCCGTTGTCAAAAACGCATGATGAGAATAAGAAGAAGATTAAGCCTACAAAAAGTTTAAAAATAAATAAATGTATTTAATAATGTTACGAATTTTTTTTAACTATTTTGTTTCTCATAAATAATAAAATGGTTATCTTTGTATGAATGGTTGGTTACCAAATGCATCACATTCAAACGAAATTGGTAAACTTAATAAAATTGAATTAGTTACCTTGATGCGAAAGTTTGGCAACCAATTTGAATGAAGGTTTAGGCTACCAACCGAATGAAGGTTTGGCTACCAATGAATCACATTCAAAATAATTGGTAACTTACTAAAACTTAATTAGTTACCTTGGATACCCACCGATATATGAAAAAAAATGAATGTGTAAAGGTGAAAAAATTGAAGGTGTCTTGAGTATAAATTGGTTACCTTGGTGCGAAAGTTTGGCAACCAACCGAATGAAGGTTTAATTACCAACTGCATCACATTCAAAATAATTGGTAACTTAATAAAAAGCTGAATTAGTTACCTTGAAACCCAATCGCAATATAAAAAATTGAAGATTTGTAAATGAATAGAGGTGAGATGGGGCATACCTTCAAAATTTATAATTTGGTTCTCTCCAACGAATTAGAATAATCAAACTAAGAAGGATTCACTATAATTTAAAATATATATAAACATGAAATTATCTAAAAGCGTTGGGAGTATTCAAAATCGTTTTTGAAGTCCATGAATTAAGAAACAGAGGAGATAAATTGTAATAGCATCGCTTAAAGCGCATATTATTGCTTCGCTTGATGCAAATGGACATGGGTTTGATTGTGTTGTGGAAAATTTTGTTTGAGTTGTTGCTTGGTGCCTTGGTGGATGGAAGTCAATGGAGTAAAGCTCAGTCGTTTCCGCGTTAACGTAATGGTGATGGGCATAGATTGAGCCATTTATATGACTAGTCTAAAAATTATAAACTACTCACTTGACAAAGAAAATCGACAGTAGATGAATATATATATATATATATATAGGGCATAACTAATCCATAAATTAAGGAATTTTAATTGAATACTAATTTCTTAAATTAAGGAATCCAAATTACACAAATATTGTAAATAAAGTGGGAAGTGTATTAGTTGTGTAAAAATTTTATGAGTGGACTATTGTTGTAATTATTTTTAAAAATGTAATAGAATATGTAAATCACCCTTAAAATTTTTGACCCCCTACAATAACGTCCTGGTTCCGCCACTGGCGGCATGGCATGTTCAGATTTCCATCTGGTTCTGAAGCTCCAGAAGCAGCTAAGAGAATTTGGAACATTAAACTTTGTTTATTGTTAACCTTGTTATGCAAGTTGCATATTATCTAATTCTTTTTGTTTGAATATAATTTTGGTTATTAACTCAAATAACCGAATTTAAGTTATTCGGTTTTTGAAAAAAATAAGAAAAAATCGGTTATAACTCAAAAAAAAACTATTGGTTTGGTTATAACTCAAAAAAAACTATTGGTTCGGTTATAACCGAATTGATACTTGTGGAGGGTATAGTTGTCATTGAAAAAGATAAGAAAATCTAGATAAGTTAGAAGAGGAACAATTCAGTTCCGATTGTTCAGTTACAAATACAGAGCGCAGCGCTACTAAAAATGGAGCTCACTTTGCAGAATCTACCATTTACGAGTAAGCTAACATGCTCATAGCTCTCTCTCTTCCGCGTTGATTTCTTGTTGTAATATCCAATTATGAAATTATTTGAAATATTGAAATCATTGTGTTGATGATATTGAAATGTTGATGTTAGGAGTAATAATTAAGAACACAGAATATATCTGGGGGCTTTCTGAATGGAGTATTCTAGTATCATTTTGAAATTGGGTTCTTGAAATTTAGCGAAATAACGATATCAAACTATTGTTAATTTTATGGAGGAAGGTCTTTATTTATTATGCTTCTAATATCTTGTCAAACTGTGTAAGTTTGGAGAGAAAAGAAAAGAAAAGAATTTAAAATTTATAGGAGAAAAAAAGATTGAAAGAAACTTTCTTTTCTTTGTATTTGTGAGTTTTTGAAGGAAATTTTAATTAAAAGAGTGTACTAGTTTACTTACATTAATCTACATTTGATAACTATTTTGGTATTTTCATTTGTCATCTAAATCTTTGATAAATTTCCTTCCAAATCTTCCAAAGTTTGGGAGGAAATTTTTTAGGAGATTTTTTTTACAATATCTCCTTCCTTTTCCTTTCTTTTCTCTCCACAAAAAACTCTCCTTAAATTCCCCTCCTCCTTTCTTTTCTCTCATTTTTAAAACTCACAAACACAGTGTTAGTTCTAGGGAATTAGTTAGATGGAAATTTAGGTATGGTAGAACTACAGTAAGAAACCTTTTTATTGGTGATGTCGAAAATGCTGATCCTTGCATCTGTACATTTTAATTAGGATTCCATCAATAATTAACAGTACATCTCCTGAAAAAAGAAAGTCATTTTATTGACATATAACTTTATTTTCCCCTACTTATCCTATGACAAACCTAGACTTGATAGTTTAAAATAATTTTCTGATAATAAGAAGATTGACATTGTTTTTGATTTTCAGATTGGTTAGGTATTACTAAGGGAAATGCAAAAATTAGGACTTAAAAACTACTATTGTTACATATGAGTTCCTCATGAGGTTGGCAATGTATTATGGGAAGCCTACCGTAATACAGTTTCCCAATTATTGCTTACGTGAAAAATCTCTTAAGTTGATCCATTCTTGGTTCCGCATACATTGAATACTTCATTGGGAATTTTGCTAATTTTTGTCATGACTGAGTTTCTTGCTCAAATCTGTTAAATTTGGAACATAACATGGTTGAGAATAAACTTCTTAACATTTACGATGGCCACCTAATATACTGTATTTCACTTTGCAGTTTAGGAACTGTCATCATGGAACATGTGCACAATTTGTAACTTGCTTTTAGTGTGTGTAGTATGGCTATAGCATGCTCATCACCATTTAGTTAAGCCTATTATATTGGAATCATCAAATTAGGTTGTTTGGGATGTAATCGCCACCAGGTTTTCTTCATGCACGCAGACTAATACATCATTCATTTTTTCATTATGCTCTATCTCTCTTCAGATAGCTGAAGGTTATTGAACATCCTAATCCTCAAGTTACCTATTTGTTACATAACTTATTTGTGTTTCAAGCCAACATTTATTATTTTCTTGATTCTAGACCAGTTACTTGGCTCTGCAATACATTTGAACCCTCTATGGTAGCTTAGAGGCACTTTATGAAGGATGAAACAAATTATAGTTATGTTCAGATTGAGTCTTTCTATTTTAATTAAATTTTGTTAAAAGTTATTCCTATTTGTAAATAGCAAAAAAAAAAAAAAACCTCCTCAATTAGCAAAAGAACTTAAAGACGAGAATTATATATTTTTCTAAACCTCGTTGCGTAATACTTAACAGGATAATACATACATTGCTGAACTGATGTGTAATTTCAGCTCATCTTACTTATCATATGTGAAGCACCTAGGCAAACCAAGCTTGATGGCAGTCCATTATGGAGAAATCCTTGTTCGTTAGTTCCCATGAGATCAAAAGAACCAGGGGAAAGAAAAAGTGTAATATCTTCTGGACTACCAGAAACAGCTGCCTCTATTGCAGTTGCTGCCACTGTTGTTGGTGCAGCAGCTACCCTTCTTGTGAGAAGAACCAGAGCTTCTGAAGCAACCAAGGTACATGTTTTAATTAGGCAGTTGATAAAAATGCAGATCTGTAAAGGAAAACTGTTGTTAGAGTACATGAATAATGCAATTTAGAGAACTACTACAGATGATAATGGAGTTACTAGGATTCTCGTATCAAGAACTGTTAGTGATGCAGTAGTAGGGTGCCTTTTCCAATCAACCATGTTATTGTTGATGTTTTCTCATAATACATAAAGAATTCTTTTTGAGCCTAGGGTTTATTCAGGAACATACTCACTCAAAAGCGCGTCTTTAGTAGTTAGGGAAGGTTCAAAAATTTATGAGAACACATCGGTCTGAAATCATTAAGTGATCTTCTTCATGATAAAGCCTAAATGAGCAGTAACCATAACCACTCTTATGTTTAGCCAACATTTGTTTTCGTTATATTTGACATGAAAATGTCATCTTAGAGTTATCTTTTAACTTGAAGCCATTTGGTTTTGGTTCTATATGACATAGAGTTCCTTCTTTCTTTTGGTGGTCATTGCCTTCCCTCTGCCATATTTATTCTTAAAACATATGTTTACACTTCAATGTTTTACCTGATTACCAATAACACCTACTGCAATGGTAGCCAATGGACCAATATTCCAATGATACGGGCCTCATTTTTTAGTTGACGATAAAGAGTTGCGTGAATTTGGCTAAAAGCCTAAAATTTAGAGGAAGTGGAAGGGCACTTTGAAGGGGGTATAATATGGACAGATGGGAAGTCTTTGGCACTAGGGGAAAACTTAGATCGGATGTGAGCGTTTTAGAATGTTCTTGAATGATGATAATACAAGTACAAAATTTTATAATTTCTAATTATTTAAATAATAATAATAATAATTTTGGATATATATTTGCTGTGAAGGAAAAGCATGTGTTGTGCTTTGAAAAGCTATACTAGCAATTAATAAGATATGTACAGATTTTAAAGCCTTATTTATATCTTCTAGACTAAATAATAATGTTGAATGATTTATTGCAAAAAGGAGGAAAGACCAATAACTTGATAAGTAATGTCATTCACTCATTTATCAAAGATAACATCTAATTCAATACGAAAAAGGAAACGGAAAAACAAAAACATCAGCAATTTATGTACTTCCACAATTTGGTGTAGTCCTTCACTATCTTTCTAATTTTGGTCTATCTTGAAGCACAGGTACCGGTAAAAACTTGCGAAGACTGTGGCGGTTCAGGTATTTGTTCAGAATGTAAAGGTGAAGGGTTTGTGCTGAAGAGAGTCTCAGAGGGAACTGCTGAGAAAGCAAGACTTAGTGCTAAGAATATGGCTACTAGATACACAGCGGGGTACTCACTATCTCTCTTTCTATCCTTTTTTCTTTCTTTTTCTGGGGTCACATAATTTTATAAAGTAGTTAAACTTTTACAGGCTTCCTAAGAAATGGGCCTACTGTACAAAGTGCTCTTCTGCCCGATCTTGTAGTTCATGTGGTGGCAGTGGGAAACTAGAGTATTAGCTTTACCTCGACATTACCTTATTAGTACACGAGATTGGTGCCCTCAGATTTTTTAGCTCCATTATTTAAGCACAATCAGATAGCATGCAAAAAGATTGAAGTGAGTCGGTTACTTCCTCTTGATAATTGATGTACATATATTCTTGTTGGAATTGTACCTTAATTTTCAATACCAATCTGGATATTATGCTCTCACAACAATGAATTTACTGCTGCTAGTGTTTTCAAACATCGATCCTTCTCTTGTAATGTTGCAATACGATCGACCCTGGATAGTGATCAATGTTGATGTTTAGTTGATGACTGTTCCCAAGATAAGGTTGAGAAGAAAGTACAATGTGGGCTGGACAAACCAAGATGAGCCTGAGCCAGTCCAGATATAACAGGACCTGAGCAACCTTATTTAGAAATTGGGTTGATTTCGGTTTGAGAAAATTGAGCCTAACATGAGATGATAATGGCATCAAGATGATAAAAAAGAATAAAAAAATAATATTTTAGCACGCAGTTATTATATTAAGATGATAATGGGCAAGTTTGAATATGGAAGTCTAACCATATATAAGAAGGTACTCTAGCCGCTACAGCTTATAGCGGCTGGGACAATTAAAGTGGGACGTCCCATTTTAATTGTCCCAATCATCTAAACTTGACTTTTGGATTGTTTCCAACAATCGATTCTTTGTGATAAATCCATATATATATATATATATATATATATAATTTTGTATTGACCATTTCATATAACATGCTAATTGTTGCTTTTATGTGTTGTATTTGTGTTAAATGGACTCCTCAGTTGAGAGTGAAGTACCTAAGCCCAGATAAGTTCACACGGGTATGAATATGATTGTTGGACAGTCCAAAATAGTGTAAGATATCGAAATGTGATTGTTGGACAGTCCAAAAATAATACTCCCTCTGTCCCATGTCCCATGATAAAAGTTTTTATTACTATTTTGGATCATGTTAAATATTCACTTTCTTTTAATAACCAAATTTTTACACATTCTTTCTTATTATACCCATAGCATTAAATATCTCATATTTTTCTTATTTTAATTCTCTCCATATTTAATAAGTATGGAGAGAGAATATTTTGAATTGAATAGCTAGCTAGAAAGTCACTCTCTCACCTACATTAAAAATAATTAATGACAATTATTATGGGTAATTTTATCATTTTATTCCTCTTCTTCATATGCGTAAAAAGTTCACCAGAATTTTTATCCTGAACGGAGAAAGTATAAAATAGGAGAGTTTAGTGTCGGACGCTTCTCCAGCTCTCCGCACTCAAAGGACTCCAATTCCATGTGGCATAAATTGTATCATCTATGTTTGAACATTTATTTATATTGATTAGACTTGGTGTAGGAATAAGAATCTGTTTTTTGAGGGGTATTGACGCCGGACGGAATAGCGATTATCCTGCAGGTTGGTAAACAATTGAATTCACAAATAAAGAACAAGAGATTCATCAGAAAACACAAAGAAATCTTTCTAATGTGTAATATATTTATCAAAATTCAAATTTCTCATTCAACCCACAAGTCAGGTTTATATATAGCTAACAAAACTTAATCTCTAAGTCACTCTAGAATATTCCTAGAGATATGGAAATAAAAAAAAAGAAATAAAATTCTCTTTGGGATGTGAAAAGATTCTAACAAACTTCCTAGGGATGCGAAAAAGATTTTAACAAACTCCCTACTTTTACGAAAACAAACCCTAAAAAAATAACAAACTTACTAATAATAAAATATTAAAGAATTAATTAGGAATAGAAAACAAATAAACTATTAGAGCATTCACAACAGTTTTCCCAATAGACTCTCTATCCCCACATTTGAAGAATATATCAATAAATCAAAATTCAACAGTTTCCTTATCTTTATATAATTCTCTATTAATTTTAATCCCTATATATGATTTGACTCCTCAGGGTGAGGGAATCAAAAAAGCGTTCCCTATTTATGTAAAATGACATTTCACACCCTATTTATTGCGATTTTATGTTGGTTAAAGGATCTTATCTCACTTAATTGCTGATTTGAGATTTGGGTATGCCTATCAAATTCACTTATTTTTATTTTTTAAACAGAAGATTTAGAGAAAAAAGAGAACTATAAAAAAAAAAAAAAAAAATCAGTAAAATTTTAATTTTAATCATTTTTGTAAAAATATTACTACTAATTATAAATTTTATTATTTTATAATTAAAATAATGTTGTTTTAGTTCTCATAAACACATAATGATCGTTGCACATTTTGATTTCTAGTAATATCTATTTTAAATTAAAATAATTGTAATTTTTAAATTTAAAAACAATTATTTTTAAATAAAAAAATAGTTACAACGTTCAAAACATGATTTGACTGTTGGAACTTTCAAATTTCAAAGTTTAAATTTCAAAATTTAATATTTAAGGAATCAATATAAGGAACTTGTTGGGTACATAGTGAAAAAATTGATTCCCTATCATACATAATGACCCATTAGCACTACAGAGTAGGGATAGAGATAAAGAAACTGTTGTGAATGCTCTTAATTTGTTGAACCCCGAAGTAAAGACGTCATTCCTTCTTCCGAAGTCAAAGGTGAAAGTGTCATCCCAACTCCCGAAGCTGAAGGTATTCCATTACCCGAAGTCAAAACTGAAGGCACCAACCCATCTTCCGAAGCTGAAAGAATTTATACCAAAAGGGTTTAATGGCCTCTTCGTTTGTGACGATCATCCCTTTCATGATATTCTAAAGTCATCAACATATTATCCGATAATTCAGTATCTTCGGCTTCAGACCATCATGCATCAGGTATATATGTAATTAATGTGTTAATTGTGTTGTGTACAACTTATTCTATATGCATCATATTGCTCAAGGGATGAATCTATGCAAAAAAAACCTGTTCGAATTGAGATTAGAAACTAAGAAGGATCTTACAAGCTAAGAACAACCTATACATGTTACTCAGCCAAGACAACAAATAATCTGAAGCCCCAATTCAAGAGGCTTTTGAGAAGAAAGTTATATATTTTCCTTGGAAAAACAATGCATAAAGTACTTGTATATTCCAACTATGCCAACCCTTTTACTTTTTTTTTGGTTGAACGATAATGATATCCTCGGATCAACTTACGTGTCAACTAAGACTACATCTCTCCGGCACCTAGCACTTCGACCTCGTGCATTCAGGAGATTTTTTCTTAGATCTGGATGTTGGTTCCATGGTTTGAACCCAAGAAGTCAAGGTGGGGAGCAAACCTCATTACTCAATAGACCAACCTTGTTACTTGCATAATTATGACGTTATACACTACATTTCATCACATGTTATGCTATTGTTTTCATGGTAACTTATCAATTACATATACCACTTTATCTATGGCTCATATTGCATCATTTTCTGTCGTATTGGTTATAAAATTGAATAAGTTGTCCGTTGACCATTTTAAACAACTTAATTATGAATCCAAAACACATGGAGTGGGAGTAAAAGACGTGAAAAGAGTACATTCAACTACCTTCTTGTAATATTCTTATACAAGTGGAAGGAACAGCCGTTAAATATATATAGAAATAAAAATTACTTAAAGAAACAAAAAGTGAGTCGATCAATCTGCTTCCTGCTTAGATTAGAGTGGAAGGTTAAGTCAAGATACATAAAATATTTAAGTACGGAGGATAAACATGTACTGCATGCTCTGGCATTTGTATATAAGTACGGCCTTCTATATTTGACCTTTGAGTGAGATGCTAAAATCATATTCAATTAATAAACCCAATGCAATTTATGGTGAATTTTCTTCTCCTTGTTAGCAATTAAAATAACATTTTCCTATTTAGTTGGCTTCCACTTGGGTATAATGGTGATTCTGCATGGTGAATTGAACACATAAGGTTAACGTAGAAATCGGAGGTTTAGTAACAAGGCATTTCTCTTTTCACGAATACTTTGGCTTCCATGACAGCTACTTTTTCCCTTCTTCTTAATTAGTCTGTTAGTAGAACTTTTTATTAATGTTTCCACCTTTTGAAGATAGAATGAACTTGCTGCCGCGGTGGTGGATTGACATGTGCTCTAGGAAATGTGTTACCTTTAGCAAAACTAATTAAGTAGTCTTAAACCTTGTTGGAGGGGAAATATTTATTGTAAATTTATGAACTTTGATGTTTTGTGATTTTATAGGAAACAATTTGCCCTGGAGCTAGAGTCAGGTCTGGGATACCTTAAATGAGCAATCCATTTGTCTGTCCCTTTACATCTTTTTGGCAACACCATTAATCATTACAATAGAATTAGCTACAACGTTTTTTGATGAATACATTAGATCAGGTAAAAAGAGATTTACAGGATGAGATATGCGCTCTGAGAAACCTATTTATCTGCTTTATAACATACTATCTAAAAGTATGATTGATTAGTCTTCTAGTTGAAGTGTTGGCCAGACATTTTTGCTTCGGATTTACCATCTTTGATGCTGAGAAAAGAAAGTTCCACACGGAACACGCATATTTGAAATGCTTGACTGAAGTATTATAGAGCCTCTGACAGTTCCAAAGTTATGTTGGTCAAATATTCCTCACCCATTTTTTTTTTTCCAACAAGTATATTTGTATTCTCTCATATTATTCTAGTAAATTGTTCGGAGTTTGTCTCGTAATTTTTACCTCTTAGTTTTAGAGAATTTTTCACGTATAATCTTGGTTTCTCGTGGTTAGATATTTTCTACTATTTTCTTCGGTAGTTATTATTTTGGTTGAACTACTGATTTAATCTGTTTGACATATAGTGATATTTTATCCATTTAATTTATCAAAGATAACAATATTTGGGAGGTGATCTTTTTCCCAACAAGTGGCAGAGCTAAGGTTATTTGCTCGGTTGTTTTTGATAAATTTATAGTGAAATAAGTCGGAGCCATGATTAAATTGACCTCTTCAAATTTTTTGATCTGAAAGTCCAGAATGAAGGATATCCTTTATTGCAAGGATTTGTATAATCCGTTGCAGCTTGAGGGAAAGAAGCCCGCGGATAAATCTGAGGCTGATTGGAATAAAATGAATAGGAAGATTATTGGTCACATCCGACAGTGGATTGATCAAAGTGTATTCCACCATGTTTTGCAGGAGACGGATGGTCATACTCTATGGACAACACTAGAGTCTATGTACGAGAAAAAATTGCACAAAATAAAACTTTTGTCATTCGAAAAATTGTGAATCTAAAGTACAAAAACGGGAGCAGTGTGTCGAAGCATATGAGTGAATTCCAAGGTTTGGTGAACCAGCTGTCCACCATGAATTTGAACCTTGATGATGAGATTCAGACTCTTTTGCTTTTCAGTTCGTTGCCAAACAGCAGAGAGATTTTCGTGATGTCTCTAAGCAATTCAGCTCCAGAAGGAAAAATGACTATATGCAGATGATCAAAGACAACCTTCATAATGAGGAGACAAAGTGAAAGGAGCAATATTGCGTAAATTTTGAGACACGTGCTTGTAAGACCCCAACTTTTTATGAATAAATATTTAGTTTCTCTAAATATTATTTTTGAATAATAAGGTGTTGATTTGATATAATGATGTAGTTATTGGTGAAAAGTACAAATTTTGCAAAGTAAGCAAGTGGTCATAAAATATTCATTTTGTCGGGGAATATTTGTTTTAGTCGGGAGATATTCTTTTTGTCGGGAATATCCGTACGACGGCGCAATCATTGGTGGACCACATAACGGAATAACTGTCGGATATAGAAAGCGACAGAAAAACCTTTTTATAAAAATAACGACAAACTTTTACCGTTAAAACTGTTGAAATACTCGGTGATAAAAGTACAGTAATACTCTTGGTTGCATAGTGGCACACGGTATTGCACATTATTTCTGATTATTGTTTCTTATGTAAGAAGTCACTCAATATTTGATACAGTAAAGTTGCACAATCTTTCATATTATTGGTACAATAATTGCTACAGTGATAATTGCATAGTATTTTACATTATTGATTCAATAATTGTCATGACACACTAACTCATATTATTGAGATGATATTATTAGATATCATTATTGATAATGTCTAGAAAGTTCTGTCGAGGAAAGGGGTTAGATCATATAATTGCGCGCCAGTAAGGAGAAATCCTTATCTAAATCCCCTCTTTCTGAAAACGATCCAGTTATCGATATTGTGAATCTATAATATTAATTAGAAATAATTATTGAAGAATTATAAATAATTGATGAATATGGTATGTAAGGATTTCTTTAAATTTTGATATAAATGAAGGAATTTTAGAATACGACAATTGTCGAAAGTTGTTATTTTTTTTATAAAACCATAATTATCTTCTCCGATAATATATTTATATATTATTATAATATTACATTATAATAGTATAATGTGATAATATAATAATATAATTTTTATAATTTAAATGGTAATATTATTATATTAAATTTATGGTATAAGAATAAAATGAGGTGGAAGAGATCAAATGGAATTTGGATTTCTTTTTAATTATTATAAAATTGTTTAAACACGTGGTTAAAAGAAGGAGTTCTCATGTTAATTTTGAACTCTCCATTTTCAAATAAGTATGCTGCATGTTTTCCAAACTTTGGTGCGTGTGTGTAAATTGTCAGAAGTGGTTTGCTACCACTTTCCTATAAATAGGCTGTTTAGTTAAACAATGAAACTCACACCAGAATTAAAAAAAAATTCACTCTATAATTTTGAGCGTATTTCTTGTGAGTATATATAAGGATACTTTGAGTGTAGCTTTTGTGCAAGATTTTCTCAGAATAATATCTGATATTCCAGTCAAATCCAGTTTCTACTGAAGTAAATGATATTTTTTCTTCTTCCGTAAACGAGGTTATTTTCTTTCAATACTCGTAAATGATATTATTTTCTTCCATATTCGTAAGAGATATTATTTTCTTTCATACTCCATATTACGTAAGCGATATTATTTCATCCCGTATTCTTAAATTTGAACTTATTATGGTTAGTATTGCTTCTATAATCCCTGAAATGATTAAAAATTTCGCTTCATCTAATATCATTTCAACTTTGGAATATTGGTGCAATTTTCTTATTAAATATGGAACTTTTCGTATGCAGGTCTTTGTTAAATACATGCATTATACTATTCATACAGTCTTATTACAAGCGTCTTTGTTCACAATTTTTTTTTTCAAGTTATCTGTTGTGACCCTTATTCTTGAAATTGAATCCATGTTATGGTCTCACTTGATTCATTCTTAATATCATTATCATAATTCTCAGACTTAAATTATGTTGAAAGTTATCTTTGGCCCGTATTGCAAAGATGAACTGTTGATTGATGAATATCTTTAGCCCGTAGTGCAAAGATGAACTATTGATTGATATCTTTGGCCCGTAGTGCAAAGATGGACATGTGTTTGACATGATCATGACCACTGGTGATACAAACGATTATCTTTGGCCCGTAGTCCATAGATGATTCGTTGATTGAAAATAAATGTTGATTGATATTACAAGGATAAAATATTGATGATGTAATTTAATTTTAAATCATGGAAGATAGTAGACATCATGCTCTATTTGACTCTTCTAATGGATTGTTGTTTTTGTTGCAGTTGTTGATCTAAAACTTATTGTCTATTGTATTCTATCATATTTTTTACTGTTAAGGACTAATGATAATTTATTCTGCATTATCTTAGTCATAATATTCTTTACTGGGCTAGTTGAGCTCATCCTTTTCCTTTTTGTTCCATTTTTCTTCTCAAGAGGCAAAAATATAGCTGGGACTAGTCGGGGTGTGGAGTGATGGTTCATGGCGGTTTTTATAGCAGTCCTCACTATTTTGTAAATTAGTGTATCAATAATTTTAAATGAGGATTTTATTTGAGTTTAGATATTGTCTACAAGACAATATTTGTATTAAAATTCACAGTACGTATATGTGTTGTCGTATTTTGCACGATAATTGTAATAATGAAGTTTGTAGTTATTTTCTGTACCATGTATTTGGCGACTCAGAATGAGTTGTGTGTGTTGGTTTTTGATTTTATGATGTTTTGAATGATGACTAATTTAAGTATATAAGACATGTGCATGGTTCATGGTTTGTTTATAATATGCATGAATATTGGCAGTATATAATATTATATTATATGCATGGATTGTGGGTGGACATTATGGTTACATATAACAGTCCATATAAATATATATTGCATGATTGCTGTAATCTTATCTCAATTGATTGACAAGGAATGAATTTTGGTCAACTGATTAGTTGATTCAAATTTGTTCTAGAAGCTTCAAAAGGTATATGCTCTAAATATAGTATATTGTTAACAAACCATATCTTTCGTATCCCTTCATATCAGATGATTGATATCATATCTTTTCGGTTGAGCTTATCAAGGAAACAATATATCTATTGATTTGGTGCTGATTTCTTGTGACTGAGGATTTCATGGAATCAACCATCTCATAGCCGTTGGAAGCGCTACTATATATATCTCTCCTGCTCGGCTATTGGAAGACAGAACTTGGAAAAGCTTCAATTAGTCTCATACGTTCCATTCAATAGCAATTCTAAGTTTCTTTCCAGCAACCATTTTGTATTATTCTTAAATTGTATTATGCTGGAAACTTGATAGTCTGTAATCAATATCCTTGTTCTTAGTTTAAGTCGTGTATCGGCTTGGTCTATCTAGAGTTGATAGGATCTGTTTGTAAACAAGCTTTTAAGGTCAGCGATGAGTGCGAGAGGTCTCGATGGTGAGAAGGATTGCGTTGGTGCGAAGAAGGAAGCGATCGTGTCCAACGGAAAGCTTTCTCAAACAGGGAGTTATTTTGTATTTAATTAAGTTAAATTGAAATAAAAAGAGTCTCCAATCCTAGTTGGGATTGGACGTGGATTAGGCCACTAGATTAGAGGATAGGGGCTGAACCACGTAAAAATCTTGGTGTGATTTTTACTTCTGTTTATCTCTTTAACTGTCATTCACGTTCTGCATTTGTTTTGTTATTCACGCCACTATCTAGACACTAAAGCAGACAGGTGTAGCTGTCTGATAATCAGAAACGAAGAACATAAGCTAAAGAAAATGACTAAAGCATATACAGGCGTATATTCTGAATTATACCTATAGCAGAAAATTTTAAAAAGTTTTCACCGTTTATCACTTTTAGCTTAACCACCTATTCACCCCCCTCTAGGTGTGCACATACATAGAATTACATTTGGTATCAAAGCAAGGCTCTACTAATATTGATCGTTGCAGGTCGTAGGGGAAGATCCTATGGCACACCTAAACTTTCAAGAAGGTCACCCACAAGTAGGCCACCATTGTTCTAAGTGAAAACTTCAACTTTTGGAAGTTCGAATGAAGATTTTTCTTAACCGTGACCCATGGAATGGTGGGTTGTCGAAAATGGACCAAATCGTTCCATGACATGATGATGGCAAGCCAAAGAATTCATGGAAATGGACTCAAAGGAATTGTATATGGTATCTTATAATTCCAAGGCCATGAATACACTTTTAAGTGGTATGGTTCAGTCAGAGATAGATAAAGTCTCTTCTTGTACTACGGCTAAGGAAATTTGGGACACAATCATCATGAGCCACGAGGGAACTACTAAGGTGAAGGAAGTCAAGCTAAGCATGTTAATGCACGAATATGAACTATTCAAATTGGAGAAAAATGAATCAATTAGAGATGCCCAAGCAAGATTTCTTACTCTAATGAACTCTCTAAGCATGCTCGGACGAAAGATTGATCAAAAGGAAATCAACCGAAAGCTTCTCAGAGTCATGCCAAAGCGATTCACTCCAAAGGTTACTACATTTCAAGACTCGGTCACAATTAGCACAATGGAAACTCTTACCTTATTTTGAGAACTTGAAGAGTTTGAAAACCAATTAAAATTGTACGATGAAGAAGATGAGGCACCTAAGAAGAAGACCTTGGCTCTACAAGCTGAAAGCTACATAGAAGGCAATAATGAAGATTTTGATGAAGAAATTGAAATGCTCTCAAGAAAACTCGAGAGACTACTTCAAAGAAAGAAACAAAGGAAGAATCAAGAAGGCATCTCAACTCCAAGGAGCAAGTCCAAAACAGAACAAGATAAAGAAATTGGCCAATTATGTTTCATGGGACTAGAAGACGATGATCAACTTGAGGTAACAAATTTTCATGAAAATTTTGAAATATCTACATCTGATTATCTTGCTTTACAAAATGAAAATCAAAGGCTTAAAAAGAAAACTGCTTATTTTAAGAACTGCGTAAATGAGCTAATGAATGAAGTTGAGTCACTTATTGAAGAAAGAAAAGAAAATGAATATCTTAAAAATGAAAATCAAAGTTTAAAAGAAAAATTGAAAATGAGAGATGTATGCATAGATGCTTTTAATGATGGAAAAATTATGGATATGCAACATGATGATAATGTAATAAATGCAGAAATAGCATATTTAAAAAATGATCTTGCTAAATTTGTGCAAGGAGAAGAGAACCTAAATGTTATGTTAGGGGCACAAAGGTCCAGTCTTGATAAACAAGGGATTGGGTATAATCCTATTAAAAATGTAAAAAATAGGACTAATAATAATATTAGAATGATTAATAGTAAATCAAGGCATAAACCACTTTATTGTTCACCGTTTTTTACTTGTAAAAAATGTGGTTTTAAAGGTCATTTTGATTCTAATTGCAATAAAATTAGAATAAAACAAATTTGGGTAAAGAAAAGTGATTTATATGTTATTAACCCAAAAGTACCTAAGAAAATTTGGGTACCAAAAAGATAGAGACTATTTGTTTGTAGGTGTCTCAAGATCAAAAAGGAGATGGATGATTCTTTACTTTGAGAGAGTAAGTTACTTATAAATTATTTGGCGGAATCTGTAAGTACCTCATGTTGTTTTTTAAATAGAGTTTTAATTAGATATATTATTATAAAAACTCTATGGATTTCGTATTACAAGGGTTCATAACATCATTTATTATGCTCCATACTTAATATACATGACAATCTTGATAAAAGGTTGATATATAGGTAACAAATTACAAAAGTATGATTATATTATTTACTTGCTAAATGTGATTTTGTTATAACCTTGGTCTATTATCATTCTTTTTGCTTATTTTTTTAATTTGGAAAATGGGGTGAGATAACTATCTTCAACTTAATTGATATGAATTATTTTTTGTTGATGACAAAGGGGGAGAGATATAACTTGATGATTTATTTCTTTTTGATAATGACAAAGGGGGAGAGATATTTGGGTATATTTAACTTGGTTTGAATTAGTATTCATGTTGATATTGAGATACTATATTATCTTTGGAATATCTGAATGATGGTTATTTGGATAAAGTAATTTTCTTTTGCTCCTTAATATGCATAAATTTAGGGGGAGCCATATACTTAGGGGGAGCATGTTGGTGCATAAATTGTCATCATCAAAAAGTGGGAGAATGTTGGTTTTTGATTTTATGATGTTTTGAATGATGACTAATTTAATTATATAAGACATGTGTATGGTTCATGGTTTGTTATAATATGATAATATAATATGCATGAATATTGGCAGTATATAATATTATATTATATGCATGGATTATGGGTGGACATTATGGTTACATATAACAGTCCATATAAATATATATTACATGATTGCTGTAATCTTATCTCAATTGATAGACAAGGAATGAATTTTGGTCAACTGATTAGTTGATTCAAATTTGTTCTAGAAGCTTCAAAAGGTATATGCTCTAAATATAGTATATTGTTAACAAACCATATCTTTCGTATCCCTTCATATCAGATGGTTGATATCATATCTTTTCGGTGAGCTTATCAAGGAAACAATATATCTATTGATTTGGTGCTGATTTCTTGTGACTGAGGATTTCATGGAATCAACCATCTCATAGCCGTTGGAAGCGCTACTATATATATCTCTCCTGCTCGGTTATTAGAAGACAGAACTTGGAAAAGCTTCAATTAGTCTCATACGTTCCATTCAATAGCAATTCTAAGTTTCTTTCCAACAACCATTTTGTATTGTTCTTAAATTGTATTATGCTGGAAACTTGATAGTCTGTAATCAATATCCTTGTTCTTAGTTTAAGTCGTGTATCGGCTTGGTCTATATAGAGTTGATAGGATCTGTTTGTAAACAAGCTTTTAAAGTTGCGATGAGTCAGAGAGGTCTCGATGGTGAGAAGGATTGCGGAGGTGCGAAGAAGGGCGATCGTGTCCAACGGAAAGCTTTCTCAAACAGGGGAGTTATTTTGTATTTAATTAAGTTAAATTGAAATAAAAAGAGTCTCCAATCCTAGTTGGGATTGGGCGTGGATTAGGCCACTAGATTAGAGGATAGAAATTTGAACCACGAAAAAATCTTGGTGTGATTTTTACTTACTGTTTATCTCTTTAACTGTCATTCACGTTCTGTACTGTTTTGTTATTCACGCCACTATCTAGACACTAAAGCAGATAGGTGTTGTTGTCTGATAATCAGAAACGAAGAACATAAGCTAAAGAAGACCTTAAAAGCGCATGACAGCGCGAAATGTCTGCAATTATACCATGTGAAAATTTCAAAAAGTTTTCACCGTTTATCACTTTTAGCTTAACCACCTATCCACCCCCCTCTAGGTGTGCACATACATAGAATTACAGTGTGGACCTATTTTGGGGGTATCACAGTGCTTTTGTCAAAGAGAATAGGGCAGAAGCCATTTTAGCGGATCTCACAAAGGAGATAAAATTCGCAGCAAAAACAAAAATTACAGCAGCAAGTCAAAGACCAGACAAGGTGAAACGTATAGATGCTTTCATTGTAATAAAAATGGTTATTACAAAAGAAATTACAGAATCTGGTTAGACAAGTAGAAAAATGGTGAGCATGGAAAGGTTGAGGAGAAGAACACTGCAACCACAATTTGAAAATCATGAAAAGTTCACATCCACTTACCCAATTCTATCATTCATTTTTAGTCACATAATTTTTAGGATTTATGAAATTTGTAGATATGTACATTTGTTTTCTTTCTCACCGCATTTTCTTGCAGAATAAAAACCCCACGTACAAGGTATAATTCTTTTATATCTTTGTTATCTATTTTTCATTTGTATACATCGAGGACAATGCATGATTTAGGTATGAGGGAGTTTGTTTGTATTATTGTACGTATTAGATTTTTTTTAATAGGAAAATAGAGTTAAAAAAATAAGAATAATTGAAAATTTTAAAAATATTGTTTGACTTTTTATGGATTGAATTAATTCTAATAAGTGTTTGTGGAGCAAAACTCATGAGTAAGATTAAAAGATTTAGAACTCTTGAATCTTTGATAAGATACAAAATCTTAGTTCGAAACACCATGCATCTGGATTAAAATTGATTTCACAAGCATTTTTGCACTTCATGTTTGCACTAATTTTTAGTTGTGGGGTATAAACTTTGATTTGAGTAATTTCAAGAAAAAAAAGAAAAAATTGAAAGAAAAAAAAGTTGAAAAAAGAAATAAATAACTACTTCAATGTCCATTGAACAAAATAATTGGGTATCCAAGCCTCAAGAAGCATCGATATTCACGCTGAAAAGTGTGATGGATAAAAGCAGCTTGACTAGTCTAATTTTGTGGCCTTTGTTACTAGAGTTAGTAAGCTCTTAGGGGTATCTCTACACCTAGTGCCCTAAAGCCAATTGGTTTGGGAGTCATTAATTGGTCCAACGCTCGCTTTATGAGTAATTCTGAAAAACCTAAGAAAACGAGACATTGCACAATTCAAGAATCAAAATTGAAAAAAAAATAGAAAAAAAGAATTAAAGAAAAAAAGAAAGAAAAAGAAAATTGATTTTGCTTGATTTTCACGGTAAAAATTCTTACTAAAAGTTACATCATATACACATGCATGCATTACATGGAATTAACTTTTTGAAGGATGGTGTCTAAAATAATGATTGAATATTTTTGATAAAGTGAAAGTGTGATTTTGAGTTTAATCTTGCTTATGTATAATGCCCATTGATATTTAGAAGTTTTTGTTCAATTTCATAATTTGTTGAATCCAAAAATATTTTTGAATTTTGTGGGTATATTCACTGCAAACCCTCACGAGACACAACTCGTCCACTTGGGATAACCTTAGGGTTTAAAAGCTTGTTGTACATGTTAAGTGCAAGCTAGGTATTGGGGTATTTGATCGATAGATACGTAATTTATACATATTATTATCCCTAATTTTGTCATTTTAATTATATTAGTTTATTAAATTAATATGTTTTATTTTATTTTGTAGGATTTAATATTTATTGCAATAAAGTCAAAATCTTGGTGATCAAGAGATATTTAATGCTCTTATTCATGTAAGAATTAAATATCCAAAAAGAATCCTGCAAGGAGAATGAAAGAGGTGGAACAATCTTGGTGTGCAAGTCAAATCTAACAAGAGTAGAAGATCTCTTTGAGAAGTTGATTGTCACTAGAAGTTGAAACCTACGTGGAAAGGGAACAAAAATGTCCAAGTTCAATGAATCTAAATTAGGGTTCAAAGTTATTTTCCCTATAAATATGTCTCTTACTTTAGATAGAATGAAATATTAGTTATTGTATTAGTTTAGATTAGGAGTAGGAGTAGATTAAATTATTTCTTTATTGTACGTTCTTTGGATGATCGTTAATTAAAGGGAGTTTTATTTATTTATTTTTAATCTTCTTCTTTTCTTTATTTTAGTTAGTTTAATTATTTTTCAAGTCGAGCTAATTTCTTTAATCTAGGATAAAGATAAAATTAAATAATTATTCTCGATAATATTTTTTATCTCTCTTATTATTTATGCTTTTATGTTTAATTGAATTCGCTTTCATGTTTCGTTATTGAAATACCTTCGTTTTATAGTTTTTATGTGATTTTAAATTAATTAAGAGGTTTTGATAGATTATTGTTAAGATATGAGTTTTTCATAATTCATGCTTGCTCAAAGAAGTTTTGATGGGTTATAGGTAGTTAATCCTTAAATTTTCATAGTCTATGCTTGCCCGCGTTAATTTTAAAATTACTAAATTAAAGGAAAGGGAGATCAAAATCAGAATTGAGTTATAAAAATAGAAGAGATTAAATTATATGTTATGTTTATTTTTTAATGGATTCGGATTCCTAGATTGTTTTCTCATTATTAGTTTTCATATTCTAGTTAATTAATTCTCAAATCTTTATTTTTAATTCGCCTAAAATAAATATTAAAGAAACATTAAAATTAATATAATATATGTGGGCTCAACATGTATTTGCCAGTTCTTCAATTTGACACTGTACACTTGCGGTACATATTTTTATCACATCGCTGGGGTTTATAATAAGCCCTCAAGGCTCAAACAAATGAATAACAAAAGCTAGCTACCTAGTTCAGAAGTTTAGGCTACGTGCCTTGATAATATATATACTATACTGCTATATGCGTGAATTGTGGTCCTAACTTGGATTAATTTCTGGTCGGCCAAGAGTTTTTTCTTATCACAATTAGAAGTTAGAACTCCCCCAGTGAGACGGAGGAGACTTTGCTTTCATTTGACTTAGTATATATATATATAGGGAATATATCTTAAGCTCACCCCTTATTCAACTCACCCGAGCTCACTCTCCTTTAGCGACGGACACGATGACGGTTCGATTCGTCTATACTTATAGCGACGCTATATGTTGTCTGTCGCTAAAAGTATAGATGACGGTTGTATGACCGAACCGTCATCGGGTCCGTCGCTAAATGGGGGGTGAGATCGGGTGAGTTAGATAAGGGGTGAGCTTAAGATCCGGACCGTCACTGGCAGAGCTATGTAGGGGCTAGGGTTGGCTCTAGCCCGGGTGGACTTTTTGATAAATATTTAGTATTTATATATCTTAATAGCCCAGCCCAATTTTCATAAGTCATGTTCCTTTACATCACATGTCCCATGTTAATTGTTATCCGCCCATTCCATATATTTTCCTTCTCTAAAACTACTTCAAACCTTTATCAATTGCTTTTGGTTTTCTAATTGAAACTAATAATGGAATGAAAAGTTTAAATTGAATTAGGAAGGAATTGAAGCTTATTTTCGCAGAGAGAAACTGATTTTGGCCAACATCAATGCAGATGACAAGAATTTTCATGAAAGGTACAACATAAGTTTTAGTTCATTTTGAAATTAAAGGCATAGTGTCGATTTTACTATATTTAGTTATAAGCATTTGTGAATTGTTTGTGGGAATGGGAATATATATGGTGGGTGCTTAGGGTGGAGTAATAAGGAAAAGAATTGAAAATTTTGGCTTAATTATTTCTAAATGGTTATGAGATCTCTCTTTTAAAGTTATGCACTTCACTTGTTTGATTAAATTTCTCTTAGAGTCTGTGAAGTTTTAAAAGTGAAAACTTGATATTATTGTAAGCAAGAAAGCTTATGTTTATAAAATATATGTATCTCAAGTGGCTTAACTGAATTAGAAATGGTTTAGAAGTAAGTTTAAATGAATTGAGTAATTTTGGTTTGGTTAGAAAACCGATGTAATGAGCAATTTTGAGCCCATATAGAACTTGTGTGAAACATTTATTTGAATCGGTATATTTTTTTTAAATAGTATGTCATACCTTCAATAACATGTTAAAAATTGGTTCCAATTGGATGTGTATAAATTTGAGTTAGAAAATTGTAAAGTGGCTACTGAAAAAATGCAAAATTTGGGAATTACGGGCAAAACTTAAGATCGAGATAGAGCACCTTAGGTGCTCTGGTCCCTCGCTCCAGCTTTTAATTCTTGTTCATTTTGTAGCCCAGACGAAATTTTTCCCGGCTCGCTACTTCTTGGATCGTATATGTGACAACCCCAAAATAGGTCCATTCCATCCAACCCATTCTGAGTCGCAAAATACATGGTACAGAAAATAACTACAACTTTATTACAACAATTATCGTGCAAAATACAACAACACATATGCTGTGAGTTTGGATACAAATATATACCAACTGTGACTCTTATCCCAACCTTGGATATCACGTCACAATGACACCTTACATAAAGGTATAGTCAAAAACTGTTTTAGAAATTAGAATCTTTGGGAAGTGCTCAAGAAAACCTTCATACATGGGAGGCCATGCATCTAGGTTATGATAGATATCATATGGCCACATAATTATCCTTGGTTGACCTAATAGACCCCAAAAAAAATGAGAAGATTATTATCATATTCTTCCCAATGGTGAGTCTTCTATTGACATATCATTATCTCCACTATCTCTAAATGAGAATTATACTTCAAACAAACACCAAGATTATATAGTTAGTGCTCGTAAATATACTCAGCAAGTGGATGAGCACAACCCTGTCTTATGATGACACGAGGTTGTATGTCATTAGACATCTTGTATAATAGTGGCAAAACACCCTTCCAACGTTGGGTTCGCCTCACCCTATATGATTCACCAAATATAACTACTAAAAGATGTATACAACACACTTGTCTATACTGTTTAGGGAGAACTCCACAGCTAGAGACCACCGTTCTATTCCCTTGTTACCCCCGCTCGACCCAGCTACACTCTTATTACCTGAAAGAAATTGTGAAGCAAAAGGGTGAGCACAACTATCTCAGTAAAGAATATCATGACTAAAGATAATTAAATTATCAATAGCCTTCATCAATAATAATTCAGAGATTTAGAACTTATGGTAGATGATAAAAATTTCAACCATAGTTGCAGCGGAATGAGCAATCCATTAGAAGAGTCAAACAGACTATAAAGTCTGTTATTTTCTCCATGTTAAAAATTCACCAACAATGTTTTATCCCTGTAACATCAATCAACAATTCTGGTCCACAATCATATGAATAACTCATAATCATAATTGTAGTTCTAAATTCCTCTTCTCATCCAAGACGAAGATAATTTTCATCACCCATCTTTACCTGAAACATCAAATATCATGGTTACACCAAATCACATTTCCTATTCATAATCATACTAATAACTTCATCTTTGCGTTATGGCCAAAGATATTCATTTGTATCACCAGTTGGTCATGTTCATATCAACACCTGTTCTACGGGCCAAAGATATTCAACAACATGTCATCTTTGCACTACGGACCAAAGATATTCATCAACAATTCATCTTTGCACTACAGGCCAAAGATATTCCTCAACAGTTCATATTTGTACTACAGGCCAAATATATTTATCAACAGTTCGTATTTGCACTACAGGCCAAATATATTATTATCTCAAAGAAATATATAATCATTTCATAATTTATATAAACAATAATTATAACCATGTTGATCAATTCACCTTTGCACTTAAGCTAAAGATATTCAATTATAAATTCAATGGTCATGATCATACCAAATCCAACAATTCAACTTTGTACTATCGCCAAAGAGAACCCATAGTCATGATCATACCAAAAATCTACCCATCTTTACACTCAAGTCAAAGAGAAATATCATCATTAGGGTTATAAAAATATTATATATGATAATAAAAATAATATGATCAACATATAGTTTTAATCTCAAGAGTAATATTCATAAATCAACTATAATTTGGTTAAAAAAAGAAACCAATTTTGTCATGAATAGTAACTCATGAATAGTAACCTATGAATAGTAATTTCGTGAATAGTAACTCATGAATAGTAACTCGTGAATAGTAAACCCGACACAAAAAGGTAGAAATTTCACAATAAAATCCATACCAATATTTTGGTATAATGATATTGAAATAACATTTCTTAAACTTATAAACAATTTATTTTAATTATTTACACTTTACTAAATAATGCATTTAATCATTCTAAAATGCCAAACTCATAAAATTTCATCACCAATAACCAAAATCTTCATCAAAAATCTGCATATAACTCATGTATGATTCTCAAGCCATAAAATTATATTTTCCAATTTTCTTACTTCCCATAACATATTTAATTCTTTTACTCATAACTAGACCATTTTCATGAAAAATACCAAATTAGTTCCAAAAATATTTCTTTTCTAGGATTTAGCAGAATATAGTCCCATATTGAACATATATTTTTTTTTCAGAATTTTCAAAATTCATTTACTATTTTTCATATGGCCAAAACCGTCGAATATTTAGACATTTATCATAAATTGTACTTTTCTCCAAAGATTCCAAAATTCACAGAGTACACTGATATTATATAGATGTACTCCCAATAAAAATTTCATCAATTTTGGAGTTAACCACAAGGAGTTATAAGCAGTTACTTTTAAAATAGTCTTTTCCGTAAAATTCATAACTTTATCTATACATCCAAAAATCGTCATTTTGGACACAATCAATAAAACTCATCAAAATATCATTTCAAATTTTTCCAGAATTTTCTGAAGGACGTAAGAAGTACGAACCTAAAAACATAATAACCCCTTAAAATCCCTTTACCTCAAAAGAAAGAAGATTGAAATGAAAAAAGAGGAAACTTCTACTAAATAGCAACTCTCAAAGTATCTAAATACTCTAAAAAATATGCTTAATAATATAGAGAGAAAGAAAACTTATTTCTGGTGTGATTTTTAATTCTAACATAAGCACATATTTATAGGAAAATGCTAGAACGCCAAAGGAGACTAAATTAATAAAATAATATATTAATTATTCTTTTCTCCTACGCACCAATCATCTTCAATTTTCAGCAGCTAGCCATCACCTTTGAACAAGAAATAGCAGTCCACATGTTTTAAAAACAAAAGTGGGTCCCACCCCTAATTTTAATAAAAATTATTTTATTTTTCAAAACTTCAGTAATTCATAGAAAATAGCCTGGTTATCAGAAATATACAAATTTTATGTGCATTCTGACTGAAATTGAATTCTCTACAACTTTGCAGAAGAAAATTTTTCCAAATTCCAGACCGAAAATATCCGAAATCCACAAACGGATGATTTTAAACACCGTTTCAACACCCTTTAAAATTCATAACAAATCATGTGTTAATTTTTAACGGTTCAAAATTTGCGGACATATACTCAACTCATATATGTATAACATATCCAAAAATCAAAACGATCCAACGATCAGATTAAAAATTATAACTCACGCAATAGAGCTTTAAGAACACCAATTTGATCTTTTAATACCTCAAATCCGATAAAATACCGATAAAACACCTCAATATTAATTTCTTCTTTTATAACCACATAAATAAATCCATCAGTTATATCCGCATCAAATAAATATTTCCTTATCATATAAATCAATAATTAATTATTCACAAATAATATTACAGAATCACAACAATGACAACCAGACAGTTCTCAGGAAAGATGGAGCTTTCTAATAAGGATTTCTCCTTATCAAGCGCAAGAATTAGGTGACCAAACCTCTCCTCGATGTAAATTTCTAGACATTGCCAATAATGCTATCTAATAATATTATTCAAATAATATAAATTATCGATCGGATAATATATGGAAATATCAAGCGATGATAATTATCAAACAACAATAATATAAAATATCAACGCAACAATTATTGAACCAATAAAATAATATATCAATAAAGAATTACCAGTAATAATTATTGAGTAGTGCCTTTTACGTAAGAATCAATAATTCAAAAATACTCATACAATACCGCGGTAGTCACTTGTGCAACAACGCGTATTACTTTACTTTACCCAACGGGTATTCTAACAGTGTTAACGGTAACGATTACGCCGTTATTTATAAAAACTCAATTTTTGTCGTTTTCTTCATCCGACAGTTATTCGTTATGGGGCCCACAAATAGCTGCACCGTTGTACGAATATTTTCCGACAGAAAGAATATTCCACGACCAAACGAATATTCCCCGATAACAATGAATATTATATAAGGAATGTTAAATCCACACTACTTTTTGTTATTTTCACAACAAAAGTGTCGCTGTAGATGTATAGCGACGGTGAAAACTGTCGCTATAGGATCTATAGCGACACTTTTATTGTGGAAATAACATTTTCTATTGTGGATTTAACAATTTCCTATTATATAACCACTTGTTTATTTTGAAAAAAATTCAATAATCACCCTGAACTTTAACTTTCTATCAATTTAACCATTTACTGAATATAAATTATAAGAAAAATTGAATACTTTTATTTCATAAAATTCGGGGTCTTACAGTATATATATATATATATATATATATATATATATGCCAAACTTTTGAGGTTTCTTAATTATAGTAATTATTTTGGTGTTCGATCGAGTTCAGTACTCTTAGTGGTGCAGACCTATGCATGCATGCATGCTATATTTAATTATAAGTTTCAACATGTAATTTATTTTAATTAAATTCATTACCAAGGGACTGGACTATATATATACACAACCACCATGCCTACCACCGCATAGATTCAACTCCAAGTATGTACATATATACATATATATAATTAATTAATTAATTATTTGCCGTTGGGCAAACAATCGATCTGGCATTTATAAATTTTGAATATATCTTTACCTTTAGCTCACTGATGAATTGTTTCATATTTTTCTCCGACGATCCATCGGTACTCACTAATGCATTTTCCAGCAACTTTTTCACTTGCCCGACCTTTTTCCGAAAATCATCACCTGATTTTCCGCTCATTAGACGATTAATCTTTTCCGAAACCTCAAATTTAGCGACGGGCTTCCGATCACATAAATTAATCCCAACCTTCCATTCATCAACCACTAATTTTCTATTAGTAAATTGATCGGTGTACAATGGAAAACACAATACCGGCACTTCACTCCAAATGCTTTCCAATACTGAGTTCCAACCGCAATGGCTCAAAAACACACCAATCGATGGGTGCCCCAACACTTGAATTTGGTTGCACCACGTTATGATTATCCCACGCTCACCCATCTCTTCCCTAAACCCGTCTGGAAGCGGCTTCGGATCATCCGAGCTCACGATATCGGGCCGGATAACCCACACAAAACTCAACTTGCTATCCAATAAACCATTACCTATCTCAACCAGATCCTTTTTGGTGAGATGTGCATAACTACCAAATGACACGTACAAAACTGAACCGTGTGGCCTGCTGTCTAGTCATTGGCTGCAGTCCGTCTCGGCCCATAGGCTTGTGGGAACTGGGTTTTTGTTCAGCCGAAATGGGATAATGGGGCCAATGGCTAGAAATGGGATTTTGGACTGTAGGGCTGATATGGTGTCAGGCTCGAGCTCATGGACTGTGTTGCATAACACAAAATCTGCACCCCTAACATCTTTAAATGCGTTGAAGATAATTTGGTGAACAACTGTATTTGTGTCGATATCTTGAAGATATGAGGTCATGTCCTTTGGTTCAATGTATTGGACGCCCGGTACGTAAGTGATTGCATCCTCACGTGCATCTGCATCATTAATTAATTATCAAAAAAAATTATATATATTATACTATTAGTCTAATGTTGGTACATTCGATATATATATATATATATATATATATATATATATATATATATATATATATATATATCACAAAATTAAATTACCTAGCTGACAACAATTAATGCATTAGAGCGAAACAACATATGCCTATGAGACAACAGTGAGACAACATAATTAGACTAGTAGTATATCACAACATAATTAATAATAGAAAAATGCGTCATATTTTTCTTCTATATCATGAATGAATTTTGTTATGTATTGCGAATTTAAGCCAAATTGCAAAATTGATAGAAATTATAAGAGGGTCTCACTATATATATCTCTTCAAAAAACAATATCACTTACTAACACTTGTCCAGATAACGTAAAAAATTGCAATATATATCATTTTCCATCTTGAATGTATCACAACATTAACTATTATTTTCGTGGCTCAATATCATCAAATAGGTATGAATTGCATAATTTTTAAAGAAAAGAGACTTACCAATACAACCAAAGTGAGAATTTAATCTCAGAAGATCCACATGATAATAAAGTGTGAAAACTAGGGCAGTCTCTGTCCAATAAGAAATATACAAAATCCCAAACTTCTTGGCAAGTTTTGACGGCTACACAAAAAACGTATCGGCGATCAAACAATTAACCGGCGGTCCCGATTTCACAATCAGCTTCTCCACCGCCTCCTCCACGTGAGCCGAGAACACATGCAACAAAGAAGCCATAAACTGGTCATGGTTAAGTGACCGGTCAAACCCTACCGGCAGGCCATCGGAGATGGTCACATAACGGATATCGAGACCCGAATTCCGGGCACCGGCAAAGATGTCCTCGTCTTCGTCGCCGCCTCCGGTGGTGGATCGGGCTTCAGATCTCTTGTGGTGTACATAATGAGTATTTATGAAGGTGATGGTGAAGCCTCTTTGGGCAAGCTTGATGGCCAAATGGACTGAAGGGTTAACATGGCCTTGTAATGGATATGTTACAAAAATTTCATGGGGATTTTGATCTTCATGTTCCATTATTTTTTTTTTTTTGAGTTGGTTTATTTGTGTTTAAGGAGAGAGAAAGATATGAATATTGAAGCCTTATATCTAGTTTTTATTCGATGGACCTAAATATTCTCTTAATTAGTGACCGAACAACACTAATTGTCGGAGACGTAAAGGATGAAATGATCTATACATTTTTTTTTCCGCCTTCTTGTTATCAATGGCTATTGTTCAAGTTATTTTAATGTATTTTTTTTTTGGCTATTGGTGGAGCATGCATTCACCTCTGAGTAATTTCGTAAAAAATAATATTATGTGCACAAATTGTACACAAAAAATTGTGTACAAAGTATATGAGCTATGTATTATTTACCAATAAAAATATATAAAATTTTTAGTTATAAATCCAGCTTTTTATTTTCTCTCATTTTTTAATTATACTGTCTGCATAATATTACCCTTTGTAAATCACCGGATGCATGTAAACCACGTGTATTCACCTAATATTACACAAATCATGCAAGTTTTGTTTGGATGACCCAAAGAAAATAATTATTTTTATCGAATATTAAACTCATATTTATGTTTTGAAAGACACTTATTATTAATAGTATCACTATTTTTTTAACTAAATGATAGTATCACTTTTACGCCAGCTAATCCTTTGAGTTAAATCTATTTAACTTTTGTCAAACCAAAAAGTTAAAATTTTCTAATCATAAAACACAAATCTAAAGGCAAAGCTTGCCTTTGTAAAATTTAAATTCATTTTGATAATTAATTAACCATCAATTATCATCTTTCTTTTTTTGTTGTGAAATAGGATATACTTGATTCCTAAAGTTTTAGCACATTCACTTTTGAAAGTCAGAAATTCTAAAAGTTTGCACAAGTTATAAAATACAAACTAATTAGGTTGTCATCTATGGAAAACTATGCAGATTTTGAACTTCATGTGTATATACGTCCAATTGGCTAGACTTAAATGCATCAGGGATCAGATCTCTTTTGAGCTTTCTTTCTATTAAACATGTTTATATGGTGTCTAATAGATACTCTTGAAATAATTGATATTATGGTATATATCATAGTAAAGTTGAACTCATACTGCTTATATAATAAAGGGATCGAGGAGGAGCATCACATCTCTGGAATTAAAATGGCAAGTAATACTTAACCATTTGATGCATCGATTTTTTTGATATAGAGATGCACATGTAATGTTGATCAGTTGCATGATTATTGTTGTTGAACGCTATTAGAACCACTGGGGTGGTAGACAGTGCTAATGCCCAGAAAAATTTAAGCAATGAATTTCGATTTAGTAATAAGTTATAAAAAATTTGGTGGGGTTAAGTTTGAGCCAATTTTTTTTTTTAATAAATTATACTTTCTAAGTTAGACAAACGCATCCAAATATCCAATTTAATAATACTAACAAAAGTGAAATCACAATTGATTTATGAAAACAAACCGGAGGTTGGAGAAATTGAAGAGAGAGTAATTTCATTATCTGCAAGGCATAAAGAACGCAAGAGAGTCACAGTAGAATAGAGTTGCACTCCAGTCTCCACACTCGCGGCTCACCAGTCACGAGTACTAACTCCGACTACTTGCGAAAGGCTTTGATGGTTTACGGTTTGCCTTTTGAGTGGGGTCAAAAAAATTGAGTGGGGATCAAAAATTGAGTGGTAAAAAAAAATTCAAGTGATCTCAAAAATTGAGTGGGGTCAATTGACCCCACATTTGGACCATAGTTTCGCCCCTTGTTGTAGATCTCATGGATTTTCTTCTCTCTTTTTTTCTTTAGAAATTATTAGTGTACTTAAGGTACACGAAAGTTCAATAATAATCTAAAAGGGGGTTAAATAGATTATTACAGATTAAAAATTAGCTTAGGTCTTTTTAAATTTTTAATTAATTAATTTTTAATATTAGAAATTAATATGCAAGACAGTGAAAATTCAATCATACAATACACATAAATTTGTCTGGTTCACAACATACATCCAGATTATGTTGTTATAATGCATACCTCTCAGCTCTCTCCAAAATTTGATATCTTATATATATATATATATATATATATATATATATATTTCAATAATAAATATTCATTCAATAGGCAGAGAAGCCTTTTACAAAATTTTATAAACAAACTTTCAACTATCCACAACTAACTATCTTGGACAACAAGCTCTCAACTCCCTCCTCAAGCTTAGTTATATCTTCCTTTAAGTGCAGTTCTATTTTATGATCTGATTTTGAAACAACAACCTCTTACTCACTGTGGGCAATGAAATTGTACCTTGCTAGGGTTAGGGTTTCGTGTTGGTTGAGGAGGAGAGAAATCCACGAAGAGCACGGAATTGATTGATTGATTGATTGAAGAAGGGATAACGACAGGTGGACGATTACTCCGACGATGCGTGGCAGAACCCCTAGAATTCGAAAACCGGGTTAGAGTTATTGGGATTCCAAGAGCCTTCTTGTTGAGTCCTTTGAGTTGAGAGCGAGTATCCAAACCCTTTAGTGCTTTTAGGTGGAATCTCCAAGCCTTAAGTCACCAAAAGAGTTCAAGTCTTGTGTCTCTAGCTAAAGATCCCTTTCCCAATGGAATGGAAGAGGTATTTATAGGGTTTCCTGAAAAGTGGTCATGTGCCAGGCACATGCTGTCATGGAAATTCCAGAAATACCCTATAGTCATTAGAATAATGCCCATATCGCCCTGTCCTTCTAGCCACCAATCCAATCCCTCAATCAATTCCCAAAACGAGCCGCCTCCACGAGCCTTCTGCATCAGGACCTGTGAGGCTTCTCCCGGGTCTAGCCCCTTTATTTCTGACGTATCCGTCTTCATTTAATTAGGTTATGCGAACCTTAATTTGTACATTTAATGAGGTCATGGAACCCTAATTGTGCATTTAATTTAATTAGGTCATGTGAACCCTAATTTTGCACATGGGCCCACATTTGCCCCCTGCGCGAGAGTCGCATTCCCAAATAGACGATCACGCAAGAATACTTCCATACTGAAAAATCTTCTGAAAATCTTTCCATAGTTTGCCCAATATTTGCTTCCTTATTATTTTTTTCTGGAAATTAAGACAAGGAAGATCATCAAATATTACCAAATAAAATTCAATCTAATAAAATCTTTCTTTTGGTAAACTAAATATTTCCTTTTTATCAAATCAAATCAAATCATAATTTTATTTTGGAAATAAAATTTTTTTTTATTTGATTTTGAAGACAACATCATTCCTTATCATCATTAAGAAGGAAAATCAAACATATATTTCAAATTTCCCTTTGTTGGGAATAAAATCAAAATCAAAAATCAAATCATTACATATTTAGGAAATAATATTTTATATATTTCTATTTAGAAATAAATTCAAAGATACTTATCTTTTTGGAAATCAGGTTGAATCCTTCCTTTAATGGAAAAAGAGTGATTGCTTATTTTTCCGTTGCAAGCATACTTTGGGGCTATACATGTATTCATATGTATGCATCTCCCAAGCCATTCACGCCTCCTTGCTTATCTTACTTCATTTTGGATTTTCTTTCTTCTTACGAGCCAAGAAGATCCTCAAAGGAGCATCAAGAAGACATTCATCAATCTGAGCGAGAGGTAACAAAGAGAATTCCTCTGTATAGGGCCAAACCCTAGGGGTTGAACCCTATAGGGCCGAACCCTATGGGGGACCCGAACCCTTTAGGCTCCATTCATTCTTCTCGTCTTCATTTTTTAATTTGCTTACTTGCATGTTTTTTTTTGAATTTTTCTCGACTTGATTCCTCTATTTCTCTTTTTTGTTTCAGGCAATTGTAGTCTTTCTTTGTTTCTGAGCCCCATCACCTTGATCATATCTTGGTTTTTTTCCTCAGAATTCATCAAAGAAGACTATAATTTTCACGGCGAAGGTGCACTCGTTCCAAGCGGTTTGATCTGTGGAGCAACAGGACCTCAAAGGAAAGAGTAGAGGGAACAACCCCTAGCTAGGGGGCCGAACCCTAGGCAATTTTTTTTCCAGGACTCCCCAATCTTTCTTTTGTCTTCCGAGCCCCATTACCTTGATTACATCTTGGTTTTTTCCCTCGGATAATAAAGAAAGACTTGACATTTCATCCACGAAGAACACAAAGGAAGAAAAAAAATGCTCTACATGCAGTGAAACCGCTCCAGATGGCCAAACCTCTAAGGGCGAACCCTAGGAGGCCGAATCTTAGGGGGGCCGAACCCTAGGGGGCGAACCCTAGGGGGAAATCTATGTTTTGGGCGAAAAAATGAAGTTCGGGACGAGCGGATACTATTTGGAGCGTAACTTTTGATCCGTTCAGACTTTTGGGGCCCGTAATATATCTAAATGACCATATCGATGAGCCCTAGAAAATTCATCTCTACGCTATGACATATGCCGTTATAAGTCCAAAAAAGGCTCCGAAGGATGCCTTTTGGATGTCCGATGTTTTTTCGAAAATTTTTGGGAATTTTTTTCTTGCATAATTATGATTTCTAACTCCTCCTAACATTGTTTCTTCTTCTTTTCAAGTGTTTTTAGGCTTAAATCTTAGACTTTCCTCTTTGCCATGGTGAGCACTTCAAGTTCAAATGCCTCATTTCCTTGCTCTTTAGAACCCTTATGCTGAATTATTTTTTCTTGCAGGCCCTCCCCATTGAACATTCTGCAGACTTGGGAACAACCAAGGAGGCCCCGTTTCTCAATGATTGGGAAAGGGCTCCCCTCCTTTGGTCTTTTCGTCGTCTTTTAGAAGCAAGTCCAAACTTATAATCGTACAACTTTTTATCCACCATAGAAGGAAGGCTTGTTTCTATATCCAACGGCTTGTGGAAGTTGGGGTGACTTTCCCGATTCTGATCGCATTCTCATTCACTTCTTGTCTTATTCATCTAACTACATTCAGGAATGGCGGCATTGGACAGGCAAAATACTTGATAATGCTGATTATGTGGATATACTAAGGAGAAGACTAACATTCTTCGTTGCATATATCCAGCTATGCAGGGACCTTTGTATCCAACAGGACCATGGTGCTCCTCTACATGTGTATTTATCACTTTTTGGGGGGAACACACCTCTACTCTGGAGGATGTCTATGTCATTTATTAGTAAGCATTTTGCCCCCTACGCGTGAGTCACGCCTTTGGTGAGATGATCGCGCAAAAAATTATAAGTGTTGAAGTCTTAATTCCAGTGTCTGAACACTTCGTGGGGCTTGATGTTTTGCAAGCCTCGAAAATGAAAGTCCTAGGAGAGGGAACCTCTAGGGAGAAAACCCAAGAAGGGCGAGCCTTAGAGGAGCTCTCCTGTGACGCCCCCAAAATAGGTCCATTCCATCCAACCCATTCTGAGTCGCCAAATACATGGTACAGAAATAACTACAACTTTATTAATACATCTGTCGTGCAAAATACGACAACAACATATATACTTGTGAGTTTAAATACAATTATTGTCTTCTAGATAATATACATACCCAAATAAATCCTCATCACAATTATTTATACATTATTTTACAAAATGGTGAGGACTACTAAACAACTCTCTCTATAACTATCATTCCATACCCCGACTTCAGACTTGTACTCGCTACATTCTCGCCTCCCGAGAAGAAAAATGGAACAAAAAGGAAAAGGGTGAGCTCAACTAGCCCAAAGAAAGAATATTATGACTAAGATAATATACAACAAATTATAGTTAGTCTTCAACAGGAAAAATCTAATAGAATACAATAGACAACAAGTTTTAAATCAATATTCAGCTTGAAATAATAATTCATTAGAAGAGTTAAGTAGAGAATGCAAACTACTATCTTCTATGTATGAATTTAAAAGTTCATCGCTCTATCTTTTATCCCCGTAACATCAATTAATATATGTCTCGAAATCAAATATTCATCTTTGCACTATAGGCGAAAGATATTCATCAATTAATTCATGTTCATCTAAACACTTTGCTCATCTTTGCACTACGAGCCAAAGATATTCATCGAAATCATTCATCTTTGCTGCACTACAGCCAAAGATATTCAATAATATCATCATTTAAGACCGAGGATGATGAAAATATTTTTAAAGAAATGAATCCAAAGAAACAAAATGACAAGGATTAAGGATTCGTACTTTGTTTTATCCATGTCCAAAAATACCTCAAAAATAATCATAGTGGTGTAAAATTCAAGAATGATCAAAACATGGATACAATCAAAGCTAGTATCCACAATAGATATTTTGGACGAAAAGGAAAATTTTATTTTTCGATGAATAGTCTTCAGATTCGTGAATAAGATCAGATATCGTGAATAAAGGCCGATACGTGAATAAGAATCTCCACACCAAAAGTTCCAAATTTGATAAAAACTTCAGATCAATATTTCAAAGATAATGATATTGAAGAAATAATATCATTACGGAAAAAAAATATCCCTTACCTCGAAAGACAATGATTTAGTTAAACACCTGGATATAAAGCTACGACTTGAACTCGCAGACCGTATAAAGAACACTCAAAGTATACTCAAAATACTCACAAGAATACGCCGATAATATAGAGAGAAAACTTCAGCTACGTGTGATTTTCAATTCTAACCTAAGCACCCTATTTATAGGAAAATGCTTAGAACACCAAAAGAGAAAATTTATTAAGATATTAATATATATATATATATATATATATATATATATATATATATATAATCTTCACGCACACCTTTTGAATCTGAAATTCAAGAATTGAACACATGCCTCACACATGCAAAAAACGTTTTTGTAAAAAATATTTAAAACTTCAAAATTAATTATTTTGGAGCTTGTAACTTCAATAATTCATAATAAATAGCTCTTTTGTCGTAGAAAATTCGAATCTCGCAACTTTTTATAGGAAATTCAATTCTCTACAACTTTGTAGAAGAAAGTTTTTCTAAATTCCAAATAAAAATTGGAAGAAATCCACAAACAAGCGATTTTACATGTGCTATAATCAAATTTCAATCAAGAAATGGGGTCCACCGAACACATAAAACATGCTTTAAATATTTTTGGTAACAAAATACTCCTCCTCCACATATACTCATATATCCCACATTCATCGTAAAATATCATCATTATTATATTATTAAAATATAATAATATTTAAATGAATTATTTTATCAGAAAAAGATAAAATATTAATTTTCAACAATTGTCACATTAAAAATTTTCTCCATCTATATCCACATAAAATCAATATTTTCCTCATCATATAAATCAATAATTAATTATTCACAAATAATATTACAGAATCACAAAACTGGCAACCAGGTCGTTCCCAAGAAAGAGGGGGCTTTCCAATAAGGATCTCTCCTTACTGGTGCGCAATTAGGTGACCAAACCTCTCCTTAGACAGAATTTTCTAGACATTGCCAATAATGTTATCCAATAATATTATTCAGATAATATGAATTATTGCTCCGATAATGGAAAATACTGTGAATGACAATTTATCAAAACAACAGTAATATAAAATATCAATGCAGCAATTATTGAATCAATAAAATAAAATACTGAATAGTAATTACTATAACAATTATTGAGTAGTGCCTTCTTACGTAAGAATTAATAATTGGTGCAATACCGCAATCTTCTTGTTCAACAACGCGATTAGTGTGTTTTAACCAATTGGTATTCCAACAAGATAATACTGTGAATAACTACGCCTGTAGTTATTTATAAACAACTTATATTTGTCATTTTTTTATCCAATCACTTTTCGTTATGGGGCCCACAAAAGATCTGCAAGTGATCGCATTTAATATTCCTCGACAATACGAATATTCCACGACCAAACGAATATTCTCCGACAATAATGAATATTTTATAACCACTTGCTTATTCGAAATATTTGCGTATTTTACCCATAACTATCCACATTAATCAAATCAACCCTTACTATTTCAAAATAATAAATAGAGGAAAATAAATTTCATTTATTAATAATTTGGGGTCTTACATCTCCTGTGACATTTTGAAAATCTTCAATCTAATCTTTCGTACCCTCTCTGGAAATTTCTCTTTTCTTTAGAATTAAAAAGTCATTGAGAATTATATAAGAAGTCCGTGAAGGCCCGAAAGCCTCGAAGGCTTGATAGCCTCGAAGACCTGCTGATAGCTTTGAAGGCCTGATAGCATCGAAGACCTGATAGCCTTGAAGACCTGATTGCATCAAAGACTGGAAGATAGCCTTGAAGACATGTTGATAACTTCGAAGACCTGCTAATAGCCTCGAAGACCTGATAGCATCGAAGACCGGAAGATAGCCTTGAAGACATGCTGATAGCTTCAAGACTCATTGATAGCCTCAAAGGCCCGATAGCCACGAAGACCAAGCTTTAGGTATTTCTCTCTTTCAATTCGACAAGTCGTACCTTTAGATCATGAACTTTCGTAGTTTTTTTTTTTCATTTCAGATCGTAAAATCATGTGCATATATTTCATACGATTAATACTTGAATCTATACTTTTCTTTTCTTTTTTTTTCTTTTTTCTTTTTTTTTAAATTAGAAGAAATAATCAAGTATAAGTGAAAGTTTGATAAATTTATTGATAATCAAATTACTTTTAACCAAAAGCATAACATTTCATATAACAAATCTTGTTTTTGTCGTTGAAAGTATAACGTTCACCACTTTTAGAGATAAAGTGTAACTTTTTCAGGGTTGAGGGCTTGTACTCAGGCGCCTCAATTACTTTTATTAAAGTTGAAAGTATAACTTTTTGGGTCTGAGGACTTATAGCCAGGTGCCTTATTCAGTTTTGATGATAAAGTGTAACACTCGGGTGCCTCGTCACTTGGGTCGTCCAATTTCTTGGCAAGTGTAGTCTACGAGGACTAGAAATCGGGTACCTCGTCACTTGGGTCGTCCAATTTTTTGGCAAGTACAGTCTACGAGGACTTGAAAATGGATGTCTCGTCACTTGGGTCGTCCTATATCTTGGCAAGTGTAGTCTACGAGGACTTGAAATCGGGTGCCTCGTCACTAGGGTCGTCCAATTTCTTAGCAAGTGCAGTCTATGAGAGGACTTAAAATCAGCTGCTTCGTCACTTGGGTCGTCCAATTTCTTGGCAAGTGCAGTCTACGAGGACTTGACCACCATTTAGAGTGGACCACCATCTTGGGTGGAGTTTTTTTTTATTCGTCAATTCTTGTGCCTCCTCCCTTAGTCATCTAATTTACTTGGCAAGGGATATTTCTGAGGACTTAAACCACCATTTTTGGTGGACCACCATCATGGGTGGATTTTTAATTCGTCTGTAGTTCAGAGTTTTTTCGATGGTACGTAGAGCCAGTATTTGAGTTCTTGACTTTCGAGACTGCACCATGGGTGATAGTGTTGCACGTTTCTTCTCCTAGTTCAATCTCCCCGGCCGCCAGTTTCTCATAGTATATCCTCTGAAGACTATAACAATCCATAGTGGAATGCCCTGCATATTGATGGTATACACAGAAGTCTAGTCTTCTTTTTATTTCTTTGGTTATAACCAACCGGGGCCTTGGAGGTTTCACAACTCCGTGCTCGACCCATTGTTCGTACAGGCTCCTGAACACCTTCTCGCTGCATGTGATAGCCTCCAGAACTGGCATTCTGGTATACTTGTCCCCATGCTTTTCTCCGTTTCGTTCAAATTTCTCATTCTTCTCCCTCTTGCCCGTTGTGGTTTTGACTGAGAATCCACCAAAGCCACAGTTATTGTCCTCTTGCTCTTCCATGTATCTATCACATGACTAGTGGGAAATGTCATGATTCCCCCCCCCCCTCAAGTCTTGTGCAAAAGATGAGAGGGTCACAAATGAATCACACGCCTTGGTAATGAGGTGAGGCTTGAAGGAGTCTAAGGCACCATTGTTGCAAATGTTGACCAGGTTCTTTTCTTCAATCGGCTCTGCGCACTTCTGTGCCTGGGCCATGAACCTGTCAACATAATCTGATAGCTCCTCACTCGGCTTCTGCTTGAACCGTATGAGTTCTACAATGGTTACCTGTTTTTGCACATAGAAAAATTTCTTAAAAAATTGTAATTTTAGGTCATCCCAATCATGGACTGACCCCTTCTCCAAATTGTAGTACCAACTGAAGGCACTATCCATCAAAGTTTTGTTGAATTCTCGCATCAACAAGTTGTGGTTGTTCACTTCATCATATCCCAGCCACGGAGACATCGACTCTACGAACCTGGCAATATGTTCTCTGGCGTTTCCTTTCTCACCGTTGTATTTTGGAAACTGCGGGGGATGCTCAATATACCCTGTCGGGTAGGGTTGCCTCCGAATGTGTGTAGGGTAAGGAGGAGTACTATAGTCCAACTCCGAGGGTCGAGATGTCTGTCTGCGAAGCTGATTGATCACGTTGATCATATCATCCTTCGTCACGTACTGGGGTGTTGTGATATACTGCTGTATCAGCGGTGTGTATGGTAGAGAGATTGGTTGATGCACACTCGCATCGTGTAAAGCTGGCACTGGTGGCAGTTGTTGGCTCACTCGCTGGACATGGCTTGGAATGGTTGGCATTTGCACCTGTGAAAATGTTGGGAGAGCAGTTGGGATAATGTTTGTCTGAGTTTGGCTTGCTTCCAACCTAGGTTGTGGTACGTCACCACTGTTCTGGGGCTCCAAGTTGATGATTGGAACCGACTGACTTTCCGTCGATGGAGGTACAATCTGGTTCTCTTTGTTGTTGTTGCCATTGTTGTTGTCCTCCACTCCTACTTGTTCTCCCTGTGAATTGTCTGGGAACATAGCCTTGAAGGCGGGGCTCTGCATCAACTGCTGACGGAAATTTCCCATTTCCTCTTTCTTCTTCTGCATCTCCAGCATCATAGCCATCATCACCTCTTGTCCTTCCTGTGTTTCCTTCAATGCCTTGAGTATCTCCAGTTGCACAGTATTTATCTGTTCTCCACTTTCTTCCTCACGTTGCCTTTCCATGCATGTCTGCCTGACATTCGCTGGTTTTTGCTCAGCCATGTATGGTGTTGTTGAACTTTCTTCTGATGCGTCTTCAAGGATGGGTTGATCGAGATTTAGATTCAGGCCTTGGAAAGCTTGACTTGCTTGCCTTGGAACTGGACCCAGTGAGGTAATGTTGTTTGTTGGTGAAGCTGTTCCTGTTGTTCTCCCACTTCGAGTTGTGGGCATACCCTTCACGAATTCTACACCTCCCCAGCAGAGTCGCCAAATAAATGTGGGCAAGGAAATCGCGCCTTGTTAGGGTTAGGATTTCGTGTTGGCTGAGGAGGAGAGAAATCCACGAAGTCCACGGAATTGATTGACTGATTGAAGAGGGGAGAACAACAAGTGGGCGATTACTCCAATGACGCGTGGCAGAACCCCTAGAATCCGGAAACTGGGTTAGGGTTATTTGGATTCCAAGAGCCTTCTTGTTGAGTCCTTTGAGTTGAGAGCGAGTATCTAAACCCTTTAATTAGTGCTTTTAGGTGGAATATTTAAGCCTTAAGTCACCAAAAGAGTTCAAGTCTTGTGTCTCTAGAGAGGTCCCCCTTCCTTCATAGAATGGAAGGGGTATTTATAGAGCTTCCTAGAATTTAAGTAATCACATGCCAGACATATGTCTTCAGAGAAATTCCAGAAATATCCTTTAGTCCTTAGAATAATGCCCATATCACCCTGTCCTTCTAGCCACCAATCCAATCCCTCAATCAATTCCCAAAACGAGCCGCCTCCACGAGCCTTCTGCCTCGGGACACGTGGAGGCTTCTCTTGGGTCTTGCCCCTTTATTTTTGACTTATCCATCTTTATTTAATTAGGTTATGCGAACCCTAATTTGTGCATTTAATAAGGTCGTGGAACCCTAATTGTGCATTTAATTTAATTAGGTCATGTGAACCCTAATTTTGCACCTGGGCCCACAATGTGTAAATTATACGAAGTAAACAGTTTGTCGAGAAATATTCGTTCGACGATGCCGAAATAACCTAACATTGATGGGCCTCCCAACGGAATAACTGTCGGATATAGAAAGACTAATTTTTTTAAAAGTTGGCGGCACAAATTTTACCGTTAACTGTTGAAATACCAGGTGATAAAAGTACAGTAATACACGTTATTTCACAGTAGCAAGCGGTATTCCACAGTAGTACATAGTATTGTGCAGTATTTCTAATTATTGATTCAATAAAGTCTACATTAGTGGTCACTCAGTGTTTCATTCAATAATTATTACAGTGATAATTGCATATCATTTAATATTATTGATAATTGCATAATATTGCATATTATTGATTCAATAGTTGTTACAGTAACATCTGCACAATATTTTATATTATTAAATCAATAATTATCACAACAAAATAACTCATATTATTTAACTAGCTAGCATTATTGACAATGTTTAGAAGTTCTGTCGAGGAAAAATATTTTTTAATTGTGTACCGTTTATACGAAAAACCCCCTCCTTCCTTCGACTGATCTGGTTGTCAATATTGTGAGTTTATAAAATTAATGGTGAATAATTGTTGAAAGATTGTGTTGATTAACTATAAGTATAATAATTAATGTGTGGTAGATATTTGTCCAATTTGTGTTCTAAATAGAGGGTTTAGCATAAGGCATTTGTTGTAGCTTATTATTCCATGGACCCACCATTTGTCAAATTGTCAAACCGTCGGCAGAAAAAAATTTCAGTATTTTATTATTATTATAATAGTAATAAAACAAATTTTTTTATAAAGTTGTTTATTTATTAGAATATATTATACTATATATAAAGTTATCTGTTTTATTAGAATATTATATTAATTTTTTAAAATCAGACGATCGAATTCAATACTGGCGTTCTCCGCCGATGAATTAGTCAAACTTGGTGTGCTAAGCATTTTCCTATAAATATGTTACTCAGTTGAGCAATGAAACTCACACTAGAAATGTAAGACCCCAAATTTTATGAAATAAAAGTATTCAATTTTTCTTATAATTATTATTCTATTCAGTAAATGGTTAAATTGATAAAAGGTTAAAATTAAGGGTGATATGTAAAAATTTTACAAAGTAAGCAAGTTGTCTTAAAATATTTGTTGTGTTGGAGAATATTTTTTTTGTCGGAGAATATTTGTACGATAGCGCAATCATTGGTGGACCCCACAATAGAATAACTGTCGGATATAGAAAACGACAAAATAACCTTTTTATAGAAATAATGTCTAGAAAGTCTTATCGAGTAAAGGGGTTATGTTATTTAATTGCGCGCCAATAAGGAGAAGTCCTTATCGGAAAGCTCCCACTTTCCTGGGAATGATCTGGTTGTCAATATTGTGAGTTATAATATTATTAATGAAGAATTGTTGAAAGATTAAAAATGTGTTGATTGAAGATAAGTAATTTGTGATTCATTTTTTGTTATAAATAGAGGGGTTTGTCATGAAGTGTTTATTTTAAATTTGGCTTATTCTATGGGACCCATAAGTCATCATCTAAGAGTCACTTTCGCCAATAGTACTTGCCTTTACCAGACGTCAAACCACTTGACTTTTCACATTACAGACGTCAAACCACTTATATTTTCATATTACAGGCGTCAAACCACTTGTCTTTTCACATTACCAAGCGTCAAGCCACTTACCTCTTCACTTTGCAAGGGCCAAGCTAGAATTCTTCTATAAATAGAAGCTCATTTCTTCCTTCATTCTCACGATTTCACTAAAGTTATAGAGAGAATCTATAAAAAAAGAATAAGAGAGAAAGAAGAAGAGTATTCTGCCACTACATTATTGCAGTATCCAATCTCCTACAAAGGTAATGGGTATTGTTTCTTTTGTATTCGTAAAGGATGTTATTTTTCTTTTAATACTCGTAAGGGTTGTCATTCTATTCTTTATTAATCTGTGGGAATAACTTGTCTACGCGGACTACCGCATGCTTGGTGAATAATATTTCGTATCTACTGTGATGCCCCCAAAATAGGTATACATCACCCATTCTGAGTCGCCAAATACATGGTACAGAACTAAAATACAAACTTGATTTATACAATATGATAAAAACGTAGTTGAGAGTTTTAACACGAATATTGTCTCATAGACAATATCCAAACTAAAATGGAGTCCTCATTACAATTATTATCACACTATTTTATAAAATAGTGAGGACTACTACAGCCACCATCTCGGACCGTCACTCTATTCCCCGACTAGTCCCTGCTACGTTCTCATTTCCTGAAGAAAACAATGAAAGCAAAAATGTGAGCTCAACTAGCCCAGTAAGAAATATTATGACTAAGATAATGCATAATAAATTATCGTTAGCCTTCAACAGTGTTAAACTGATAGAATATAATAAACAACAAGTTTAACTGCAGCGGAATAAGCAATCCATTAGAAGAGTCAAGTAGAGCATGATATCTACTATCTTCTATGATTTAAAAAGTATCATAAATTTTATCGCTGAGACTCTGCTCAATAAATAATCCAAATCACTGAATTATCCATGCACGACGGGCCAATGATATTCAATATTATCACATCCACGAATTATCCATGCACTACGGGTCAAGGATATTCGTGTTATCACCAATGGTCATGATCATGCCAACAACTGTCCATCAATGCACTACGGACCAATGAGGACTTTTACCACATCATTTGTAACATTACAGGTCATGATTATACCGAATAATCCCTTGTCATAATCATACCAACAAACAATCCATCTATGCACTACAGCCAAAGATGACTTGCATCACAATATAAACATGAGGATGATGATAATGATATAAGAATTCAATTAAATGAGAGCAAGGATAAATTTTAAAGATTTATAATTTAATTTATCCAGAATTAAATAATGTCCAAATTGTCAATATGATACTGCTTTATGGAGTAAAATTCAAGAATAATATTGTATCAAAAATAATTTGGACCGAAAAAAAATCAATTTTTGTCATGAATAGTACCCCGGGTGAATAGTACTCGAGGGAATAGTACCCCGTGAATAGTACTTTGGGAATAGTAATCCGGCATGAAAAAATTAAAAATTATCAAGAATGTTCAGAATAATATTTTCGTGAAAAGATACTAGATGAAGCGCAAATTTCAAGGATATTCTATTAATTTCAAGGAGTATAGAAGCAATATTTAACAAAATGAGTGTAGAATTTGGAATCTGAAATGAAATAATATTACTTACATACTAAAGAGTATGGAAGAAAATATTATTTCATACGAATATTGAACAAAAATAATATCCCTTACAACTGTTGAACGAAAATAATATTCCTACAAATATTGAACGAAGATAATATTCCTTACGAATATTGAACGAAAATAATATTCCTTACGAATATTGAATGAAAATAAAATTCTTTACGAATACGAAAAATAATATCGTAAACGAATATGAAAAAAATTAATACCCCTTACCTTAAAAAGGAGAGTATTCAGACTGGTATAGCGGGGATATTCTTAAAGAAAACTTATACTATTTTCTACGCTCAAAGCTTCCTTAAACTCTAAATAAATACACTCAATATTATAGAAGAAGAATTCTCTGATTCTGGTGTTATTTTCAATTCTAAACTAAGCATCCTATTTATAGGAGAATGAAAGGATACTATCTGAATAAAAATCACGGATGAACAGGACGATTCTTTCACGGGCGCCAAATTCTGATTTCACATGAATTTACTATGCAGCACTATGCTGCATAGTAAAACAATGCAAATAAAATATAATATATTCTATTTTTCATAAAAAAACAAAACTTATTATATATATATATACATATATATATAAAACAGAAACTGAGATAACTTTCTATTGACAGTTTTGAAAAATGGGTAAGTGGGGGTCCAAATAATAAGTGAAATTTATAAAAAAAATACTTCATAAAATACCCCTCTATTTATCTCAATTCACTTGGCTTTATAAAAAATATTTTTAATAACATTCATCATTAATATTATAACTCACAATATTAACAACCAAATTATTCTCAGGAAATAAGGGACTTTTCGATAAAGATTTCTCTGTATTGACGCGCAATTAGGTTACCAAACTCATTTCCTCGACAGAACTTTCTAGACATTGTCAATAATGCAAATAATAATATGAATAACTTTGTCGTCTCAATTATTGATTTAATAATATAAAATATTGTGACAATAATTGAATCAATAACGTGAGATACTATGCAACAATTACTATAGCAATAATTGAGTATAACTGAGTGACTTCTCACGTAATCATCAATAATCAATACCGTGTGCTACAATGTAACCACACGTATTACTATACTTTTATCATCGGGTATTTCAACAGTTAACGGTAAAACTTTCGCCGTTATTTTTATAAAAGTCATTTCTGTCGTTTTCTCACTCTGACAGTAATTATGTTATGGGGTCCACCAATGATTGTGTCGTCGTACGAATATTCCCGAATATTCCCCGACCAATCGAAAATTTCATAATCACTTGCTTACTTTGCAAAATTTATAAATATAACTCACAACTATAAAATTATATCAAATCCGCACCTTATTATTTAAAAAAAATATTTTGAGAAAATTAATATTTATTCATAAAAGTTGGGGTCTTACAGCTATTCTTTATTAATCTGTGGGAATAACCTGTCTACGCGGACTATCGCACGCCTGGTGAATAACCTTTTGTATTCATTCTTTATTAAGTTGTGGAAATGATCTGTCTATGCGGATTACCGCATGACGGATGAAAATCCACTTGCTGTTTCTTGTATTATTTCATTTCATATTCCTAAATCTAAACTTACTATTGCTTCTATAATTCCCGAAATGATTAGAAATTTCTTGATATTTGTGTTTCATCTAATATCATTTTACTGAAATATTGGTTTGAACTTTCTTATTGAAGTTTTAATATTCTAATGTCGGGGTACTATTCATACGGTACTATTCATGAGTACTATTTGATAGACACATAATTCATACATTTTATTATCCCTAATTTTGTTCTTTTAATTATATTAGTTTATTAAATTAATTTGTTTTATTTTATTTTATAGGATTTAATATTTGTTGCAATAAAGTTTTAAATATTGGTGATCAAGCGATATTTAATGCTCTTATTCATGTAATGAATATCCAAGAAGAATCCTGCAAAGAGAAGGAATGAGGTAGCACAATCTTGGTGTGCAAGTCAATCCAACAAGAGAAATGAAATTCTATCTAGCTAGAAGATCTCTTTGAGAAGTTGATTGTCACTAGGAAGTTGAAACCTACATGGAAAGGAAACAAAAATGTCCAAGTTCAATGAATCTAAATTAGGGTTCAAAGTTATTTTTCCTATAAATCGGTCTCTTGTTTTAGAGATGAGGAAGTATGATGTATTGTATTAGTTTAGATTAAGAGTAGGAGTAGATTAAATTACGTCTCTATTGTACGTTCGTTGGATGATCGCTAATTAAATGGAGTTTTCTTATTTATTTTTAATTTTCTTATTTTCTTTATTTTAGTTAGTTTATTTATTTATTTTCATGTCTAGTTAATTTTTTTATATCTAGGATGAAGATGAAATTTTATAACTATTCATGATAATATAATTCAATCTCTTCTATTTTTATAACTTAATTATGATTTTGATCTCCTTCCTTTTAATTTAGTAATTTACAATTAACGTGTGCAATCATAGACTATAAAAATTTAAGAATTAACTATAACTCATCAAAACTTTTTGAGTAAGCATGGATTAGGAAAAACTCATATCTTAACAATAATCTATCAAAACCTCTTAATTAATTTAAAATTACATAAGAAATATTAAATGAATGTATTTCAATAACGAAACATGAAGATTTAAATCAATTAAGCATAAAAGCATAAATAATAGAAGAGATGAGAAATATTATCATGAATGATTATAAAATTTCATCTTCATCCTAGATATAAAAAAATTAACTAGACATGAAAATAAATAAACTAACTAAAATAAAGAAAATAAGAAGATTAAAAATAAATAAGAAAACTCCCTTTAATTAACGATCATCCAACGAACGTACAATGAAGAAGTAATATAATCTACTTCTACTCCTAATCTAAACTAATACAATACCTCATACTTCCTCCTCTCTAAAATAAGAGACCTATTTATAGGGAAACTAACTTTGAACCCTAATATAGATTCATTGAACTTGGACACATTTGTTCCCTTTCCATGTAGGTTTTAACTTTCTAGTGACAATCAACTTCTCAAAGAGATCTTCTAGATAGACTTAATTTCCTTTCTCTTGTTAGATTTGACTTGCACACCAATATTGTTCTTCCTCTTTCCTTCTCCTTACAGGATTCTTCTTGGATATTCATTACATGAATAAGAGCATTAAATATCGCTTGATCACCAAGATTTTAAACTTTATTGCAACAAATATTAAATCCTACAAAATAAAATAAAACATATTAATTTAATAAACTAATATAATTAAAAGGACAAAATTATGGATAATAAAATGTATGAATTATGTGTCTATCAAATACCCCTATACCTAGCTTTTGCTCGTCCTCGAGTAAAATAAAAATAAAATAAACTAAAAATTATACTACCCCATTTTCGTAGGAAACACGATTGCACTTAGCATGTGCAACAAACATTTAAACTCCAAGGTTATCCCTAGTGGACAAGTTGTGTCTAGTTAGGGTTTACAGTGAATATACCCACAAAATTTAAAAAATATTTTTTGGGTTCAACAAATTATGAAATTAAAAGAAAACTTCTAAATATCAATGGGCATTATACATAAACAAGATTAAATTCAAAATCACACTTCTTATCAAAAATACTCGATCTTCATTTTAGACACCGTCCTTCATTAAATCAATTTCATGTGATGCATGCATGTGTATATGATGTAACTCTTAATATAGATTTTTACCATGAAAATCAAACAAGCTCATTTTTCTTTTTATATCTTTTTTCTTCTTTTTTTCCATTTTTTTCAATTTTGATTCTTGACTTGTGCAATGTCTCATTTTCTTAGAATTTTCAAAGTTACTCATAAAGCGAGCGTTGGACTAAGTACTCCCAAACCAATTGGCTTTAGGGTACTAGGTGTAAAAACACCTCTAAAGGCTTATTAGCTCGAGTAACAAAGGCCACACAATTAGACTAGTCAAGCTGCTTTTATCCATCACACTTTTTAGCGTGAATATCGATGCTTCCCGAGGTTTGGATATCCAGTTATTTCGTTTAATGGACATTGAAGCAGTTATTTATTTCTTTTTTTAACTTTTTTTTCTTTTAATTTTTCTTTTTTTTTTCTCTTAAAATTACTCGAATCATGGTTTATACCCCACAACTAAGAATTAGTGCAAACGTGAAGTGCAAAAATGCTTGTGAAATTAATTTTAATTCAGATGGTGTTTCGAACTAAGATTTTGTACCTTATCAAAGGTTCAAGAGTTCTAAATCTTTTTAATCTTATTCATGAGTTTTTCTCCACAAACACTTATTAAAATTAATTCAATCCATAAAAAGTCAGACAATTTTTTTTTTTTACTATATTTTCATAAAAAGAAAAAAATAATCTAATACAATAATACAAACACTATTCACAATGGAATTTAATTTTCTTTTCTTTGTCCAAATTATCTTTTATAAATCTCATTCTTGAAATTGAATCCATATTTTGATCTTCATGTTGATAATTTGAACATTCTTAAACTCTGGATAAATTGAATTATAAATCTCTAATATTTATCCTTGATCTCACTTGATTTATTCTTTATATCATTGTTATAATCCTCAGACTTAAATTTATGTTGGAAAGTTATCTTTGGCCCGTAGTGCAACGATGAACTGTTGATTATTGGTTTTACAGTTGAACATCTTTGACCCGTAGTGCAAAGATAGACAATTGATTGGTATGATCATGACCATTGATATTACAGTTGAATATCTTTGGCCCGTAGTGCAAAGAAAGATAATTGATTTGTATGATCATGACCATTGTTGTTACATTTGAATGTCTTTGGTGTAGGGTGTAATTAAAGACGATATGATTATTGAGTGTCTATAGCTTTTGTGGCAAGGACATTGAGTGAAAGTTCTATTAAGCCTTTGTGGCAAGGAGAAACTGTTAATTTACATGATTTGTGAATTTAACTATAATCTTTGGTGGTTCAGGTGAAGACAAGTAATGAAAGTTCTCTTTGTCTTGGGTACAACAAAGAAATATTGATGAGTATTATAGGAATGAAATATTAATTAATGATGGACTTTTAATTTGGAAGAGATAGTAGACATTATGTTCTACTTGACTCTTCTAATGGATTGTTGATTTCGCTACAATTATGGTTGAAAACTTTTATCATCTACCATATGTTCTAAATATCTGATTTATTACTAATGAAGGCTATTGATAATTTATTTATCTTTAGTCAGAATATTCTTTATTAGGCTATTTGTGCTCACCCTTTTGCTTCATAATTCTTTTCAGGTAATAAGAGTGTAGCTGGGTCGAGCGAGGATAACAGGGGAGTAGAGTGATGGCCCGTGATTGTTGAAGTTTCTTAATACATTATAAAAACAACATGATAATATATAATTGTATTGATGACTTAAAATGTGTGTGCCATATTTTATACGTACATCATTTAATAGTTAATTTTGGTGAACAACAATAGAGTGATGAGAACTCGTCTTTGGAAGCGTAAAAAATGCACCCCATTAGAATAAAGAGGGCAGAATTGTACGGAGAACTTAAATGGTGTGTTGCCACTATCATACATGATGTCTAACCACTTATAAATTCGTGTTATCATAAGATATGGTTGTGCGCATCCACTTGCTGACTATATCTATGAGCATTATTTATATAATCTTGGAGTATAGTTGGAATATAATTCACAATTTGAGACGATGAAGATAATTTTATGGCATGAAGAACGAGAAGATTACTATCTTGTTCATTCTAATGGTGTGTATCTAAGTTATAATAGATATCATAGGACTTGAGAATACAAATGAATATCTTTGAGCAAATCAACAGTTTATCTTTGTACGTACTACAAGCCAATCAACAGTTTATCTTTGAAAATAGTTTATCTAAGTTATAATAGATATCATAAGACTTGAGAATACAAATGAATATCTTTGGCTCGTAGTACGTACAAAGATAAACTGTTGATTTGCATAATTATGAATAGAAAATGTTGATTGGTGTGATAAAATATTGATGATAGACTTTTAAATCTTAGAAAATAGTAAACATCATACTCTACTTGACTCTTCTAATGGATTGTTTGTTCCGCTGCAATTATCGTTGAAAACTTATGCTATCTTTAAATATCTGATATATTTATCACTGTTGAAAGTTATAGATAATTTATTCTTCATTATCTTAGTCATAATATTCTTTACTTGGCTATTTGATCTCATCATTTTCCTTTTTGTTCCACTGTTCTTCTCAAAAAATGAGAATGTAGCTGTGACTAGCTGAAGAATGGAGTGATTATCCGAGTTAGTTATTATAGTAATCTTCACCATGTTGTAAAATAGTATTACAATAATTATACTGATAACTTCAAACATGTGTTGTCGTATTTTATACGGTATTGTAATAATTTGGGTTTGAATACCATCGTACTATATGCGGTACGATATTTGTATTGAAACTCAAAATATTTGTGTTGTTGTATTTTGCACGACAGTTTAATAGTTGTAAATAAAATAGTTTGTATTTAAATTTTATAGTATATATTTGGCGACTCAAAATAAATTGTGTAGACCTATTTTGGGATCCAGTTGCCATAAAGTTAACTTCATGATAAGTTAATCAATTGACTAATATAATACTGACATACAACGAAAAATACCACTTTCTGCCTGCGTGTCGGCACTGTATTAATTAATTAACCAAAATTAATTTTATATTAATCACCTATTTTGGGTTCGTCACACTAACTTTAAGATAAGAAAAAGTCTTGGCAGACCGGATATTTAGATAGGAAAATTGGATATTTTTCAATTTTTTTTTATACTTGTGACTCTCAAAAAACGTATAGTATTTATTTTAATAGAATTTTTTACAAAATATAATGTTTTAGGTGTAATTTAAATACATATCTGAAACGAGGTTATGCGCATATAACCCTGCTTTCTATATATGTATCTAAATTACACCTAAAATACTATATTTTGTAAAAATTCCTATTAAAATAAATACTATACGTTTTTTGAGAATCGCAAGTAAAAAAAATAAAAATAAATAAAAAATTGAAAAATATCCAATTTTTCTTTCTAAATTTCCGGTACGTGTAGAACTACTCTTAAGATAAACTCAAATCATTACTAACCAGAATCTTACTACTAGTTTATCACTACTCACATTACTCATTGCAAATTAGACTTCTCGCATCACATCATTCATAACTTCATTAGCAATTAATGTCACTAGTTTATCGCCTACTACTCATTGCAAATTGGACTACTCACATCGCATCATCCAAAACCCCATTACTAATTAATGTCACGTCTAATGTCTTTTTTCAAACTAGTGCCACGTGGTCCAATTATAAGAAAACTAAATTTGATAATATGTAAGTAAAAAAATATAAAAAGAAAATTGTTATTTTCATAACTAAGATTTGATATTTTTACAAGTTTAATATCAATTCGCTATAAAAAAAAAATTAGTCCACGACAATGAAACTAAATAAAATTGATCATCATATGTAAGTAGAAAGATATAAACTTTTTAGTCCACAACAGAATAATGAAACTAAAGAAAAATTTATCGTATGCAAATAGAAAGATATAAAAAATTTAGTTCACGACAATGAACCTAAATAAAATTGATCATGTGTAAGTAAAAAAATATAAAAATTTTAGTTCACGACATGACAATGAAGCTAAATAATGAAGTTGGAAAAGTTGCTTTAATTCAAGCTTATCAAATTGGTGGTTTGATCCGGAAATGCATGTCAGTTTGACCTAAGGACAATTATCTTTCGACAGCATTTTTGTATATTAGCATACCAGTTTAGTTTGAGAGGACAAAAATTCAAAAAACAAATTAGGCTAAGGTGATGAATTAGTCAATCTTTGTCTTCTATATATAAAGCAAGTAACACAAGACTTGTCCATGGGTTTGGGTTGCCAGTAGAGCCTATCAAGCCCAGACAAAAGATACAATGCTGTATAAAAGAACGGGGCTGAGCCTGAATTTGAAAACTGGACAAAAAAGATGAATGTTGATAATCCGATTTTTCTGCACCTAATTACTGACATAATCTATAATGAAAGAACCGTGCACGATATATAGTGTGGGGGAGGGGTGGGGGTTGCTGGTTTCAATAATCGTATCTTCACCATGTTAGCTTGCTACCTAGAAAAGTATAGAAATTAAGGACTATGTAAATTATTCATCTTTTCCTGAAGACGAAAATGTTTTGATGTCAGATCATTTTGAGATTAATTAAAAAAAAATTGAAAATTTATATCCCTATTTCATTATTATGCATGCCACCATTATTTAATTAAAAATTATATATATATATATATATATATATATATATATATATATATATATATATATATATATATAAAAAGTCGAGGTTGCAGCCATGCAGGTAACAACCATGCAACCGCTCGTTGGTAGGTAATCGCCCAATTTAGCACCGGCCACCGAGAGAATTTACTGTGAAATAAGTATCAGGTCTCTTTTTTAAAAAAAAGAAGAGTAATACCGGGTAAATAAATAAAAATTGTCTAGTTTACCATAATGAAATTTTATGCTATTTTATTTGAGTAATGTTACTGGTCTCAAATGAGTCTTTATGACATGATATGAAATATTTTAATAATAATTTATAACATAGTCGAGATCTACATAACTAATATTATGATGACACATCATTTGAGACCTCTAACCTCACTCATTTTGTATAATACTATTGTTGGGTTATGATATTTTATCCCTTTTGGTACAAATATATTGAAGAACTTTATTATTTTTATTCTATTACATTGCTTTTATTATTGAATTATAAAAATCATTAAGCCCAATTATCATATTATTTTCATTTCAAACTTATAAGGCCAAGGCCTGGTCAATGGATCAATCATTTAGACATTTTAAATATCTATAATCTTTGACCAGTAATGATGAAAAAGCGTTTCGGTTGACTAAAGAACCCGCCATGCATTAATGTGGATGGGATTACAACTCGATTTACGGTAGTAGTGATTGATCAAAAGCGATGAACAAACTACGTGCGGTAAGTGAGAACCCATCGGGTAAAGGGAATGTCGGTAAGTAGTGTGGGTGTACGATAATTGAGCGAGGAAGGTATAACTTGGCAAGGAAGTCTCCACCAAGAGGTATGTTTTTCATACTCTTCTTCATTTAGAATCGATATTCACGGAGAATTATTATTATCTCTTGATATCAATACATTAAGCAATATAAATCCGTTTTCGATAAACCTCGTGAATTCACATCTTGATTCTTACGCTTTGAGCTATCCTCGTGACGGAACCGCCGTCAAGCATGGTGTTTATTGTGTTTACGTTCTGCGGGATCGGACGCGTTTTAGGTGATTGGGGCGTGACGAAAGATCTTGGCGTTAACAACTATCTTATATAATTTTATCTATCTAAATAAATTCTTAATTAATAATGTATACTCACCCCCTCCGGCACCTTAGCTCTGAAATTTTGAATCTTTCCTTGCTGACAGATAGTCTAAACTTTCATCTCATCCAGTGACGATTAAATTATTCTATTTATTCTACTTCAGTACTATAGAGTACGTACGGGGTACGTAACGTCTTTCAACATCTATATACGTACGTTCATTTAATTTAATTTGGAAATATGGGAATTGAAGCAGTAATGGATTATAATTGTGATCTGGCAAAAGTGACAATTCATAAGAAATAAATTACCTCGATCCCAGTTTGGGTATGAGCTCATTTACGTCGATCACATGCATGCTGCTAGTGCTAGGGCACGGGGCACCCATCCATACCAAGTACAATTGCACCATGTCCATGTTTGTGTGAACACTTTTATTTTCAGGTTGATCATGTTAAACAGTATATATAATGTAGTTCAAAGTTCATAAAAGTGCAAGGAATTATCTAATATCGCAAAAAAAGTTTCATTTGATATTTTTTTAAGTCCTTTTGTGAAATTCTAAAATTCATAATTAATATTGTGATGTTATTTAATTTTGATTAATACATTAGAAATTATGAACTAAATAAAAACATTACTAAGTACAAAATTTGTTATTTTAAAATTTTACACAATTCACTTCACAATTTGATTTTAAGATTACATTAATTAACTAAGAACAAAGCTAAATAGAATTATTTTTTCTGGAACAGGAGAGAAGTATATATATATATATATATATATATATATATATATATATATATATATATATATATGAAGGGTTTTTAATACGCATGCTATTCATATTTACACATAATTAGGAGAATCAAAGGCATACCTCTTGAAGCGTGATTAAACCTTTGATGCGGAAAACCTCCTGGTGATCTTTAACCCAACAGCGTCTTCGAACTACAATCGAGAACGGAGCATTGATTCACAGTACGTAACAATTAGAATTTTGGTCTCGATATTGGGAGCTCTGTATCTTTTGGCCAACTGAATAATATTGCGCACATCTTGATCGACTGAGGGATGTGGGTATTTAATACGTGAGTGGTTAGACCACTCCCCAACACTTCCTCCACATTCAGTCAATCCACGTTCACATTAATGAGCTGCAATTGACCTTGTCAATTGGGAACTCAATTAACGTGAATCGGATCGGACCCTCCATCGGTGACCCATTTGGATACCCAAGATCCAGCATTATATATATATATATATATATATATATATATATATATATATATATATATATATATATATATATATTACTTGGTAGAAGTTTGATCAAACCCTTATTTGCCTGCAATTTAGATTCGTGAAGAATGAGTATAATACTTATATTAACTACATGAGAAAATTAATTTACTAATTACAGAGTTCTTTATCTTCTGTTTTTTTTTCTTTTTTCTCTGATTCTTCTATCGCAACAACTGTCTACACTCTACACTGTCTTAAAGATGGGGGAAGGCCTGTTTTATTGCACAGCAATGAGACTCAGCTACCTCAGCTAAATATACTCGCTCAGTTCCCGAATATAAGATTTATTAACCTTTTGAAAAAACTTAAAACATTTTTAAATTTAAAATTGATATGAATTCCTTCCATTTTAGTTAATAGAATGATATAACAACTCAGTACCCCTATTAGGTCATGAGCAAGAATGATTCTTTCTTAAAAAGAAAAAAAAAGAAACAACAAACAAAGTTTTCATCACCACCTCACCTCCCTGCACTCTTCTTCCCAACTCGGCTCCATCACTCTCTCTTATCTCTTCACAATTCCTTCCATGTCCATCTATATTGCTGGATCTCTCTTCTCTTATTACAACTTCATGTAATTCGGGTATAGTAAGAAGTAGAAGTAAAGTCAAGGAAGGATTATTAAGAGAATACAACTGAGCAACAAAGTAACCCAATTTACTTGTTCTGTACCTCGTGTTTATGGAATTAGTTAATAATAAAGATAATTAGTAACTTGATTGGGATAATTGGTTTGGTTAGATAATTGATATTATTTTACTGAAACTAAAATATGAATTATGGGGAAGTAAATTATGTATGATATTATATTATTGTCATGAATGTAAGGTTCAAACAAGGTAGTTTATTTGGTATTATAATGAAATAGTTAGCTTTATAAATTGGCCTGGTAGCTATGCATGCTTAGCTAAAGTATTAGTAATCAATTATAGAGATGGATCAGTAATATTGCATATTACTGTTGAATAAAAAAGAATGAACTTTGAAAAGGGAGAGTAATTAGTAAGTTTGCCAATATATCCAGAAATTTGATTGTGTTTTGGATTTCTGTTGTTTAAATTAGAATAAAGGAGATAGGTTGGTTGCGTGGAGATAGATATAAAGGAGTTAAAATGGGTTTGTAGCATAAAGTAATGGTTATAAACGTTGTGTATCAAAACAGTGCACGCCACTTCTTTAATAAAAAGTCTATATGAATTGTTTTAACTAAAAATCAATTATTAGATGAAAGCAAGGCTTTGAATAGATTGATATGTCATTTGCGATGAAAAATAAAGTGTTTAAGCATAATAGATCGGAACGAAAAACAATTTTGAGCCAAAATAAAATATTAGAAATTTGTATGATGGATTGATTTTGGCCACTGTTTTGAGTAGCCTAATGAATTTAAAATGTAGAGATTATAACTTCTAAATGCAATCTCATATACGATATACAACATATTTAAGATTTGTTACAATTCAATATATGAGCTAAAAGATATAAGGCCGCAAAGTGGCCATGCGGGGGACAGAGCTCTTGTTACTTCTGTTAATGATGTTACTCCTGCTGCTATGAAGTGTCACTTTCGCAAGGGGCAAGATAACAAAAATAATAACTCTCAGCCTAAGCCCCAAGCGAACTTGGTTGAATCCGATGATATTATTGTTGGTGTTGTCTCGGAAGTAAACCTAGTTGACAACTTCCCTAAATGAGTAGTAGATACTGGGGCCACTAGGCACTAGACACATTTGCGCGAATAGAGACGTAATTCTTAACTACGAAAATGTGACTAATGGAGAAAAAATGTTTATGGGGAATTCTCGAGCCACCAATGTTGCGGAAAAATGGAAAGTCTTGCTAAAATTAACTTCTGGGAAAATAATTGCCCTACAAGATGTACTTCATGTTCCCGATATTCGTAGAAATCTAGTGACCGGGTCTTTGTTGAACAAAGTTGGCATTAAGCTTGTGTTTGAGTCTGATAAACTTGTACTTACTCATAATGGGGAATTTGTTGGGAAAAGTTTTTGTAATGGGGGTTTATTTGTACTTGATGCTTCTGCTGAATTGAATAATAAGAATGCTTCTTTTGTTTATATTGTTGAATCTTTTGATATGTGGCATGCTAGATTAGGACATGTGATCGTCGCTTCTATTAAAAAATTGAAACAACTTGAACTTATACCTAATCTTGCAAATACTGAGTTTAACAAATGTAAAATTTGTGTAGAAGCAAAACATGCTAAGAAACTTTTTAAAAGTATTGAAAGACAAACTGAACTACTTGAGTTAATTCACACTGATCTAGCTGATTTTAAAAATACTATGAGTAAAGGTGGTAAGAAATATTATATTTCCTTTGTAGATGATATGTCTAGATATACTCGTATTTATCTCCTTTCCTCTAAAGATGAAGAGGAAGAAATATTTATTAAATATAAAGCGGAAGTGGAAAATCAGTTAGAAAGAAAAATTAAAAGACTTAGATCTGATCGTGGAGGTGAATATAATTCGGGAAGTCTTTAAAAAATTTGTGAACTAAATGGAATTATACATGAAACTTCTCCTCCTTATTTTCCACAGTCTAATGGAGTCGCGGAAAGAAAAAATAGAACACTTAAAGATATGATGAATGCAATGATAATTAGTTCTGGTTTACCTTCTAATATGTGGGGAGAAGCTTGCCTTTCTGCAAATCATATTTTAAATAGAGTTCCACATAAAAAGATAGACTCTACACCATATCATTTATGGAAGAAACATGCACCTAATTTGGGGTATCTTAAAGTGTGGGGGTATTTAGCTAAAGTAGCAATACCAGAATTTAAAAAGAATAAAATTGGACCTAAAACAATGGATTGCATATTTATAGGATATGCTTCTAATAGTGTTGTTTATAGATTTTTGGAAATTAAAGACGCAACTAATAATTATCAAAATAATTCAATTTTGGAAACTAAGGATGAATTTTTTGAAAATATATTTTCAATAAAAATAAGAGATGAGGGCAATCCTTCTTCAAGTGAACATCTTAAAAGGAAAGATAAAGAATATGTACCTGCATCTACTAGAAGTAAAAGGCAACGTTTTGAGAAAACTTTTGGTCCAGATTTTATAATTGCTTTTATAACTAAATATGATCCTAAAACTTATAAAGAAGCAATGAAATCAATTGATGCAAATTTTTGGAAGGATGTGTTATTAATAGTGAATTAGATTCTATAATGTCTAACCATACATGAGAATTAGTTAATTTGCCTAGAGGATGTAAACCTATTAGGTGTAAATGGGTGTTTAAAAAGAAATTAAAAGTTGATGGGTCTATTGATAAGTTTAAGGCAAGACTTGTAGTAAAAGGGTTTACTCAAAAGGAAGGTTTTGATTATTTTGACACTTACTCACCAGTAACTAAATTAGCAACTATAAGAATTTTAATTACTTTGGCTTCTATTCATAAATTGATAATTCATCCAATGGACGTTAAAACTGCCTTTTAATTTGAATGGAGAGTTAAATGAAGAAATATATATGTGTCAACCTGAAGGGTTTGTTGTTCCAGGTGAAAAACAAAAAGTGTGTAGACTTGTAAAATCTTTGTATGGTTTGAAACAAGCACCAAAACAATGGAATGACGAATTTAATAAAACTCTTTTGTCTAATGAAATTGTGACAAATGAATCTGATAGTTATGTCTATAGTAGATTCAATGGAAATTGTGGTGTGATTATTTGTTTATATGTGGATAACTTACTAATATTTGGTACTGATGAGAAAGTTGTGAAAACTACTAAAGATTTTTTATCTTCTAAATTTGACATGAAAAATTTAGGAGAAGCAGATTTGATTCTTGGCATGAAAATAAATAAACATGCAAATGGTTTAGTTTTATCACAGTCCCATTATGTGGAAAATATTCTTAAGAAATTTAATTTCTTTAATGAATAGCCATTAGGAACCCCTTATGACTCTAGTGTGCATTTAAAGAAAAATAAAGGGAATGATATTGCACAAATTGAATATGCTAGAATCATTGGTAGTGTAATTTACTTAATGAACTATACTCGACCTGATATTGCATATGTCATTAGTAGACTTAGCAGATATACACATAATCCTTCACAAGATCATTAGAATGCATTGTCACGACTAATGAGGTATTTAAAAGGAACAATTAATGTAGGTATTTAATGTAGCTGTTTCTTGGAAATCTGCTAAATAAACTTGTACTGCTAGATCTACTATGGAATCTGAATTTATTGCTTTAGAATTGGTAGGTACAAAAGTAGAGTGGATAAGAAATTTATTGGCTAATATACCATTGTGGTACTATAAACCAATTCCTTCTATTTCTTTGTATTGTGATTCTCAAGCAGCTATTGACAGGGCAATGAACCATGTTTATAATGGAAAACATAGACATATTCGTTTGAGGCATAATATTGTACGAGGACTGATCAGTAACGGGGTTATTTCTATGGAATTTGTGAGGTCTGAAAAGAACCTAGCGAATCCGCTTACTAAGGGATTGAGTAAAAAGGTAGTCCAAAAAGCATCTAGAGGGATGAGACTATTGCCAACATTTTGAGTAAATAATATGTGATGGAAACCCAACCCATGTGATTGGAGATCCCATGAATTGGGTTCAATGGATAACAACAAGTCATATAATTATTTAATTAAATCACTACAATTATTTATATTTCTCCCTGTGTGTATGTGGTGCTTACTGACAAATTGTGATAGGATGAATCATTTAGATTCTTAATGAAGCTCATAACCCTAAAGGGTGGTGTATGTCAGTTTACACTTGATGGGTTCACCTATATAAAGGTGGAGGTATAGGTCGCTTCCTATGAGAATCTTTGGCAAACTCTCTAGAGCCTTTATGAAAATTTAGGATATGGCGCATGGTCTAGAACGCGCCCAACCGCGGACTTGTGTGGATTTATGATTTTTAGATATGTGTGCAAGTTCAATTGATTGTATCATAGATAATGGGTTCAAGAATATAGTTCACCTATAATCTATAATAGTGAGCTTATTCCACTAAATGTCGATTCAAACTCACAAAGTATCGACGTTATGTATCTAAAATCCATTGCCCTTCTTTCTTCCTTTTAATTTTTCTATCTTTGATAATTTTGAATCATGTGGGGGATTGTTGGTTATGCTTCAAACTTATGGTTTTATCAAAGTCCCATATTGTCTATTTTGAAAACATTCTTTGGGTATATTAGCATATGTTGGCTTGGATTTAGTAACATGGTTGGAAAAAAGGGATGGGCTCGCGCACATGAGGATGGCTAAGGAATTGGGCTAGGCCAAGCTTGGTTCTTAGACTTTCGATCAAAAAACCTTAGTGCGTGTGTGCGCGCATTACGCCCGCGCAAGGGGGGTGCTGATCCGGTGGATTATACCTTGCGGGTGCACCCAGGTAGCCCACTGTTTTGCTTAAATTCATAACTTTTATTTCTTTTAATACCAAGCCTAATTGTCTAATTTATAATACCCTAGCCGTTTCTGATTAGCGTTATTTTTCCCCAACATTCATAACTTTGTTCTTCACAGAAAATACACAGCGTATAACTTCTTCTTCTTACTATCTCTAAATACTCTGTTAATTGGGCAATCCACATAGACAAGTCCAAAGTCTCTTTGTGTGAGTACACACGATCGGAGGCTTCACCGTTGAATCCTGGAGGGTGATCGCCGGCAGCCCATTTGTACCTGTGATTAATATCAGTGGGGGCGAAATCACTTTTTTAGGACAGTAGCTTCGCTACGCCTCGGTTTCTATCATCTACGAGATAAGTTATTCCAATTTTACTTTTCAGTTCATCTTGTTAATTCTGCTCTATATATATTCCAAATCTACAACTCAACTAGATGGGTAATGTAAAAGATAAAAATTAGCAAGAAGGGGCATAGCAAGTGTCATGAGCTAAGGGGTTGTTAGGCTACAATTGGGGCCACGGGACCAAGCAAGGTCACACCAAACTTAGCTGATCCTCAAAGGACCAAGTCAAGCTTGGCTGCCGGCATAGAGAGACAACAAGGGGCTGCTAAACCAAATCAAGCCATGCTATGGAGCTGTTATGTAACAAAAAAGGGTTGTTTGACGCACTTAGTCAAAAAGGGGTTATTTTGATATTATTTTTAAATGTAAGAATATTTAACACATTAGTATATATAAATGAGACTATAAATGATTATGGGAACTATAAATTATCCAAATAAGTTTTAGTAACACCCAAGACATGTAATACACTATAAATATTCCTTAAACACTTGAGTTATGTATAAAAAACATAGAATGCCAAATACTAAACTTCGAGTGGATTATAAACTAAGGATATATGGAATTCATGAACTGGGATTATATCAAACCCTATTAAAGAGGAAAATGATTATTTTAAGAAAATGGATGAGGTATTTAAAAAATGTATCAAATATCTCAATAGTAATATCACAAACCAAATATATGATCTATGTGGTTATGTGTTATGTAAGTATACATGTTATATGATTTGGATACTTGGATAATGTATTTGAAAATGCAAATATAATTGTATAGGATCTGTGAGAACAAGTTAAGATGAATTTCTATATCCATAGCTCACAGTCAAGGCAAGTATCTAAATCTTACTCTTTATTGAGCAAGTATTTTGAATTTATTCATATGTAGACAAGTTCTCTAAATTCTGAAGTGTCTCTCATTTATTTTTGAATAATACAAGGTAATAAAACCTTTTTATTACAATGAGCTTCAAGAGAATAGTGACAACCCCAAAATAGGTCCATACCATCCAACCCATTCTGAGTCGCCAAATACATGGTATAGAAAACAACTACAACTTTATTACAATAATTGTCGTACAAAATACAACAACACATATGCTGTGAGTTTGGATACAAATATATACCAAATGTGACACATGTCCCAACCGTGGATAGCACGTCACAGTGACACCTTACATAAAGGTATAGTCAAAAACTGTTTTAAAAATTAAAATCTTTGGGAAGTGCTCAAGGAAACCTTCGTACATAAGAGGCCATGCGTCTAGGTTATGATAGATATCATATGGTCACAGAATTATCCTTGGTTGACCCAATTGACCCCAAAGAAAAATAAGAAGATTACTATCATATTCTTCCCAATGGTAAGTCTTCTCTTGACATATCATTATCTCCACTGTCTCTAATTGAGAATTATACTTCAAACAAACACCAAGATTATATAGGTAGTGCTCGTATATATACTCAGCAAGTAGATGAACACATCCCTGTCTTATGATGATACGAGGTTGTATGTCATTAGACATCTTGTATGATAGTGACAAAACACCCTTCCAACGTTGGGTTACGCTCACCTCAACAAATTATAGACCACCACTGCTCTATTCCCCTGTTATCCCCACCCAACCCAACTACACTTTTATTACACGAAAGGAATTGTGAAGCAAAAGGGTGAAACCAACTAGCTCATAAAAGAATATCATGACTAAAGATAATTAAATTATCAATAGCCTTCATCAGTAATAAATCAAAGATTTAGAACATATGGTAGATGATAAAAATTTCCAACCATAGTTGCAGCGGAACGAGCAATCCATTAGAAGAGTCAAATAGACCATAAAGTCTATTATCTTCTCCATGTTAAAAATCCACCAACAATGTTTATCCCTGTAACATCACTCAACAGTTCCTTTCCACAATTATATGAATAACTCATAATCATAATTGTGGTTCTAAATTCCTCTTCTCATCCAGGACGAAGATAATTTTCATAATCTATCTTCACCTGAAACATCAAAGATCATGGTTATACCAAATCACATTTCTTGTTCATAATCATACTGATAAATTCATCTTTGCATTACGGGACAAAGATATTCGTCAACAGACCATCTTTGCACAACGGCCAAAGATATTCAACAACATGTCATCTTTGCACTACGGGCCAAAGATATTCATCAACAAACCATCTTTGCACTAGAGGCCAAAGATATTCCTCAACAGTTCATATTTGCACTACAGGCCAAATATATTCATCAACAGTTCATATTTGCACTACAGGCCAAATATATTAATATCTCAAAGAAATATATAATCATTTCAGAATTTATATAAACAATAATTATAACCATGTTGATTATTTCACCTTTGCACTTAAGCTAAAAAGATATTCAATTATAAATTCAATGGTCAGCGATCATACCAAATCACAATTCAACTTTTCACTTCTTGGCCAAAGAGAACCCTAGTCATGATCATACCAATAATCTACCCATCTTTATACTCAAGTGAAAGAGAATTTCAACATCAGGGTTATAAAAATGTTATATATGATAATAAAAATAATATGATCAACATATAGTTTTAATCTCAAGATTAATATTCATAAATCAACTATAATTTGGTTAGAAAAAGAAACTAATTTTGTCATGAATAGTAACTCGTGAATAGTAACCCATGAATAGTAACTCGACACAAAAAGTTAGAAATTCCACAATAAAATCCATACCAATATTTCGGTATAATGATATTGAAATAACATTTCTTAAACTTATAAACAATTTATTTTAATAATTTACACTTTACTAAATAATGCATTTAATCATTCTAAAATGCCAAACTTATAAGATTTCATTACCAATAACCAAAACCCTCATCAAAAATTAGCATATAACTCATGTATGATTCTCAAGCCATAAAATCATATTTTCCAATTTTTTTACTTCACATAACATATTTAATTCTTTTACTCATAACTAGACCATTTTTATGAAAAATACCAAATCAGTTCCAAAAATATTTCTTTTCTGAAATTTAGCAGAATATAGTCCCATATTGAACATATATTTTTCTCAGAATTTTTTAAATTCATTTACTATTTTTCATATGACCAAAACCGCCGAATATTTAGACATTTATCACAAATTGTACTTTTATCTAAAAATTCCGAAATTCATAGAGTACACTGATATTATATAGATGTACTCCCAATAAAAATTTCATCAATTTTGGAGTTAACCACAAGGAGTTATAAGCGGTTATTTTTAAAATAATCTTTTCCCGTAAAATTCATAACTCTTAATCTATACATCCAAAAATTGCCATTTTTGGACAAAATCAATAAAACTCATCAAATTATTATTTCAAATTTTTCCAGAATTTTTGAAGGTCAGAAAAATTACGAAACTGAAAAATATAACAACCCTTAAAATCCCTTACTATCCTTTACCTCAAAAAGAGCAAAGACTTCCGATCGGATATCGGATATGATTGACAAGGAAACTTGCAGACCGATAAATATCAACTCACCAAGTATCAAAATACTCACAAAATACACTCAATAATCTAGAGAAAAAGAGAAACTTATGAATTACGGTGTGATTTTCAATTCTAACTTAGCTCTCTATTTATAGGAAAATGTTAACACGTGCAGAAGCCAGACTTGACACGCTGCTACACGATGGCTTTACACGCTACTATTCCACCCACCAAAAATCAGCCATCTTCCCCAACAACCAAAAGTGGGGCCCACTCATTTCTAGAATTTTCCACCAAAATCATTTATAAACCTAATTTTCGAATCAGTCACCTCTTAAAATTCATAACAAATCATTCGTTCATTTTTAACGGTTCAAAATTTATGGACATATACTCAACTTATATATGTATAACATGTCCAAAAATCACAACGATCCAACGGTCAGATTAAAAATTATAACTCACACAATAAAGATGTAAGAACACTGATTTCATCTTTTAATACCTCCAATCCAACAAATACTGATAAAACACATCAACATTATCTCCTTCATTTATAACCACATAAATAAATCCATCATTTATATCCACATCAAATAAATATTTCTTTATCATATAAATCAATAATTAATTATTCACAAATAATATTACAGAATCACAATAATGACAACCAGGCAGTTCTCAGGAAAGAGGGGGCTTTCCGATAAGAATTTCTCCTTACTGGCGCGCAATTAGGTGACCAACCTCTCCTTGACAGAACTTTCTAGATATTGTCAATAATGCTATCTAATAATATTATTCAAATAATATGAATTATTGATTTGATAATGGAGATACTGTGTAGTGAAAATTATTGAGCAACAATAATATAAAATATCAACGCATCAATTATTGAATCAATAAAATAAAATATTGAACAGTAATCACTGTAACAATTATTGACTAGTGCCTTCTTACGTAAGAATCAATAATTCAACAATACTGTGTAATACCGTGTGCTACTGTGCAACCACGCGTATTTCTGTATTTTTAACCACCGGGTATTCCAACAGTGTTAACGGTAACAACTACGCTGTTATTTATAAAAACTCAATTTTGTCGTTTTCTTCATTCGACAGTTATTCTGTTTGGGGCCCACAAATGACTGCGCCGTCGTACGAATATTCCTCGATAGAAAGAATATTCCACGACCAAACGACTATTCCCCGACAACAATGAATATTTTATAACCACTTGTGTATTTTGAAAAAAAAATTCATATCTCATCCTTAACTTTAAACTTTTAACAATTTAATCATTTACTGAATTGTAATTATAAGAAAAATTGAATACTTTTATTTCATAAAATTCGGGGTCTTACAGAATAGTTAAGATGTTATCATGTATATAAGATGAAATTCAATATGCATGAACAGTTTAAAGATAGTCTAAACCATTTGTTCTACCTAGACATAGATTAAAGTATTTCAATTCTTTTATATTAAGTCTTGAAATAGTTTTGTGATATGATTTAAGCTGTCCAGCTATATTGATATAGTTTGGATTCCAGTCTGAGAATGAATAATCCCTAAATTGGAATATTTTATATTGCACTCTGAGAGTGGTGACGTTGAATATATTGTTCTGTTTAAAATAGTATTGATCAATACAGGGCATAAATGGCAGATCACCTACTGTGCCCGTAAGACAAGATGATTCACAGATGAAATTCTGATAGGACCTTTTCAAGAAATGGAAAAGAATGTTCATGATCTTGTGACCTCTCAGCTATTCAGATATTGATATGTTGTTTCATTGATATGAATGATTCAAGATTTATTTGTTTTACAATTTTGTTACACTATCAAAGCATGCTTCATAGAAAATATTTATTTCTTGTTAAGATATTTACAAATGTTATTACTCTCTGAGCAATTGAATTATCATTCTTACTTTGTATTAAATATTTTCAACCAGTCAGGATCGAGTAGATGAATCTGGTAAGGATATATAAAGGGAAAAGAAAAGTTACTGAGTAGTTGAGATATTATGTAATAGATAGTTTGTATATTGTAAATACTTAACTATCATGTAATAAGAATTTAAAGGTCATCGTACCTGGGTAGTCAAATTCTGATGTAATAACTTTATATAAGTTTGATGTTTTATTATGTTGAATGGTAGTTATCGTGAAGCACTAAAAAAGAATTTCAAGTACCCATATACAGTAAAACCTCTATTTAAGAATACTCTATATAAGAATAACTTCTATAATATTATAAAAAAAATTGGTCCCAATTTGGGCCAGTTATAAATAGGAATAACCTCTAAATTGTAATATGTTATATATTTTTAAGTCCCGTATTAAGAAACTATACCTCTATATAGTAATAATTTCATATATATATATATATATATATATATATTGTAGGCAAGGAAATCGTACCTTGCTAAGGTTAGGGTTTCGTGTTGGCTGAGAAGGAGAGAAATCCACGAAGAGCACGGAATTGATTGATTGATTGAAGAGGGGAGAACGACAGGTGGGCGATTACTCCAACGACGCGTGGCAAAACCCCTAGAATCCAGAAATCGGGTTAGGGTTATTGGGATTCCAAGAGCCTTCTTGTTGAGTCCCTTGAGTTGAGAGCGAGTGTCCCAAACCCTGTAGTGCTTTTAGGTGGAATATGCAAGCCTGAAGTTACCAAAAGAGTCTGAGTCCTATGTCTGGAGAGAGGTCCAAACCCTTTAGTGCTTTTAGGTAGAAAATCCAAGCCTTTAAGTCACCAAAAGGGTCCAAGTCTTGTGTCTCTAGAGAGAGGCCTTTTCCAATGGAATGGAAGGGGTATTTATAGGGTTCTCTGGAAAGTAGTTATGTGCAAGGCACATGCTTTCAGGGAAATTCCAGAAATACCCTTTAGTCATTAGAATAATGCCCATATTGCCCTGTCCTTCTAGCCACCAATCCAATCCCTCAATCAATTCCCAAAACAAGCCGCCTCCACGAGTCTTCTGCCTCGGGACACGTGGAGGCTTCTCCCGGGTCTAGCACATTTATTTTTGACTTTTCCATCTTCATTCCATTAGGTTATGCGAACTCTAATTTGCACATTTAATGAGGTCGTGGAACCCTAATTGTGCATTTAATTCAATTAGGTCATGTGAACCCTAATTTTGCACTTGGGCCCACATTTGCCCCCTGCGCGAGAGTCGCATTCCCAAATAGACGATCGTGTAAAAAAATTATAAGCCTTTAAATGATTTTGCAGGGCTCTTTCTTGGACAAATTGGGAACTTCTCCAAAAATCTTTCCATAACTTGCCCAATATTTGTTTCCTTATTTTTTTCTGGCAATGGAAACAAGGAAATATAATCAAATATAAATAAATTTTAATCTAATAAAATCCTTCTTTTGGTAAATCAGACCTTAATTAATTTTATTTTTTTCAAAAATAAAATCAAATCTTAATCTTATGTTGGAAAATACAATCAAAGATTTCTTTGTTTTGGAAATAAATCAAATCTTAATCTTATTTTGGAAATAAAATCAAAACTTTCTTTGTTTTGGAAATAAATCAAATCTTTCTATATTTTGGAAATAAACCAAATCTTTCTTTACTTGAAAGTAAAAGATTTTACTTATTTATTTATATATATATATATACATATATATATATATATAAATATATATACATATATATATATATATATATATAAATAATCTATTTTCAAAAATTACCCCTTGTTGGGAATAAAACTAAATCTTCTTTATATTTAGCAAATAATATCTTTATATATTTTTATTTAGAAATGAATTCAAAGATATTTATCTTTTGGAAAATCTTCGCGGCGAAGGAGTATTCATTTCAAGCAGTTGATTGATAAAGCAACAGGACCTCAAAGGTATGAATGGTAACAGCCCCTAGGTAGTTGAGGCTTACATGGTCGAAGCCTACATGGCCGAAGCCTACATAATTTATTTTTATTTTTTAAGGGGTGAAAAGAACGACCCCTAGGTGGCCTAAGGCAACATGGTCGCCCCCTAGGTGGCCTAAGGAAACATGGTCGCGCCCTAGGTGGCCTAAGGCAACATGGCCTAGGGAAACAATGAAGTTTCACTACTAGAAAATCGACTTTATAGCGACGGTCGTGGCCATCGTCATATAGCCAAAAAAAGACTTCGCTAAAAGTTTTAACGACGATTCGTGGTAAATCGTCGCCATAAAACCCATCGGTAAAGCCTATAGCGACGGTCTTTTGGCCTATAGCGAAGGTCACCGACTCTAGCTATAGGTCATGGAAAAATCGTGTATTTGCTTTCTTTACTAATCTGGCCGCTAAGAGTTATTGCTACTACTCACGGCCGTAGCTATAGATGTCTATAAGCGACGCTTTCGATGACCGTCATATAGGAATGTGTTATATAGAACACTATAGCTACTATCGATGACCGTCATATAGCCTTTTCATATTATAAAAAAATTAATAATGCACATTTATTCAACAAACACAAATACAATATAAAATAAAATATAAAAATATTATATACATCATTTAAAATCATTCACATTACAACATTACAAGCATCACAAACAAGTACATTGTCCACCTCGTTAATGATGTCTCTCTAAAATGATGTCTCTCTGCTTCTAATCTTAAAAGATGTATCTACTGCTTCAGAAATGCTAATGAACAAGAATCCCTTCCAAGATCACTTCTAGGTAGTCCACCGAAACCAAAGGTCTTACTTCACTTTGGTGGGAAACCGATATAGTAAAGGTGTTGAGTTTGCTTTGTTGAGACTTGACCTAAGCGTGAAGAGGGTTGGAAGCCTCCTAAAAAGCCGGAGGTTGACGTGGTTTTTCCGAAGAAAGCATTCAACGACATGAGATGTTCCACAATTTTTAGTAATGGTGATTGTCAATCATTACGTAATGGTGATTGCCAGTTTCTTCGATGTTATTCATGCAGACTCCTCCTATATCTTGATCTTGGTCACCATGTTTAACACATTTGATAGATCTCCCTGCAATTAAAAAAAAACTTTAAACTAGAAAAGAGAATGGATAAGCAAAAGGAACTTACAATCCATTTGTCTGTACTGTACCTAAGAACTTCCTGGAATGCTCCATATCCTAAAATAAGAAGAAATCCCTCAAACACTTGAAGATATAACACATGCAATTGGTAATTGAATATTATACAAAAGTTTTGCACATAGTAACTTGCATGTAATCCATCCTTTGGTGAAATTGATTTCGCTTTCTCAAGGACGTGTTGGTTCAGATAGAAAACCTCGTAAACTGAACTAGATCTGAGCAAAGCCTTTTTTATTCTCTCATTTGTCAAGTTTGAAAAGGAGGCCAATGTAAAATTGGGAGGGGAAGTAGATCGCACTATGCAAATATCTGCAATATTTATAGGTGAAAGATTACCCTTATTGGAACCATGTAGCCAGGACAGCACAAACGTGCACATACACTCCTCTTCTATCTTCTCAAATAAATGATCCTTATAGTCCACCTATCAAATCCAGGAAGAACAATAATACGTAAGAGGAAAATAACCAAAGAACTCTAAATTGTTCTTCTGAGCCCACAATATCGTCGCCTATCATTTAAAGTAAATTCGTGTTGTACACATTGTGGGATTACTAACAAATATCTACTATATAGCGCGTTATAAATAAGAAACATTAGCAACATCTAAAGTTAAGTCTATGCTCAGTTAATGAGAGAAATTACAAATTCTACATTAATAAAGGAACTATTATTTAAAAATAAATTCACACATCTAATAGCTATATTAATGTGACAACTCTACTTTACTAGATGAGCAGTGTAGCCAATACAATTAAGATAGGTATTTAAACAAAAATTTGGTAGATTATAGTCTACAGATCATACCATCTTTTAAGGAGTAGACAGCTACAAAAGACAGTCACTTTAATTAAGAACAGGTGGGGTAATATAACCTTTTCATTACTGTTACCAGGAAACAACTTAGTTTTATGGTTTCTGCTAATAGGTGGAATAATATAACCTCTTCATTTCTTTTGGACAGGTAAAGAATACTCAAAAGGTGTCCACAGGGTGCAGACAATACAAACTAAATAAAAAAATACACCAAGTCTAATTTTAAAGAAGCTGTGATATTGAGCTTACTTGTCTAATTTTCTCAATTCCTGTGGCAGCAATGAAGTCGGGAAGTTAAAATGGATGCTTCTCAATACCATGCTTCCCCTGCAATATAATTTAAAAAGTGATGAGGCACCACAATATGATTAAGAAAATCTGCAGTTAAGCTTGATCAATTATATCTCAGACTGCTATAAATCGCAAGTAGCCCAAAAGTTTCAGTAGTATAGAAAAAATATTTCCCGAGCATTATGCACAACGCAAAAAGATCTGAAAATACAAGGGCAGATTAATTAGCATCCTGTTGGTAAACAATCCCAAGTATTTAGCATTCAAAGATACCCTATCCCATACATGTTTAATATCAAAAAATGGCATCATGTGCTTAATTCCAACCCATACTAGCAAAACATATTAAAAGGGAAACCATTAAGGGTCCCTCTTGCCAAACACCATATATAATGCATCTAAACATGGACCCATAGTAGACGCACCTACAAAAATTTTCTTTTCTGACACCAATGTCTTGAATCTGAACCAGTATTCGATACGATTTCGTAAATACCCGGTGACTTAGGGTCTGCAGAGGTGGCATCCCACACCTGAAAAACATTCAGACCTGTAAATTAGAAATGATGATTACATTTTACAAAATAATAATGATAATAACAAGATAATATCAACAACAAAAATAACATTACCACTACACTACTCAACAAATAATAACCACCCCAACTGCTGATTCATCTACTTAGTTGTAATATATATATATATATATATATATATATATATATATATTCTTTTTCTTTTTCTGGCCATACTATAAATTACGAGAAGTCTGAGAAATTATATAAAACGACGACGGTGCATTGAAGATAAAATAAACTATAGTGAGGCCTTTGAAAGAATTACCTTCTCAAAAACTAGCTTTGCATTGCAAATTATTATCCTCAGAGGCCAACCCCTACTCCCAGTGTATTGACCGCATTCAAACAATTTGGAAATCTATTAGTTTTCCAAGCCCAACCACCCAAGTCAACCTATAATATTTTGCTACATATCCATTAAAGCATGCCCCTATATTATCACTAAATAACCCAACTGATAATGAAACATCATAAACATGATAATTTTAGCTATACTGCAATTTCTTTTACATTCTCTTCCACTAAAACAAGTAACATGGTAAGCACATCTTGTATTCTACAAAGTACAAATAAAGATCGTTATTATAAGACCCCAACTTATTATTAATGAAATTTAATTTCCTCTATTTATTATTTTAAAATAGTAAGGGTTGATTTGATTAATGTGGATAGTTAGGGGTAAAATACGCAAATATTTCAAAATAAGCAAGTGGTTATAAAATATTCATTGTTGTTTGGGAATATTCATTTGGTCGTGGAATATTCAGATCTTTGTCGGGGAATATTAAATGCGACGCAGTAGCGACCATATTGGGCCCATAACGAAAAAGTGATTGGATAAAGAAAATGACAAATATAAGTTGTTTAAAAATAACAACGTAGTTATTCACAGATATAAATCGTTAAAATACTCGGTGGTTAAAACACGAAGCACACGGTATTGCACCAATTATTGATTCTTACGTAAAAGGCACTACTCAATAATGGTTACACGATAATTCTTGCTCAATTATTTTATTGATTTAATTATTGCTTTGCGTTGATATTTCATATTGTTCATTGTTTCAATAATTGTCATTACACAAGATTTTTCATTATCGAAGCAATAATTCATATTATCCTAATAATATTATTAGATAACATTATTGACAATGTCTAGAAAGTTCTCATCAAAGGAGATGTTTGGTCACCTAATTGCGGCGCCAAGAAGGAGAAATTCTTATTGGAAAGCCCCTCTTTCCTGGAACTACCGGTTATCGATATTGTGATTACAGAATATTATTTGTGAATAATTAATTATTGATTCATATGATGAGAAAAATATTGATTTTATGTGGATATAGATGGAGAAAATTTTTAATGTGACAATTGTTGAAAATTGAAATTTTATCTTTTTCCGATAAAATAATTCATTTAAATATATTATTATATTTTAATAATATAATAATGGTGATATTTTTATAACGAATGTGGGATATATGAGTATACTGAGGAGGAAGAGTATTTTTGTTGCAATAAATGTTTAAAACATGTTAAACATGCTCGGTTGGACCCCATTTATTATTTGAAATTTGATTATAAATTTAAAAATCGCCTGGTTGTGGATTTGGTCAATTTTGTTTGGAATTTGGAAAAACTTTATTCTGCAAAGTTGTATAGAATTGAATTTCCTATAAAAAGTCGCGAGATTCAAATTTTCTGGCAAAAGGGCTATTTATTATGAATTATTGAAGCTTCGAAGCTCCGAAATAATTGATTTTTGGAAGTTTAAAATATTTAAAATTAGAAAAACGTTTTTTTTGTTGTTAGTCTTGTGTAGTGGGCTGGTTGGTGGCTGATGTTGGGCAAATTAAGTGTGCGTTGGAAATATATATATATATATATATTATTAATTTATTAAATTTTACTCGCTTTGGTGTTACAACAATTTCATATAAATAGGGTGCTTAGGTTAGAATTAAAAATCACACCGAAACTTGGAAATTTTCTCTCTATATTATCGAGCGTATTCTTGTGAGTATTTTGAGTATACTTTGAGTATTGCTATACGGTGCAAGTTCAAGTCATAGCCTATATCCGGTGTTTCAACTAGAAGTACTAACTTTGTGAGGTAAGGGATATTTTTTTTTTCTCGTAATGATATTATTTCTTCAATATCATTATGCTGAAATATTGATTTGAAGTTTTTTTTGGAACTTTTGGTGTCGGAGTTACTATTCACGTATACGACACTAGTCACGAATACGGCACTATTCATCGAAAAATGAAAATTTTCCCTTTTCGTCTAAAATATCTATTGTGGATACTAGCTTTGATTGTATCCATGTTTTGATCATTCTTGAATTTTACACCACTATAATTATTTTTGAGGTATTTTTGGACATGGATAAAACAAAGTACTAAATCCTTAATCCTTAATCCTTGTCATTTTGTTTCAATTGGATTCGTTTTTTGAAAATATATTTCATCATCCTCGGTCTTAAATGATGATATTATTGAATATCTTTGGCACAGTAGTGTAAAGATGAATGATTTTTGAAGAATATCTTTGGCCCGTAGTGCAAAGATGAATAGGTGTTTAGATGAACATGACCAACTGATGAATATCTTTGGCCTGTAGTGCAAAGATGAATATTTGATTCCAGATATATATTGATTGATGTTACAGGGATAAAAGATAGACGATGAACTTTTAAATTCATACATAGAAGATAGTAGTTTGCATTCTCTACTTAACTCTTCTAATGAATTATTATTTCCGCTGCGAATATTGATTTAAAATTTGTTGTCTATTGTATTCTATTAGATTTTTCTCTGTTGAAGACTAACGATAATTTGTTGTATATTATCTTAGTCATAATATTCTTTACTGGGCTAGTTGAGCTCACCCTTTTCCTTTTTGTTCCATTTTTCTTCTCAGGAGGCGAGAATATAAGCGAAAGTACGAAGTGGGGTATGGAATGAAAGTTCTAGAGAGAGTTGTTTAGTAGTCCTCACCATTTTTGTAAAATAATGTATCAATAAATGTGATGAGGATTTATCTGAGTATAGATATTGTCTAGAAGATAATATTTGTATACAAACTCACAGTTTTATTGTTGTAATAATAAAGTTGTAGTTGTTTCTGTACCATGTATTGACAACTCAGAATGGGTGATGTATACCTATTTTGGGGGCGTCACAGTTATCCAATGCTGCCAAAATGTCACTGACACAAAATCAAACATGTCTAAAGAATACCCCCTCTTTAAATTGTTCTTCCTTCTCTTCATAACTAGAAAGAGCCACAACTTCAACTTAGGCATTTCAGCCAAACATTTGTTGTGTGAGTAAAATTTCTCCATCTCAATAAACAAAAAATATGCATATATATGGTGAAGCTAATTGTAACCATGAGGTATTTACATTAAAAAAATCACTTAGTGGGGTTTCTTTTATATACATACATACATAATAATCGCATCATGACTTGTAAATGAAAATCATAAAAAGTTAAACCCTTGATGCCATTAATTAAAGACTATCCCCTAACTTTATAGTTAAGAGTATTGTTAGTAAACATTTGTAGCTGTGAATACAAAGTAAACATGGCAGAGAAGAAATAAATGGCCACCAATAACAATCCAGATAACATGATAAATAATTTAAAAAGATAAAATGATGAAACAAAAAGAAGAATTTCACTTTTAAACATGGAAGTCATTATCGAAACATTATACTTTCAGTATGAAGCATATAGATCATTAGTACCTGAGATCCCCGACCAATACAAATCTCTTCCTCCCCTCACAATATACTACAAATCACAAAAACAGACAGCGTGTAAGGAAGATTTATATGTACATCAATCTGAAAAGTGTATGGGGGAAAATACCTCATCATAACCTGCCAGAGAAATTTTCTCTTTCTTAAACACCGATGTCTCAAAATCGAGAATAGTCCGATGCTTAATCGTCGGTGCAGACACCATGCGAGCCCAAGAGCTGATCCAGAACCACCAAACCCAAAAAAAGTCAATAGATCTTAAACTAATTCAATCAAATCTAAAATTAATACCTAGCGACCAAAAATTCGTGGTCGACAAAGGAAAATTAACTGGTGTACGACCTCCATATCCTTTTGAATACGTCGAATCGCTTCGAGTACTATTTGGAGTCATGGATCTGGTATTATATCCATTGTCGGAGCCATAAAACGAAGTCGGCGAGGAGGAGCAGGAGCAAGGCATGACCTTTCTTTCTCACTTAGAAAGAGATGTTTAAGGTGGAGAATGGAGATGGAGAAGTTAATTGAGATGAAAGAAAAAGTAGGTCGAGAATATACTGATTTTACGGGAAATAAGTCCGTAAAATGTTTTTGGGAAAGATGGGTGATCTATTCCTACAGCCATACAATGATCCTCGCACTAGACCCTAATAGCGAGGGTTCCGTCCCAACCGTCGGTAAATGTGGTCGCTGCAGCTTAAAATTCTAGTAGTGTTTTGGAGGAGCAATTACTATTTTGATCATAAATTTTGACTCGTTTGGAGTTTCGGGGCCCATAATATATCAAAACGAAGATATCGACAAGCCCTATAAAGCCAACATGACCGAACCCTAGGTGGTCTAAGGCAACATGGCCGAAATCTATGGGAAAAATGAAGTTTTAATGAAAAAAATGAAGTTTTTGGAGGAGCGACTATTTTGATCATAACTTTTGACTCGTTTGGAGTTTTGGAGCCCACAATATATCAAAAAGAAGCTAGCGAGGAGCCCTACAAAGCTAAGATGGTCGAACCCTAGGGGGATCAAACCCTAGGGGGGCTGAACCCTACAAATTTTTTATTTTATTTCAGGACTCCCCAATCTTTCTGTTGTCTTCCGAGCCCCATTACCTTGATTACATCTTGGTTTTTTCCCTCGGATAATAAAGAAAGACTTGACGTTTCGTCCACAAAGAACACGAAGGAAGAAAAAATGCTCTACATGCAGTGAAACCGCTCCAGATGGCCAAACCCCTAGGGGGTGAACCCTAGGGAGCCGAATCCTTGGGGGGCCGAACCCTAGGGGGCGAACCCTAACTCTTTCTGACATTTTTTCATCTTTTTTTCAGGTGTTTTGAAGCTTTACTCTCGAATATTCCTCTTTGGCATGGTGAGCACTTCGAGCTCAAGCACTTTATTTGACGTCCCTTCCTTGCTTCTTTAGATCCCTTATGCTGAACTCTTTTCTTTTTTTTTTTCTTGCAGGCCCTCCCTGTTGAATATTCTGCAGACTTGGGAACAACCAAGGAGGCCCCGTTTCTCAATGATTGGGAAAGGGTTCCCCTCCTTTGGTCTTTTCGTCGTCTTTTGGAAGCAAGTCCAAACTTATGTCCGTACAACTTTTCCTCCACCATAGAAGGAAGGCTTGTTTCTATATCCAACGGCTTGTGGAAGTTGGGATGACTTCTTGTCTGATTCATCTAACCACCTTCAAGAATAGAAACATTGGATCGACTAGCTACTTAGGAATGCTGATTATGTGGATAGCTTTACATCCAGCTATGTAGGAACATTCGTATCCAATAGGACCATGGTGTTTTTCTATCTACATATTCATCACTGCTTGGGGTGAATGCACATTTACTCTGGAGGATTTCTATGTCATCTTTCAGTAAGTATTTGCCCCCTGCGCTTGAGTCACGCCTTTGGTGAGATGATCGCGCAAAATATTGTAAGTGTTGAAGTCTTGATTCAAGTGTCTGAACACTTCGCGGGTCTTGATGTTTTGCAATCCTCGAAAACGAAAGTCCTAGGAGAGGGAACCTCTAGGGAGCAAACCCTAGAAGGGCGAGCCTTATAGGAGCTCTCCTAGGATATTTTGAAAATCTTCGATCTAATCTTTCTTACCATCTCTTGAAATTTCTCTTTCTTTTGGAATCAAGAAGTCATTGAGAACCAAACATTTCGTGAAGGCCTGATAACTTCGAAGGCCTGATAGCCTCGAAGTCCTGCTGATAGTGTTGAAGACCTGCTGATAGCATCGAAGGCCTAATAATAGCCTTGAAGATCTACTGATAGCCTCGAAGACCTGTTGAGGGCCTCGAAGACCTGCTGATGGCCTCGAAGACCAAGCTTTAGGTTTTCCTTTATCTTCAATTCGACAGGTCATGACCTTTGGATCATGAACTGTCGTAGTTCTTTTCATTTCATGTATCAGAAAATGATGTATATTTATTTCATACAAACTAACACTTGAATCTATACTTTTCTTTTCTTTTTTCTTTTTTTTTCTTTTCTTTCTTTTTTTTTATAAGAAATTTAAAAAAACGTTTAAGTATAAGTGAAAGTTTGTCAATTTATTGATAATAAAATTGCTTTTAACGAAAAGCATAACGTTTCATATATAATAAATTTTGCTTTTGTCGGTGAAAGCATAACGTTCACCACTTTTAGAGATAAAGTGTAACTTTTTCGGGTCTAAGGGCTTATAGTCCGGTGACTCATTCACTTTTGATAATAAAGTGTAACACTCGGGTGCCTCGTCACTTGGGTCGTCCAATTTCTTGGCAAGTGCAGTCTACGAGGACTTAAAAATGGGTGCCTCGTCACTTGGGTCATCCAATATTTTGGCAAGTGCAGTCTACGAGGACTTGAAATCGGGTGCCTCGTCACTTGAGTCATCCAATTTCTTAACAAGTGCAGTCTACGAGGACTTAAACTCGGGTGCCTCGTCACTTGGGTCGCCCAATTTCTTGACAAGTGCAGTTTACGAGGACTTGACCACCGTTTAAAGTGGACCACCATCTTGGGTGGTTTTTTTTTTTTGGTCAATTCTTGTGCCTCCTCCCTTGGTCATCCAATTTACTTGGCAAAGGATATTCCTGAGGACTTAAACCACCATTTTTGGTGGACCACCATCTTGGGTGGATTTTTAATTCATCTATAGTTCAAAGTTTGTTCGATGGTACGTAGAGCCAATATTTGAGTTCTTGACTTTCGGGACTACCCCATGGGTGATGGTGTTGCACGTTTCTTCTCCTAGTTCAATCTCCCCGGCCGCCAGTTTCTCATGGTATATCCTTCGTAGACTGTAACAGTCCATAGTGGAATGCCCTGCGTATTGGTGGTATACACAAAAGTCTGATCTTCTTTTCATTTCTTCAGTTACAACCGACCGGGGCCTTGGAGGCTTCACCACTCCGTGCTCCACCCATTGTTTGTCTGCAGTTCTCTGACGCCTTCTTCTCATTGCATGTGATAGCCTCCTGGAATCGGCATTGTATATACTTGTCCCCATGCTTTTCTCTGCTTCATTCAAATTTCTCATTCTTCTCCCTTTTGCCCCCCGTGGTTTTGACTGAGAATCCACCAAAGCCACAGTTGATGTCCTCTTGCTCTTCCATGTATCCATCGCATGGCTGGTGGGAAATGTCATGATTCCCCCCAAGTCTTGTGCAAAAGATGAGAGGGTCGCAAATGAATCGCACGCCTTGGTAATGAGGTGGGGCTTGAAGGCGTCTAAAGCACCATTGTTGCATATGCTAACCAAGTTCTTTTCTTCAATTGGTTCTACACACTTCTGTGCTTGGGCCCTGAACCTGTCAACGTAATCTGACAACTCCTCATTCGGCTTCTGCTTAAACCGCATGAGCTCTACAATGGTTACTGTTTACGCATTACAGAAAAACTTCTTAAAAAATTGTAATTTTAGGTCATCCCAATCATGGACTGACCCCTTCTCCAAATTATAGTACCAACTGAAGGCATTATCCGTCAAAGTCTTGTTGAATTCCCGCATCAACAAGTTGTGGTTCTTCACTTCATCATATCCTAGCCACGGAGACATCGACTCTACAAACCTAGCAATATGTTCCCTGGCATTTCCTTTCTCTCCGTTGTATTTTGGAAATTATGGCGGATGCTCAATATACCCTGTCGGGTAAGGTTGCCTCTGAATGTGTGTCAGGTAAGGTGGAGTAAAGTCTAACTCCGAGGGTCGGGATGTCTGCCTGCGAAGTTGATTGATCACATCGATCATATCATTTTTCGTCACGTACTAGCTCGTGGCATGAACTCTCTGTGGTATAGAAATTGGCTGATGTACACTGACATCATGTAAATTCTGTATCGGTTGTGCTTGTGGGCCGGTTCGTTGAATGAGGTTTGGGATGGTTGGCATCTGCACTGGTGAAAATACAGGGATAACAGTTGGAATGATGTTTGTCTTAGGCTGGCTGACTTCCAATCTGGGTTGTGGAGCGTCACCACTATTTTGAGGTTCCAAGTGGATGATTGGGACGGACTAATTCTCCATCAATGGAGGTGCTATCTGATTCTCCTTATTGTTGATATCGTTGTTGTTTTCCTCCACTCCTGCCGATTCTCCTTGTGAATTGTCTGGGAACATAGCCTTGAAAGCGGGAATCTGCATCAACTACTGGCAAAAATTTCTCATTTCCTCTTGCTTTCTCTGCATCTCCAGCATCATAGCCATCATCATCCATTGTTCTTCCCGTGCTTCCTTCAACGCCTTGAGCATCTCCAGTTGCACAGCATTTGTCTGCTCTCCTCTTTCTTCCTCGATTTGCCATCCCGCGCCTGTCTGCCTGACATTCTCTGGTTGTTTCTCAGCCGTGTATGGTGATGTTGAACTTCCTTCTGATGCGTCTTCAAGGATGGGTTGATTAAGATTTAGATTCACGCCTTGGAAAGCTTGACTTGCTTGCCTTGGAACTAGACCTGGTGAGGTAATGATGTTTGTTGGTGAAGCTCTTCCGGTTGTTCTCCCACTTCGAGTTCTGGGCATACCCTTCACGAATTCTACACCTCCCCAGCAGAGTCGCCAAAAGAATGTGGGCAAGGAAATCGTACCTTGCTAAGGTTAGGGTTTCGTGTTGGCTGAGAAGGAGAGAAATCCACGAAGAGCACGGAATTGATTGATTGATTGAAGAGGGGTGAACGACAGGTGGGCGATTACTCCAACGACGCGTGGCAAAACCCCTAGAATCCAGAAATCGGGTTAGGGTTATTGGGATTCCAAGAGCCTTCTTGTTGAGTCCCTTGAGTTGAGAGCGAGTGTCCCAAACCCTTTAGTGCTTTTAGGTGGAATATGCAAGCCTGAAGTCACCAAAAGAGTCTGAGTCCTGTGTCTGGAGAGAGGTCCAAACCCTTTAGTGCTTTTAGGTAGAAAATCCAAGCCTTTAAGTCACCAAAAGGGTCCAAGTCTTGTGTCTCTAGAGAGAGGCCTTTTCCAATGGAATGGAAGGGGTATTTATAGGGTTCTCTGGAAAGTAGTCATGTGCAAGGCACATGCTTTCAGGGAAATTCCAGAAATACCCTTTAGTCATTAGAATAATGCCCATATTGCCCTGTCCTTCTAGCCACCAATCCAATCCTCAATCAATTCCCAAAACGAGCCGCCTCCACGAAGTCTTACGCCTCGGGACACGTGGAGGCTTCTCCTGTCTAAGACATTTATTTCTGACTTTTCCATCTTCATTCTATTAGGTTATGCGAACTCTAATTTGCACATTTAATGAGGTCGTGGAACCCTAATTGTGCATTTAATTCAATTAGGTCATGTGAACCCTAATTTTGCACTTGGGCCCACATATATATAAGACTACTTTGCATAAATATTTTTTGAATTATTTTTGTTATTGATATTTTTGTTAAAGTGGATATTTTTGGGTTTTCGGAAAATATTTTGTATCAATACCTCTATTTAGTAATAACTTCTCAATTAGAATATAAATAGTTTAGTCTCAAGTCCATTCCTAAATAGAGGTTTTATTATATATATATATATATATATATATATATATATATATATATATATATGAGTCAATCTATAGCAAAGGGAGTCTATAAGACTTTATGAGGTCACCACATTTTGAACCAATCATTATAAAATTAGACTGCCACAATTTAAAAACACAATTTTTCTACAAGTAGCTAGGTAGTATTTTTTTTTAAATCATATTCTTAGGATCTATAAATGGATGATGTAGATATGGTACGACCAGAATTAAAAACACAATTCTTCTAAATTTGCTTGCAAAATTAAGGATCATGCCAAGTATTTGAAGTATCATGATCATCATAGAAAAGTAACATTGTCCTTAATTTTAATCTAGAGTACATATACGAAAACCAGGAGAGTTGTCTTGAGCCTTATATCATTTTTCTTAACAACTTATCAGTTGGTGCCGAAATTCAGCAGCCACATATACATATGAGGTTTGCAATTGGATGATTAAAAAGTACAACAATTCAGCATCATGTGGCATGGATATATAATCAAATAAGTCCCACAAATCAAACATGCAGTTTAAATTTATTTATTTCATGTGATCCCTTGGGCATCTAACTAGTTTTCATGTATATAATGTAGGACCTTGTGTCTCGCTTCTTCAAATAAAAGTTCATTTCCTGTGGCTTTTAGCAAGATAAGCTATGTTCATAAGCTCATATATATAAGCTACAACTCACTCCCTCCATCCCAAAAGAGAGTCCTATAAAAATTTCGAAGCTTATTAAGAAAATACCTTGACTTTAGTATATATATATATATATATATATATATATATATATATATATATATATATACTAATATTTCTACAAGACTTTTTGATATTTTAATATTTGGACTAATGACTGGTACAAATGACAAAATCTGCTAAAAAATTGAGCTTTACTTAATTTTGAAAGAGGAATCATTTTTCTTGAATGTCACCAAAAAAAAGGAGGAAAAATACTCTTAATTTGGGACAAATTACCATGCATCTTTTTTGTCTCTCCCATATTGTCATTTGTATAATTAGTATTCCACGTTGTTATTTTTATTATTTTGTACAAAAAAATATTGTCTAATTGTTAGCAGCTCAAATGTGTGGGCAAGGAAATCGTACCTTGCTAGGGTTAGGGTTTCGTGTTGGCTGAGGAGGAGAGAAATCCAAGAAAAGTACGGAATTGATTGATTGATTGAAGAGGGAGAACGACAGTGGGCGATTACTCCAACGACGCTGTGGCGTAACCCCCTAGAATCCGGAACCGTGTTAGGTAACAGGATTCCAAGAGCCTTCTTCGAGTCCTTCAAGTTGAGAGAATGTCCAAACCCTTTGGTGCTTTTAGGTGGAATCTCCAAGCCTTTAAGTCACCAAAAGAGTCCCTTTGATCTTCCAAGATTCCAAGTCTTGATCTCAGAGAAGTCCTTTCCAAATGGAATGGAAGGGGTATTTATAGGGTTTTTCGGAAAGTAGTCATGTGCAAGAAGCACATGCCTTCGAAAAATTCGAAATACCCTTTAGTCCTTCGAGTAATGCCCATATTGCCCTCGTCCTTCTAAAGCCACCAATCCAATCCTCAATCAATTCCCAAAACAAGCACTTCCACGAGTCTTCTACCTCGGGACACGTGGAGGCTTTTCGCAGTCTCGCACATTTTTTTCCGACTTTTTCGCTCTTTATTTCATTGGGTTATCACGAACCCCAATTTTGCACCCTTAATGAAGCCATAGAACCCTAATTACGCATTCAATTCAATTAGGTCATGTGAACCCTAATTTGTCCATGGACTCACATTTGCCCCCCAGACGTCGCCCACACCTTCTTGAGTGGTGATCGTGCAAATTTCTTCAAGTCTTTGAGTCATGTTTGAATTTCAACAATGTATCTTTGAGCTCGCTCTTGCAAGTCCTAAAACCAAAAATTCTTGGAGAGGGACCCTTAGAAGAGCTCTCCCACAATATATTAAAAATCTTTCCAAACCTAGCACAATCTTTGCTTTCCAACTTAATTTTTATATGTATATATACATATATTGAAACTAAATAAATTATATATTTGTCAAATAAAATCAAATCTTATTTTATAAGATCAAATCCTTCTTTATAGAAAATTAAACCATTCTTATTATTTTGGAAACAAAATCAAATCATTCCTATTTAGTAATATAATATTTATTTCTATAATATATATATATATATATATTTTATAAATTTAAGTTAACAAAAAAAATAGCAGGATTCGGTTTTTTTTTTTTTTTTTATTTTATAATATTTCTCCTGTTCCAATTGGGGATTAAAAGTTTATGGGGTTATCAAATATATATACTCTTTAATCATTCCTTCCCATCAACCTCAATTTTCCTTCTTGTATCCTGCCGCTATTGATCACTATCTTATCGTTAATCGACGGCAACAAAAGCAACTTCATTGTTCTAATTACAGCAGCACCGTATTGGGAGACTAGCATATTTATCAAACACCGCCATGATGTTTTATGTCTATTCCAAAAGGTAGCCACATGTGAGATGAGTACAATTGTATCCTCTTTAAACAATACTTTTTTGTAATGTTTTTTTTTTTTTTTTTTTTTTAATTAAAGATGTTTTTGTCTCTACCCCCTGACACTATTAGATACATGACCATGTCAATTTTCGGTGACTAAAAGTGACTCTGCAGAGATTAAGCAATTCGTAGACTAAAATAATTCCTGCAGTGATTAGGCAAAAGAAGTGTAACGACCCCAAAATAGGTCCATTCCATCCAACCCATTCTGAGTCGCCAAATACGTGGTACAAGAAGCAAACTACAACTTCAATAATACAAATGTCGTGTGAAATACGACAATATATATTAATGAGTTTAAATACAAATATTATCTTCTGACAAATATCTATACTCAAATAAATCCTCATCACATTTATTGATACATTATTTTACAAAAATGGTGAGGACTACTAAACAACTCTCTCTAGAACCTTCATTCCATACCCCGACTAGTACTCGCTACATTCTCGCCTCCTGAGAAGAAAAATAGAACAACAAGGAAAAGGGTGAGCTCAACTAGCCCAGTAGAGAATACTATGACTAAGATAATATACAACAAATTATCGTTAGTCTCCAACAGGGAAAAAAATCTGATAGAATACAATAGACAACAAGTTTCAGATCAATATTCGCAGCGGAAATAATAATTCATAGAAGAGTTACGTAGACAATGAAATCTACTATAATCTATGAATTTAACAAATTCATCATCAATATTTTATCCTGTAACATCAATCAATATTCATCTCAAATCAAATATTCATCTTTGCACTACAGCCAAAGATATTCATCAATCGGTCATGTTCATCTCAACACTGCTTATCTTTGCACTAAAGGCCAAAGATATTCATCGATCCCATCATGTTCATTTAAACACTGCTCATCTTTTGCACTACAGAGCCAAAGATATTCTTCAAATCATTCATCTTTGCACTACAGCCAAAGATATTCAATAATATCATCATTTAAGACCGAGGATGATGAAAAATATTTTTAAAGAACGAATCCAGTGAAACAAAATGACAAGGATTAAGGATTTAGGATTCGTACTTTGTTTTATCCATGTCCAACAATACCTCAAAAATAATCATAGTGGTGTAAAATTCAAGAATAATCAAAATATGGATACAATCAAAGCTAGTATCTAGAATAGATATTTTGGACGAAAAGAAGAAATTTTATTTTTCTATGAATATAGTGCCGATATCGTGAATAGTGGTCAGATATCGTGAATAGTCTTGATAATATCGTGAATAGTAACTCAACACCAAAAGATAAAAATTCCACAAAAACATTTTCACGCTTCATGAATAGTACTTGTGAATAGTAACTCGTGAATAGTAACTCATGAATAATAACTCGTGAATAGTAACCCCGACATTAAAAAGTTCCAAATTTGATAAAAAGTTCCAACCAATATTTCAGCATAATGATATTGAAGAAATAATATCATTTGAGAAGAAAATAACATCCCTTACCTCAAAGAATCAAGATTTTGGAAGGAAAGATCTAAGTGATGCTTGAATGAAACTTATCTTGAATGAAGAACTCTCAAAGTATCTAAATACTCACAAAATACGCTCGATAATATAGAGAGAGAAAGAGAGAAAACTTTGTTTCTGGTGTGATTTTCAATTCTAACTTAGCCCTCTATTTATAGGAAAATGTTAGCCATCCCAAGCAGACTTGACCTGCTACCTGATGGCTTTACCTGCTACTATTGCCACCCACCACATTTGAAATAAAATTCAGCACATTTTTTCACCAACCACAAGTGGGGCCCACTCAATTCTAGAATTTTCCACCAAAATCAATTATAAACCTAATTTCCTAATCACCACCTCTTAAAATTCATAACAAATCATTCGTTCATTTTAACAGTTCAAAATTTGTAGACATATACTCAACTTACATATGTATAACATATCCAAAAATCGCAACGATCCAACGGTCAGATTAAAAATTATAACTCACGTAATATATCGTAAAAAAAAATCTTGATTTGATTTTTAATACCTCCATTCCGACAAAAAATACTTGATAAAACACCTCAACATTAAATCCTTCAATTATAACCACATATAATAAATAAATCCATCATTTATATCCATATCAAATAAATATTTTCTTATCATATAAATCAATAATTAATTATTCCCAAATAATATTACGTAATCACAATTATGACAACCAGTGCGGTTCCCAGAAAGAGGGGCTTTCCAATAAGGATCTCTCATTACTTGGCGCAAGCAATTAGGTGACCAAACCTCTCCTTAGATGTAACTTTCTAGACATTGCCAATAATGTTATCTAATAATATTATTCAAATAATATGAATTATTGATCCGATAATGGAAAATATCGTGCGTTGACAATTATTGAAACAAAGAATAATATAAAATACCAACGCAAAGAATTATTGAATCAATAAAATAAAATACCGAATAAAGAATTCTTTGAATAATTATTGAGTAAGCCTTCTTCACGTAAGGATCAATAATTGATGCAATACCGCATCTTCTTGCTCAACAACGCGTATTAGTGTGTTTTAACCACCGGGTATTCCAACAAAGATATTAAATTGTAATAATTACGCCGTTATTTTTAAAAACTTATATTTGTCGCTTTCCTCATCCAATCGCTTTCCGTTATGGGGCCACACATGGTCACTACCGTCGTCATTTAATATTCCCAAACAAAGATTGAATATTCCACGACCAAACGAATATTCCCCGACAACAATGAATATTTTATAACCACTTGCTTATTTTGAAATATTTTCGTATTTTACCCATAACTATCCACATTAATCAAATCCACCCTTACTATTTCAAAATAATAAATAAAGGAAATTCCTTTTTATTTAAAAAATTTTGGGGTCTTACAACCTCCCCTCCTTATGAAATTTCGTCCTCGAAATTGACGTGACGTATTCTGGTGTTTGAAAAGGTGAGGATACCTCGCTTTCATTTCCGCTTTCCAATTCCTGTGTCATTTCTATATAGCATGATTCCTCCACAAAACTTTAACTTGTGGTATGACCTTTCTTGGCGTAGGACATGCTCCTTCCTATCCAAAATCTTGACAGTACCTCCTCATACGTTAAGTCTTCTGGCTATCTCGTCCTGGTTCTAACTCTATAACGTGGTTCGGGTCTTTCACATATTTACTGAAATACGAGATATGTGAAACACATTATGAACACGAGACATACTTGGAGGTAACGCAAGTCTATAGGCTACATTTCCTACTCGGTCAAGAATTTGAAATGGACCGATAAATCGTGGATTGAGCTTTCCTCTCTTCCCAAATCTTGTAACTCCTTCCATGGAGCAACTCGCAATAATACATGATCCCCACACTAAATTCCACGTCCTTTCGATGAAGATCCGCATAACTCTTTTGTCGATCTTGTGCCGTTTGTATACGTTGCTTAATCATTTGGATCTCTTCGGTGAGTCATACGTCACTAACTTCGGGTCCCAACAATGTTGCTTCACCCACCTCATCCCAACATATTGGAGAACGACATTTTCGTCCATATAATGCTTCAATGGAGCCACACCTATACTTGCTCGATAACTGTTGTTGTAGGAGAATTCCACCAATGGTAAATACTTATCCTAACCGCCCTTGAAGTCTAGGACACGAGTCTTAATAAATCTTCAAGAGTTTGAATAGTCCTCTCTCGATTGTCCGTCTGCTTTGGGGATGGTATGCCAACTAAATCGCAAATCGCGCTCATAGCTTTTTGCAAGCTAACCCAAAATCTTGAAGTGAATCTTGGGTCACGATCCAAAACTATGGATACAGTGCATGCCATGCAACCTCACAATCTCATTTATGTACATACTAGCAAGACGTTCAAGGAATAAGTCTCCGTGATCGGCAAGAAATGAGCGATTTGGTTAATCTATCAATAATAACCCAAATAGCATTGATGCCTTGAGAAACCGTAGGAAGACCCAGAACGAAATCCATGGTAATGTGTTCCCACTTCCATTCCTAATCTCAAGTGGTTGCAACAGCACCCTTAGGTACTAGATGCTCCGCCTTTACACGCCGACAAGTTAAACACATTGAGATAAACTTTGCAATCTCTCTCTTCATATTGTTCCACCAAAATGTATGTCAAGATCACGATACATTTTAGTACTTCCGGGATGGATTGCAAATGGTGTATTGTGTGCCTCCATCATAATCTTGTTCTTCAAATCGTAGTCGTTAGGAACAAAAAGTCTAGAGTGGACTCAAGTATTCCTTCTTCATCAATTCTCGCTTCCGAATAGCTCCTTCTTGTACTTTTTTCTTCATACGCATCGCCTTCCCGGGTCGGTGGCTTGAGCAACCTTAACTTTTTCTATTAAAGTTGGCTCTATGCTTATACTTGACATCATCGCACTTTTCGTTCAGATATGATCTTCTACTCAATGCGCCGCCTACCACGCTCGCTTTACCGGATGGTATTGAATAGTGTGGTCGTAGTCTTTCAATAGTTCGAGCCAACGTCGTCACCGCATGTTGAGTTCTTTTGAGTGAAGAAATATTTAAGGCTTTTATGGTCCGAATATATCTCCACTTTCTCCCCATATAGATAGTGCCTCCATATCTTTAAGCGCGAAACGATCGCCGCTAACTCTAGATCATGAGTAGGATAATTCCTCTCATACTCTTTAAGTTGTCGCGAGGCATAGGCTATGACTTTCCCACGTTGCATGAGAACACATCCTAACCCTTTGCACAAGCATCATTGTAGATAACAAATCCATCCGAACCGGATGGTATTGTTAGAACAGTCTTAAATAAGTCTCCTCTTAAGCTCTTGGAAACTCTTCTCGCATTCTTCATTCCAACGAATTTTGTATCCTTCCGAGTTAGTGAGTTAATGGAGTAGCGATTCGAGAAAACCCTTCCACGAATCTCCGATAATAACCAAATAAGCCCAAAAAGCTACGTATTTGATCACCGACTTTCATGCTCCCTAACTTTGTATTGCTTCAATCTTCACGGATCAACAGATACTCCATGTTTTGACACCACATGCCCAAGAAATGCTACTTCCTCGCCGAACTCGCATTTCTTCAATTTGGCATATAGTTGGTTTTCACGAAGCCTTTGGAGTACCGACTTCAAATGGTGCTCATGATCTTCACGACTTTTGGAATATATAAGGATGTCATCAATAAAGACAACAACGAATCCCGATCCAAATATTCCTTGAATACTCGGTTCATCATATCCATGAAAGCCGCAGGAGCATTAGTTAGTCCGAAAGACATGACTAAGAATTCATAATGCCCATACCGAGTTCTCAAGGCGCTCTTTGGAATATCCTCGATTCTAATTTTCAAATTGATGATACCCGAATCGAAGATCGATTTTTAAAAAGAATTGTGCCCTTGCAATCGGTCAAACAAGTCATCAATACGAGGTAGAGGATACCTATTCTTGATGGTGACATGGTTCAATTCCCGATAGTCAATACAAAGTCGCATACTCCCGTCTTTCTTCTTTACTTAATAAAATAGGAGCACCACAAGGAGATGTACTAGGATTTAATGAAACCGATGTCCAACAATTCGTAGTTGGACCTTTAACTCCTGAAGTTCAATAGAGCCATTCGATATGGGGTTTTAGAAATGGGCTTTGTACGTGTTCAAGATCAATAAAGAATTCAACTTCACGTTACGGGGTAGACCGGAAGTTCTTCTGAAATACGTCGGAAAGTCAATAACAACAGGAATATTATTCAAATTTGACGTGTCTTTATTCAAATCCATAACATGGGCTAAGAAAGCTTGACATCCGCTTTTTCAATAAACGAATAGCTTTATGATTAGATATGATAGTGATTGATTTTAATGGTTTAGTTGCTTGAATTAAATAAATGTTTGGTTAGAAATATGAAAACTAACAACCTTACGAAAACAATCAATTTTGGCATGATGAGTAGTTAACCAATCAATCCCTAAAATCACATCAAAAGCAAGTATCTTTAAAGAGATAAGGTCAACAATAAAGGTGATGGTGCCAACTTGAATCAAACAAGATTTATAAATGATTGGATGTGATGAAAGTTTCTCCTAACGGAGTTTCCACAGATAGGTCAAAGTCTAATTTCTCCTGAGTCAAGTTTAAACGTTGAGCACATACAGGATAGATAAATGAATGGGTAGCACCCCGATCAAGTAAGGTATAAACTTCGCAAGAATTTATAAATAGCTTACCCGTGATAACCTCGTTTGGGTTCCTCGCATTATGACCAATCCACAACAAACGCTTCTTCCCTAATCGTTGACTTTGACTTTTACGGGACGATCTTTTGAGTCACCGTCCCCATTGAACTAGGTTTCGCGCTACCGCATAATCTCGAAGCGATATGTCCTTCCTTTCCACAACTATAGCATACCTTGAACTGTTGTTGGGCGCTTTGGACCGATATGTCCCTCTTTTTCCGTATTTTGTAGCATACGACCGGTGGTCGTTCTCCTCCTTAGAACCGATTCTTTACTTGACCGCTGCCTTCACATAGTCGTTGTTAAATCTCCTCTTTTAAAATCTCCTCCCGACTCGCTTCTTACATTTTCATGCCCATAATTACCACCAGAGTGGTAACCATTTTTGTCCGTCTGCTTTTTTTCCGCCGGTTATCATTATTCTCGCTGATCGCTATCTCTGGTACGATCCTCGTTTGGGTCCTCGGTTGACCGTACTCGTTATCTCGCTTCTAATAATTGAGCCTGCATTAAACATCTCGAATAAAGAGAAAGTTTATGAGAAATGAGATCTTGACGTATCGGGTTTCAAACCTCTAAGAAACATCCGCGCCATCGTTCCTCATTCTCCACCAAATGAGGTGCAAACACGATAACTCTGCGCAAACTTTGCCTCGTCTTCGAGACAATCGCCATGTTGTTTTGCTCTAATCGATGAACTCCACTTCCTTCATATAACGAACACTTTCGTGAAAGTATTTGTCATTAAATAGTCTCTCAAACGTCTCCCAAGACATGCTTTGAGTGCGGCTAGATGGAGTACGCTTCACGATTCTCCCACCGATGATCTGCCGCCACGGAACATAAAGGTGGCGAATGGAACCTTCTGTTCTCCGTGCATCCCAAGACATCGAATATCTTGGTAATTTGCTTGACCCATGTTTCCGCCATGATCGGATCGGCTTTCCTTAAATTCGTGGTACCAACTCTTTGAACGGTTTGGTGTGACAACCCGTGAATTGCTATCATTTCCTCCCAGTATTTTAAACACGTGTCTCCCTCGTGCGATTTTGCATGAATCGCAAAAAGCTTCTAAACATCCCCTCGTTCATCATCTCGCTCAATGGTGTTGTTCACGGGAGAACATTGCCCGACTGTTGTACGCGTCTCGCTCGTCGTTGGTGAGTACAAAGCGTCTCCACGGTCTCATTTCCATTGTTAATATTCTCGAATGACATTCTCAAATCACCGCCATAAAACAAGGGTTAATTAAGAAATCAATATATCACATAATATCCCTATATACTCGACCAACTAACAAATAAGCTTAGGTAGGACACACTTAAATGAAGGATTTACTCGCCTCTCCCTCCTAGTTCTATTCCCCGATCTCCGCCAGAGATCATATCCCTAAGCTCGATACCAAATGTAACGACCCCAAAATAGGTCCATTCCATCCAACCCATTCTCGAGTCGCCAAATACATGGTACAAGAAGCAAACTACAACTTCAATAATATAAATGTCGTGAAATACGACAATATATACCGTGAGTTTAAATACAAATATTATCTTCTAGACAATATCTATACTCAAATAAATCCTCATCACATTTATTGATACATTATTTTATAAAATGGTGAGGACTACTAAACAACTCTCTCTAGAACCTTCATTCCATACCCCGACTAGTAGACTTCGCTACATTCTCGCCTCCCGAGAAGAAAAATAGAACAACAAGGAAAAGGGTGAGCTCAACTAGCCCAAGAAAAGAATACTATGACTAAGATAATATACAACAAATTATCGTTAGTCTCCAACAGGAAAAAAAATCGATAGAATACAATAGCACAACAAGTTTCAGATCAATATTCGCGGTGAAATAATAATTCATAGAAGAGTTACGTGAGACAATGAAATCTACTATAATCTATGAATTTAACGATCCATCATCAATATTTTATCCTCAGACATCAATCAATATTCATCTCAAATCAAATATTCATCTTTGCACTACGTGCCAAAGATATTCATCAATCGGTCATGTTCATCTCAACACCTGTTCATCTTTGCACTAAAGGCCAAAGATATTCATCAGTCGGTCATGTTCATTTAAACACCTGCTCATCTTTGCACTACAAGCCAAAGATATTCTTCGAAATCATTCATCTTTGCACTACAGGCCAAAGATATTCAATAATATCATCATTTAAGACTGAGGATGATGAAAAATATTTTTAAAGAAACGAATCCAAAGAAAACAAAATGACAAGGATTAAGGATTTAGGATTCGTACTTTGTTTTATCCATGTCCAACAATACCTCAAAAATAATCATAGTGGTGTAAAATTCAAGAATAATCAAAACATGGATACAATCAAAGCTAGTATCCAGAATAGATATTTTGGACGAAAAGAAGAAATTTTATTTTTCTATGAATAGTAGTCAGATATCGTGAATAGTCTTAGATATCGTGAATAATGCCATATACGTGAATAAGAACTCAGACACCAAAAGATAGAAATTCTACAAAAACATTTTCACGCTTACATGAATAGTACTTGTGAATAAGTAACTCGTGAATAGTAACTCATGAATAGTAACTCGTGAATAGTAACTCATGAATAAGTAACCCCGACATTAAAAAGTTCCAAATTTGATAAAAAGTTCCAACCAATATTTCAAAGATAATGATATTGAAGAAATAATATCATTTGAGAAGAAAATAACATCCCTTTACCTCAAAGAATCAAGATTTCTTAAGGAAAGATCTAAGTGATGTTGAATGAAACTTGTCTTTGAATAAAGAACTCTCAAAGTATCTAAATACTCACAAAATACTATCAATAATATAGAGAGAAAGAGAGAAAACTTTGTTTCGTGTGATTTTCAATTCTAACTTAGCCCTTTATTTATAGGAAAATGTTAGCCCGTACAAGCATTTCACTTGACACACTACACGATGGCTTTACCGCTACTATTGCCACCCACCACATTTGAAATAAAATTCAGCACATTTTTTTCACCAACCACAAGTGGGGCCCACTCAATTCTAGAATTTTCCACCAAAATCAATTATAACCCTACTTTCCTAATCAAACACCTCTTAAAATTTATAACAAATCATTCGCTCATTTTTAACGGTTCAAAATTTGTAGACATATACTCAACTTATATATGTATAACATATCCAAAAATCGCATAACGATCCAACGGTCGATTAAAAATTATAACTCACGCATATATATCGTAAAAATACCGATTTGATTTTTAATACCTCCATTCCGAAAAAATATCGATAAAACACCTCAACATTAAATCCTTCAATTATAACCACATATAATAAATAAATCCATCATTTATATCCATATCAAATAAATATTTTCTTATCATATAAATCAATAATTAATTATTCCCAAATAATATTACGTAATCACAATTATGACAACCAGGCGGTTCAGAAAGAGGGGGCTTTCCAATAAGGATCTCTCCTTCTCGGGCGCCGAATTAGGTGACCAAACCTCTCCTTGATGTAACTTTCTAGACATTGCCAATAATGTTATCTAATAATATTATTCAAATAATATGAATTATTGATCCGATAATGGAAAATCTCATGCAAAGTGACAATTATTGAAACAAAGAATAATATAAAATACCAACGCAGCAATTATTGAATCAATAAAATAAAATCTTTGAATAAGAATTCATCGTAACAATTATTGAGTAGTGCCTTCTTACGTAAGGATCAATAATTGATGCAATACCGTAATATTCTTGTTCAACAACGCCAGATTAGTGTGTTTTAACCACCGGTATTCCAACAATGATAATTGGTAATAATTACGTCGTTATTTTTAAACAACTTATATTTGTCGTTTTCCTCATCCAATCGCTTTCAGTTATGGGGCCCACACATGGTGTCATGCTGTCGTCCGTATTAATATTCCCAAGCGATCTTTAATATTCCACGACCAAACGAATATTCCCCACAACAATGAATATTTTATAACCACATGCTTATTTTGAAATATTTTAAGTATTTTACCCATAACTATCCACATTAATCAAATCCACCTTTACTATTTCAAAATAATAAATAAAGGAAATTCCTTTTTATTTAAAAAATTTTGGGGTCTTACAACCTCCCCTCCTTATGAAATTTCGTCCTCGAAATTGACGTACGTACCTGGTGTTTCGAAAAGGTGAGGATACCTCGCTTTCATTTCCGTTTCAAATTCCCAGGTTATTTCCTCTATAGCATGATTCCTCCACAAAACTTTAACTTGTGGTATGACCTTTGCGCGTAGGACATGCTCCTTCCTATCCAAAATCTTAACAGTACCTCCTCATACGTTAAGTCTTCTATTATCTCGTCCGGTTCTAACTCTATAACGTGGTTCGGTCTTTCACATATTTACTGAAATGCAGATATGTGAAACACATTATGAACACGAGACATACTTGGAGGTAACGCAAATCTATAGGCTACATTTCCTACTCGGTCAAGAATTTGAAATGGACCGATAAATCGTGGATTGAGCTTTCCTCTCTTCCCAAATCTTGTAACTCCCTTCCATGGAGCAACTCGCAATAAATACATGATCCCCACACTAAATTCCACGTCCTTTCGATGAAGATCCGCATAACTCTTTTGTCGATCTTGTGCCATTTGTATACGTTGGCGAATTATTTGGATCTTTTCGGTAGTCATACGTACTAACTCGGGTCCCAACAATGTTGCTTCACCCACCTCATCCCAACATATTGGAGAACGACATTTTCGTCCATATAATGCTTCAATGGAGCCACACCTATATCTTGCTCGATAATCGTTGTTGTAGGAAAATTCCACCAATGGTAAATACTTATCCCAACTGCCCTTGAAGTCTAGGACACAGAGTCTTAATAAATCTTCAAGAGTTTGAATAGTCCTCTCTGATTGTCCGTCCGTTTGGGGATGGTATGTCGAACTAAATCGCAAATCCGTGCCCATAGCTTTTTGCAAGCTAACCCAAAATCTTGAAGTGAATCTTGGGTCACGATCCGAAACTATGGATACAGGCATGCCATGCAACCTCACAATCTCATTTACGTACATACTAGCAAGACGTTCAAGGGAATAAGTCTCCCGTATCGGCAAGAAATGATTAGATTTGGTTAATCTATCAACAATAACCCAAATAGCATTGATGCCTTGAGAAACCGTAGGATGACCCGTAACGAAATCCATGGTAATGTGTTCCCACTTCCATTCCGGAATCTCAAGTGGTTGCAACAGACCCTTAGGTACTAGATGCTCCGCCTTTACACGTTGACAAGTTAAACACATTGAGATAAACTTTGCAATCTCTCTCTTCATATTGTTCCACCAAAATGTATGTCAAGATCACGATACATTTTAGTACTTCGAGATGGATTGCAAATGGTGTATTGTGTGCCTCCATCATAATCTTTTCTTCAAATCGAGTCGTTAGGAACACAAAGTCTAGAGTGGATTCAAGTATTCCTTCTTCATCAATTCTCGCTTAGAATAGCTCCTTCTTGTACTTTCTTCTTCATAATACGATCGACTTGGTCCTGCAGCTTGAGTAACCTTAACTTTTTCTATTAAAGTTGGCTCTCATCGTATACTTGATATCATCGCACTTCGTTCCTCGATATGATCTTCTACTCAATGCGTCGGCTACCACGTTCGCTTTACCGGGATGGTATTGAATAGTGTGGTCGTAGTCTTTCAATAGTTCGAGCCAACGTCATTTGCCAGCGTGTTGAGTTCTTTTGAGTGAACAAATATTTAAGGCTTTTATGGTCATAATATATCTCCACTTTCTCCCCATATAGATAGTGCCTCCATATCTTTAAGCGCAAACGATCGGGCGCTAACTCTAGATCATGAGTAGGATAATTCCTCTCATACTCTTTAAGTTGTCATGAGGCATAGGCTATGACTTTCCCACGTTGCATGAGAACACATCCTAACCCTTTGCACGAAGCATCATTTGAGATAACAAATCCATCCGAACCCGATGGTATTGTTAGAAACAGTCTTAAAATAAGTCTCTCTTAAGCTCTTGAAACTCTTCTCGCATTCTTCATTCCAACGAATTTTGTATCCTTCCGAGTTAGCCGAAGTTAATGGAGTAGCGATTCGAGAAAACCCTTCCACGAATCTCCGATAATAACCAAATAAGCCCAAAAAGCTACGTGATTGATCACCCACTTGATTGCTCTTCTAACTTTGTATTGCTTCAATCTTGGCACGGATCAACAGATACTCCATGTTTTGACACCACATGCCCAAGAAATGCTACTTCCTCAAGCCGAACTCGCATTTCTTCAATTTGGCATATAGTTGGTTTTCACGAAGCCTTTGAGTACCGACTTCAAATGGTGCTCATGATCTTCACGACTTTTGGAATATATAAGGATGTCATCAATAAAGACAACAACGAATCCCATCCAAATATTCTTTGAATACTCGGTTCATCATATCCATGAAAGCCATAGGAGCATTAGTTAGTCCGAAAGACATGACTAAGAATTCATAATGCCCATCTACCGAGTTCTCAAGGCGCTTTTGGAATATCCTCGGTTCTAATTTTCAAATTGATGATACCCGAACGAAGATCGATTTTTGAAAAGAATTGTGCCCTTGCAATTTGGTCAAACAAGTCATCAATACGAGGTAGAGGATACCTATTCTTGATGGTGACATGGTTCAATTCCGATAGTCAATACAAAATCGCATACTCCCGTCTTTCTTCTTTACGAATAAAACAGGGCACACCCGAGGAGATGTACTAGGGCCAATGAAACCGATGTCCAACAATTCCTGTAGTTGGACCTTTAACTCCTCAAGTTCAATAGAGCCATTCGATATGGGGTTTTAGAAATGGGCTTTGTACCGGGTTCAAGATCAATAAAGAATTCAACTTCACGTTACGGGGTAGACCGGGAAGTTCTTCGAAATACGTCGGAAAGTCAATAACAACAGAATATTATTCAAATTTGGCGTGTCTTTATTCAAATCCATAACATGGGCTAAGAAAGCTTGACATCCGTTTTTCAATAAACGAATAGCTTTATGATTAGATATGATAGTGATTGATTTTAATGGTTTAGTGCTTGAATTAAATTACAACGGGTTGGTTAGAATATGAAAACTAACAACCTTACGAAAATAATCAATTTTGGCATGATGAGTAGTTAACCAATCAATCCCTAAAATCACATCAAAAGCAAGTATCTTTAAAGAGATAAGGTCAACGGGTGGGTGATGGTGCCAACTTGAATCAAACAAGATTTATAAGCAGTGGATGTGATGAAAGTTTCTCTAACGGAGTTTCCACAGATAGGTCAAAGTCTAATTTCACCGGAGTCAAGTTTAAACGTTGAGCACATGCGGAGAGATAAATGAATGGGTATGCACGGTATCAAGTAAGGTATAAACTTCGCAAGAATTTATAAATAGCTTACCGTGATAACCTCGTTTGGGTTCTCGCATTATGACCAAATCACAACAAACGCTCTTCCGGAATCGTTGACTTTGACTTTTTTCGACGATCTTTTGAGTCACCGTCCCCATTGAACTAGGTTTCGCTCTACAGCATACAATCTCGGCGATATGTCCTTCCTTTCCACAACTATAGCATACCTTGAACTGTTGTGGGCGGTTTGGTGATATGTCCCTCTTTTTTCGCATTTGTAGCATATGATGAGTGTCGTTCTCCTCCCTTAGAACCGATTCTTTGCAAACCTTTGTCTCTTCACATAGTCGTTGTTAAATCTCCTCTTTTTAAAATCTCCTCGACTCGCTTCTTCTTCATTTTCATGCCCATAATTACCACCAGTGGTAACCATTTTTGTCCGTCTGCTTTTTCTCCGTGGTTATCATTATTACGTTGATCGCTATCTACGGATGCGATCCTGGTTGTGGTCCTCGAGTTGGCCGTACTCGTTATCTCGCTTCTAATAATTGAGCCCTATTTACAACATCTGAATAAAGAGAAAGTTTATGAGAAATGAGATCTTGGCGTATCTGTTTCAAACCTCTAAGAAACATCCGCGTCATCGTTCCTCATTCTCCACCAAATGAGGTACAAACTGGATAACTCGCAAAAACTTTGCCTCGTCTTTGAGACACCGCGTCGTGTTGTTTTGCTCTAATCGATGAACTCCACTTCCTTCATACGAGCGAACACTTTCGTGAAAGTATTTGTCATTAAATAGTCTCTGAAACGTCTCCCAAGACATGCTTTGAGTCGCGGTTTGGATGGGTGCGCTTCCACAGACTCCCACCAGATGAATCTGCCTCGCCACCCACGAACATAAAGGTGGCGAATGGAACCTTCTGTTCCTCCGTGCATCCCAAGACATCGAATATCTTGGTAATTTGCTTGACCCACGTTTCCGCCATGATCGGATCTCGGCTTTCCCTTAAATTCTGGTGGTCCCAACTCTTTGAACTGTTTGGCCGTGACAACCCGTGAATTGCTATCATTTCCTCCTCAGATTTTGAACACGAGTCTCCTCGTGCGATTTTGCATGATCGCAAAAAGCTTCTAAACATCCCCTCGTTCATCATCTCGCTTTCAATGGTGTTGTTCACAGAAGAACATTGCCCGACTGTTGCACGTTCTCCTCGTTGGTGAGTCTGAGCGTCTCCACGGTCTCATTTCCATTGTTAATATTCTCGTTCGACATTCTCAAATCATTGTCGTAAAACAAGGGTTAATTAAGGAAATCAATATATCACATAATATCCCTATATATTGACCAACTAACAAATAAGCTTAGGTAGGACACACTAGCGAAGGATTTACTCGCCTCTCCTCTCTAGTTCTATTCCCCCGATCTCATGCCAGAGATCATATCCCTAAGCTCGATACCAAATGTAACGACCCCAAAATAGGTCCATTCCATCCAACCCATTACGAGTCGCCAAATACATGGTACAGTGCAAAAGCAAACTACAACTTCAATAATACAAATGTCGTAGTGAAATACGACAATATATCTTATGAGTTTAAATACAAATATTATCTTCTGTACAATATCTATACTCAAATAAATCCTCATCACATTTATTGATACATTATTTTACAAAATGGTGAGGACTACTAAACAACTCTCTCTAGAACCTTCATTCCATACCTTCGACTTAGTACTCGCTACATTCTCGCCTCCCGAGAAGAAAAATAGAACAACAAGGAAAAAAGGGTGAGCTCAACTAGCCCGAAAAAGAATACTATGACTAAGATAATATACAACAAATTATCGTTAGTCTCAACAGGAAAAAAATCGATAGAATACAATGAGACAACAAGTTTCGGATCAATATTCGCAGCCGAAATAATAATTCATAGAAGTGTTACGTAGAGAATGAAATCTACTATAATCTATGAATTTAACGATCCATCATCAATATTTTATCCTCGTAACATCAATCAATATTCATCTCAAATCAAATATTCATCTTTGCACTACTGAGCCAAAGATATTCATCAATCGGTCGTGTTTATCTCAACACTGCTCATCTTTGCACTAAAAGGCCAAAGATATTCATCGATCGGTCATGTTCATTTAAACACTGTTCATCTTTGCACTACAAAAGCCAAAGATATTCTTGAAAATCATTCATCTTTGCTACTGAGCCAAAAGATATTCAATAATATCATCATTTAAGGCCGAGGATGATGAAAATATTTTTAAAGAATGAATCCAATTGAAACAAAATGACAAGGATTAAGGATTTAGGATTACGTACTTTGTTTTATCCATGTCCAACAATACCTCAAAAATAATCATAGTGGTGTAAAATTCAAGAATAATCAAAACATGGATACTGATCAAAGCTAGTATCCGAATAGATATTTTGAGACGAAAAGAAGAAATTTTATTTTTAATGAATAGTGCAGAGTATCGTGAATAGTCTTAGTATCGTGAATAGTGTCGATATCGTGAATAGTAACTCAGACACCAAAAGATAGAAATTCCACAAAAACATTTTCACGCTTACATGAATAGTACTTGTGAATAGTAACTTCGTGAATAGTAACTCATGAATAGTAACTCGTGAATAGTAACTCATGAATAGTAACCCCAGACATGAAAAAGTTCCAAATTTGATAAAAGTTCCAACCAATATTTCAAAGATAATGATATTGAAGAAATAATATCATTTGAGAAGAAAATAACATCCTTACTCCTCAAAGAATCAAGATTTCTAAGGAAAGATCGGAAGTGATCTTTGAATAAAACTTGTCTTGAGCAATGACTCTCAAAGTATCTAAATACTCACAAAATACGCTCAATAATATAGAGAGAGAAAGAGAGAAAACTTTGTTTACGGTGTGATTTTCAATTCTAACTTAGCCCTTTATTTATAGGAAAATGTTAGCCGTAGAAAGCGGACTTGACCACTTTACGATGACTTTACTTCGCTACTATTGCCACCCACCACATTTGAAATAAAATTCAGCACATTTTTTCACCAACCATAAGTGGGGCCCACTCAATTCTAGAATTTTCCACCAAAATCAATTATAATCCTACTTTCCGAATCAAACACCTCTTAAAATTTATAACAAATCATTCGTTCATTTTAACGGTTCAAAATTTGTAGACATATACTCAACTTATATATATATAACATATCCAAAATCGCAACGATCCAACGGTCGATTAAAAAATTATAACTCACGCAATATATCGTAAAAATACCATTTGATTTTAATACCTCCATTCCGACAAAAATCTTGATAAAACACCTCAACATTAAATCCTTCAATTATAACCACATATAATAAATAAATCCATCATTTATATCCATATCAAATAAATATTTTCTTATCATATAAATCAATAATTAATTATTCCCAAATAATATTACGAATCACAATTATGAATGAACGAGTGGGTTCCTGGAAAGAGGGGCTTTCGAATAAGGATCTCTCCTTATCTTGGTGCCATGAATTAGGTGACCAAACCTCTCCTTAAGCCAAACTTTCTAGACATTGCCAATAATGTTATCTAATAATATTATTCAAATAATATGAATTATTGATCGATAATGGAAAATATCTTTAGTGCGGTGACAATTATTGAAACAACAATAATATAAAATACCAACGCAAGACAATTATTGAATCAATAAAATAAAATCTTCGAAGCGAGAATTATCGTAACAATTATTGAGTAGTGCCTTCTTACGTAAGGATCAATAATTGATGCAATACTGTATATATTCCATTTGAAGAAGCCTTGTATATATGTTTTAATCACTTTTCTTATTTTCTTGATTTCCTTTTTCTTTTACTTAAGAAAGAGTAGTGGTATTGTGCAAATCTTACCTTTATTATGACTAGAAGGTTTAATAATTAAATGATTGCTTCATTTTTTTTTTATTTTTGTAATTAATTAATTAATTAATTAATTTTTTATTTTTTTTTTTTTTTTTTTATTATTATTTTTTTTTTTATTATATATATATATATATTTTATTTTTTTTATTTTTTTTGGGTTACTTCATCTTAATTAGTGGTCTGGTGCAATCTCATCATCATTCTTTGTGATGACATTTGCTCCTTCTGCGGTTGGAATTCGGATAATAAAAAGTAAAGGGTTACGAGCTCTTTTGGATTATAAATTGGATATATTCTTTGACAATCCACGTTTTATTGTGGTTTGAAAGAGTATATCTTTGTTTTCATAATTCTTTTATTTAGTTGGAATTTCGAAACTTTTTTCATGTATAATTATTTTATTTTGTCGATTGATTGTTTGTTTGTTGGTTGATGTTTTTGTTTAATTTTTTCTTAATTGTTTCATCGATTTCTCTTTTCGGTGATTGTAGTATTTCTTTTTGAACCACAACCTTGGCTTGGCTCGGATATTACGGAAGAAAGGAACAACTGCGAGGAGGAAGGATTTATTAGAGCCATTTCATCTTAACAAGGTCATTGGCTCGGATATTACGGAAGAAAGGAACAACGCAGCGAGGAGGATCTATTAGAGCCCATTTCACCTAACAGGTCATTTGGCTTGGATATTACGGAAGAAAGGAACACCCTTGAGGAGGAAGGATCTATTAGAGCCATTTCACCTTAACAAGGTCATTGGCTCGGATATTACGGAAGAAAGGAACCCATGAGGAGGAAGGATCTATTAGAGCCATTTCACCTAACAGGTCATTGGTTGGATATTACGGAAGAAAGGAACACTTGCGAGGAGGAGGAATTTATTAGAGCCATTTCCCTTAACAGGTCCTTGGCTCGGATATTTTGAAAAAAAGGACAACCCATGAGGAGAAGAATTCATTCCGTCGGTTGATTGACGAGTAAGGAGAAGTTAAATGTAAGAGGAGAGCTCCTTGGGTGGCTAAATCCTACGAATTCGACCCTTAGGGGCAGACCTAATGGCCTCTTTTTTTCACATTTCCCGTTCTTCTTTTACCCTTTTTATTTGAATAGCTCTAAATGCTTGTGCTCTTTTTCTTCTTCTTTCGGTGTTAAGTGATCTTCCTTTCCAGAATCCAGGTGTCCGTGATCTTCCTTTCCCAAATCGATCTTCTTATTTAAGTTTCATACCCTCTCTCTTGTTATGGTAAGCACTTAATTTCAAATGCTCATTCACTTTCTTTCCTTGTTTCTAGAATTCTCATGTTATATTTTCTTGTTGCAAGCCAACTCGAGTGAACGTTCCACAGACCCGAAAACTACTAAGGAGGTTCCTTTCATGGGCGATTGGGAAAGGCTCCCTTTATATGGTCTTCGGCGTTTTACGGGAGCAAGTGAAAATTATGATCGTCTGACCTTTCCTCCTCACGAGAAAGCGAGGCTTATTTCTATATCTTTCTGGCTTGCGCCTTTTTAGGCGACTTTCCACTGTTACGCTTTCGCATTCCTCGTATGTGTATAGAAAAAGCAGGAATACCCTACGGTCCCATTCATTTCATATCGACTCATCCAATCGTCTTGAGGTGGCAACATTGGATAAAGCGAGGTTCTCGCAAATTACGATTATGTGGATATCTTGAAGAGAGGCGAGCATTTTGCGTTGCATTCGATTATCACGAGGATCTTACGTGTCAAGCGGGACCAAATGCTCTTCTTCTGAAATCTTGATTTCCACGGTGGTGTTCTTCCACATGTACATTTGTCCTTTGCTTGGGGAGTTCACCCCACTCTGAAGAGCGTTTATGCCATTTACCGATAATCTTTTTATTTTTTTTTTTTTATTTTATTTTTTTTTTTTTTATTTATATTCGATATATATATATATTATATTATTTATATTTTTTAGAGTATGAACTCATTCTAGATTATATCTTGTAGCCTTCCTATTTGTTGCATCGACTTCTGTAGCATATCTAGCTTGTCTCTAGAGATGTTGAGTGCATTGCTTATTTAACGAAGCTTCAATGAGCTCCCAATTATATCTCGCGATTCGGGGGTGACTCCTCCCAAACTTTGAGACTTCTAGCAAGCGAAAAGAATTCTGGTTATCTTGGGTGCTTACTTCTTCTTGAGGATTCTGGGCAGGACACGGAAATAGTTACGACTATAACAAGTCATCCTCACTTTCCATGAAGAGCCTTGCCCTTTTCCCTTAGGCTGCTTATTTGGCTATGTGGTTATCCTTTCATTTTCCGGGTCTCCTGTAGATGGTCCTTGACTCGCGTGTTTGGTTTAAACTTCATGTTATCTCGAGGTCTAAATGTTCCTCTCGCTCCTCTCTTCTTAGGAACATTGTATAAATCGTTTGGACGAAACTATTCTCGTATATGAAGGAATCCGTTGGGAGGTATCCATTTTTCATATTTTTATTAAGCATCTTTCACACTGCAATTTTTTTCTTATTAATCTTTTGTTTCTTTACTTTCGGGGTATGGCGTAAATTGCTTGACTCCTGCTCCTTTCTTGAAATCTTTCTCTTGAGCACTTTTTGAGATATTCTACTCCTGCATTTTTCTCTGAAAAAAAAAGCGATATTGAGATCCTTCTTCGTTCTTGTGACATTGTCCCTCATTACATTTCATTTGGATTGATCACCGTCTAATTGATTCTGACATTTATCGATGATTCTTCATGCTTTCTGACTTCGTCCATACTTTATTGTTTGAGGAGACGGTGGCGGTCGTCTGCCTTTACTTATATAGGCATCACTTTCGCTCTACTTTCGGATATCGGCGAATTGAGTGGTTCTTCGTTGTCTTGGTTACGTCTTCCTTGAGTTTGCGAGCTTCCTTACTTCGTCGAAGATAATGGTTTTGTACTTGTGCTTTATTCTCCTCACGAGGTCGTGAGGCGGTTTAGATTTGACCGGGAGGCGTCCTTTTGGCCACACTTGTCGGGAGACTTATGAGGCGCCCTTCTCGACTTTGTCTCTACCTCTCCCTCTTTTTACGTGGGCATTTCCAGGCCTCAATGCTCCTCATAAATCCCTTCCTTTTGTCATCTGAATGATTCTTCTCGGTTAGGCGATATCTTACCCCGTGAGCGTAATTATTGGCGGTCGATCTTAAAAGATGGGGGATGATACTTGATTTGTTCTCTACCGGTTTATTCGAGCGTCTCGATGGGCGAGGTTGCTATGTTCTCCTAAGACCACTATCCCAGATTCGAGCGTTGGTCGACCCGATGAGTCGGCTCGTTGGCGTGAGGCTCGATCTTAAGTCTTCTCATCCTCGGTCGATGGGCATTCATCCTCGAAGTGACCCAACTATTCTTGAGCACATGTCCCTACTACCTCGAGGAGTCTTCCACCACGGGCTTCGTCTCATGCATCTCTATCACGGATACCTCCTTGATTTCCTCCCCGAGGATCCTCTGGTGCTAGAAAATGAGAATCACCCGTTCTAAAGCGAAAGCATCTACCACTCTTGATTACGGGTGGATCCTCCTATTACTTCTATCGTGGTTCCGGTTAGTCGTCCGTTATTGAAGCTTGCTTAAAGCCATCATCGAAGCGTCCTCTTGATGATGCTAGTTCTAATATCTTACGTGGTAGAGGTCGGTCGAAGCAATAGAAATTTGGTAAATTTTTGTGACATTTCCATATATATATTTTTTTTTTTATCCCTCGTATAGTTGCTTTCGTGTTTCCTTATGTATTTATTTTCTTGATTTTCAGATTAGAGAGATCGATGAAGAGGATTATGATGTTCTCTTGGGTTTATTTACGTCTTACACATGAGGTAGGCTGCGGCGGTTTTACATCGGTCGTGAGCCTTCTCAACTATCCTTATTGGTGTCGAGTCGTCTTCTTGGCATAATGATTGTGTTAGCCTTGATCTTAAAGACACTTTATCAGATGTAAGCCCAGTCTGCTTTGTGGGTGATACACGATTTCTTGATCCTTCTATGACTTCTCCGTATGATGGGCTAAAAGATCTTAATAAGGCTCCTACCTCCTCGAGGGAATCCTTACGAGACTATTGTTGATGTCTATCCTCCCCGGAAAGAAGTCTGCTAGGAGTTAGTGATCGTCGGAGGGCTTTATTGATAGTACTTTGGGTGGATTAAATGACATTCCGTCTCAAGTGGCATCTCGACTCCTTTTCCATTGGCTATATTGTGAGTATCTTTCTTTCGATATATTGTGAGTATCTTTTTTTTTTTTTTTTTATATATATTATGCTTTGACATTTTTGTTTTGGTGAGAAGATGAAAGATTTGCCTTTGCTGTTGAGGCCCTAGCTTTGTTTGATGTTCTCCATCCGGGATGTAAGCCCACTTTCCTTATAGTGACCTTGGTTATCCTCCGTGTGGCGAGGCTTGAGAATCATCGGCCATCTGACATCTTTACGATCCTCCATCTCTTGTCTTGTCAAATTCTATGGTGGCGTCTAAAGTGGCTTACGCGAGCTTCCTTGATCAGTGGGGATCTTATTAGTGGAGGGTTTTGGATATCATCTCTAGTCGGGAAAATCTGGGCGTCGTCTCTGGCTCGGTTTCCATGAGATACTTGATCGATTGATTATTAAGGCACTTCTTCCACCCAAACCTTCTTCTAGACCGACTTGCGAGCCTTGTTCTTGGGTTGCACACTCTCTCTTTATATTCCTTACGGTAGGGACTTGAAGAGGTTTAGTGATGATGTGAATGACCTTGAAGGCGTGGGTGTTGACATGTCTCCTTTTAGTGTTAGGTGGATCTTCTCAAATCAAGTTTTAATCTTGTTTCACTACGTTCGGAGGTTCTTTGTGCGTAAGTGTGAAGATGATTCCTTTTCGGTCGACTTTACGAGCTTGATGAAATCGCCAAACAAAGCGAAAGATCCGATCTCGAGATTTAGAGGACCCGACTTGGGGATCTAAATGCTAAATTCGGGATGTGGAGTGCGGTGACGGGACTTAAAATAACTACCCAACAAGTTAAGGAGGTGAAAATTGCAAAAATCTTAAGGTTAGAGATCGGCCATTCTTGACTTGGAAGCTTTAGCTATGCCTCCTCTTGATTTGATATGTCTTGGCCTTTAGATCGTAACTTGTTGTAGTAGTTTTTTTTTTTTGATTTCCGTTTGAAAACTCATTTACATGTTTCATTTATCAAAATGTAGTTTCTTGACCTTGTTGATTGCTTTTAATTTGAATGATTCCTTAAAATTCAATATTTATCATTGAATCTCAAGTTATTCAAATTAATATTAAAAACGACCACAGTAAATATGAATTTTATCAAAAACATGTATATATAGTTTTCCTGAAACCAAAACTTGACTTTATACTCTTTTTTCTTAAGAAATTTAAAAATAATATTCAAGTAAAAGTGAAAGTTTGTAAATTTATTGATAATAAAATTGCTTTTAACGAAAAGCATAACGTTTCATTAGTAAATCTTGCTTTTGTCGAAAAAGCATAACGATTGCCACTTTTAGAGGTAAAGTGTAACTTTCTTGCTTTTGTCGAATAAAGCATAAAGTTTGTCACTTTTAAAGATAAAGTGTAACTTTTCGGGGTTGAGGCTTTAAACTTCGGTGCCTCGATCACTTTTGAAGTTGAAAGTGTATAGCTGTCGAGAAACATTAATCGGGGGTTCCTCGATCACTTTTGAAGTTTGAAAGTGTAACTTCAAGAGGATATACTTAGTCGGTGCCTCGATTACTTTTGAAGTTGAAAGTATAACTTTTGTGATCTTTCTTCTCATGTGTAATATTTCTTTACCCACTTGAGTTGATGGGCACGAGGCGACATCGATCCCACGAGATATCTTGCAATACCGCTTTTTTAGAGATCTCTCGTACCTATATGGGCCTTCCCATTTGGGGTAAAATTTGGTGGTTAGGGTCCCCTCATGCGACTTGAGAGTTCTTGTTTTGAGTACGGGTCCCCACGAAAATTAATCGATGTCTTCTTCTAGCGGTATTGTATTGTCGTCGCGATCTTTCGTGATGCAGATTCAAGCTTTTCTTTAGCCTTATCTCGAAAAGTCGACTAATGCCTCCGAGTGCTGCTTTGGTCGGTTTTCTTCCTCGACCAACTTGAAGTCTCATTCGGTAGAAGGTATTTCTATTTAATGAGTAACTTGACTTCTTCACCGTAAACCAAAGCATATGGGGTCTACTTTGTAAACTTCCTTTTTGAAGTTCGATATGCCCATACTTATTATTAGTAATTATTACGCCCATGTCTTGGATGATCGTCTAGGGTTTTTGATAAAATTTTTATCAAGGTTTTGTTTGTAGCCTCTCTAACTTGTCGATTTGCCTTTGGGTAATATGGTGATGACTTGTAATGTTTCACCTGTATCTTTCCATCGGATTTTTGACATCCTATTGATGAAAGGAGTTCCATTATCAGATAAAATTATCTTGAGGATTAAAGCGGCAAATGATGTGCTCCTTGATAAAATTGGCCCTTCTTTGGTCCGTGGCCTTCTTGAGTATTACCTCCTCCACCCTTTGTGTACATCTCGGTGGCGATTAAAATCCATATGTTACCCTTGGAATTAGGGTGAAACAGGACTATAAGATCCATTCCCCATGTATGAAAGGGCCGTGGTGTTGCCGTGGTTCGCAAATCCACAGCGGGGAGCATGGATCGAGTTTCCATGTATTTGACAAATGTGGCACTTTTTAACAAATTCTAGACTATCTCCCTCCATCTTTGGCGATGTAGTAACCATGATCGATAAGTTGTTTGTACAACTTGGCTCCCCACCAGTGTTCATCCTTGTGCATTTGGTAAACCAAATCTTTGGCTTCACTAGTTCCGGAGACAAGTAAGGCTTGCCATTGAATCCCCTTACAAACAATTCTCCGTTACGCAGAAAAGCGTTGTGACTTCCTCTTGATTATAATTGCGTCTTTCTTTTTCGTTGGAAGAGTCCCGCTTTGCAAGAACTCCACATAAAGGATTCGCGATCCACTATATCTTGATGAAGGCGCATTCATCCTCCCCCGGGTATTCTTGGCATGAAACACATTGGCGTTGTAGGGCATCTTCTTCCTTCTTCATTTCGGGCCAATAATACCCTTGGCCAGCTGCGACTACGATCTGAGCTATATATACGCGATCCACGAGTTCTCGTCATTTTTTTTTCTGCAGAGACTCTGTCTGCTTCTGCCTCCTCCAAGCATCGTGTCGACACACCATCTACTTCTTTGTGATCTGAGACACCTTTGATGATGTTGTACTTACGTAACTTTCGGTGGGTATTGTTCCCTCCTTTGTTTTGATTGATTGGAGATGTCGTATCGCTTGATCATCTATTATATCTTTGGGGAACAAATTTAGCTTTTGTGGTTGGGAGGTTTCTCTTCATTACCTTTACATCCAAATTCTCACCTTGGACATAGACTCGAGATCTTTTTGTTGTTGCTAGTGCATCGGGTTGTTTATTCATCCTCTTGCACGTATTCAATCACCACCTTCTTGAAAGCCTCCATCACCTTTTGTCTTTCTGATTCGATATGGCGCGAAGATAGGTTCCTTCACTCCAAATTGGCCTCTTATACATTTGCCTTTATGAGGTTTGAATCTCCCTTTACTTTAGATATTTGGCTCCCGATTAAGTGAAATTTGCCAACAATCCTAGTATGAGCGCCTCGTATTACGCTTCATTGTTTGTGCGAGGAAATCCATTTGTATGACAAGGCCACTTCATTTCCTTCTTTAGTAATTGACACCCTCTGCTCCGCCTTTTACCTTCTGCGGATGATCCATCAAAAGCCAAACTCCACCATTACGGGTCCTCATTTTTCAACTTCGATTGATTCTACTTCTTCACGGGAAGATCCTCGGAAGGGGTTCATATTCTCCATTTGGAAATTGAGCGGCCAGTGCGCGAGAGCTTGACATCGGATGCGCCTTGATTGTTACACATTTGATGTCGTACTCTGAAAGAATCATCATCCATCTGGCGGTCTTCCTACTAATCTTTGGCTTAGTTAATAGGTATCTGATTGGATCGGTTTTTGTTGCAAGCTTTATTTAGTGTGCTAAAAAAAATAATGCGCATTTTACTGCTGATGAATACCATGCTAGACAATGCCTCTCCACTTGTGAATACACGGTTTAGGTCCTCGGATTATCCGGCTAATGTAATATCTGAGTTTCTCTTCTCGAAAAATCCTCCTCTGCGTGATCAATCCACCTATGGACTTCTTGGTAGATGTGATGTACAAGCTGCACGGTATTCCTCTTTGTGGCCTTTACCATTGTTTGTCTTTGAAGCGAAATTCTTTTCACCTTCTCAAGCGCTTTGTTGTTGGTTTTGCCCCAGTCCCATTGTGCCTTTCCTTTTAGCAATTTGCGAAAGGTTACGTGACCTCGGCTAATCTTTGGCATGAATCTTCTCATGTATGAAACTTTCCTAAAGCTCTTGTTTGTTTACTGCGTTTTTTGGTGGGGGCATCTCTTGTGATTGCTTTCGCCTTGCTTGGGTCCACCTCTAAGCCTCTATTGTGCACCAAAAGCCCAAAATTTTCCGGTAGTCATCCCAAAGCGCACTTCTTGATTCATCCTCAACTTATACCTTGACACAGCTTTCGAACACTTTCTCGAGTCCTCCATGAGTTATCGCCTTCTTGGATTTCACTACTATGTCATCGTCTACGTCCTCCTCCACTATATCATGAATCATATCGTGAAATATGGCGTGCATTGCCCTTTGATAAGTTGCCCCGCGTTCTTGACCCGAATGGCATTACTACGTAGTAGAAATTCCCCGAAGCGAAGTCTGAAAAATTTGTCGACTCTGCATCTTCTACGGACATCTTTATCGATTGTAACCCACAAGCAGTCCATGAATGACATCATCTCATGATTAGCCGTTGCATCTACCAAAGTGTACATGTTGGGTAATGGGTACATGTCCTTTGGGCGTGCCTTGTTCAAATCTCTGAAATCCACACATATTAAATGGTTGTCCATTTGACTTCTTCTGGGTGCAATCTTTGGATAGCCATATTGGATGTTGAATTGGCTTGATGAACCCTACTTCCGACAACTTCTTGATTTCTTCCTTTATTTGAGTTTACTTGGTGCGTAGTTGCGAGGTGCTTGCTTTCTTGGCTTCATTCCGGACTTATGTTTAGATTGTGCTCCACAAGATCCTTGTCGATTCAGGGCATCTCGTCGTAATTCAAGCAAAGACATCCCTATATTCTCATGATAATTATACGAGCTTCTCCTTACATTTAACATCCATTCCTTGTTGACATAAGTCGGTCTTGGCGTTCCTTCCTCTGTTGCCAAATTAACTTCCTCTAATTCATTTTGTTGAGGTTTTGGCCTATCCTCGAAGCGATTAAGGTGGTTCTACCTTACATTTATCTGACTTCTTCTTCTTCTTCATTATTCTTTGGAGTGGGGACACCTCCACGGTAGTTGGGTTCACACACTTCCAAGGCTCTTCCCCTTGCGTCGTCGTAATCGAAACACCACTTTTAAAATCGGGTTTAACACCCTCTCCCATTTAGTCTTACGGCCTCCTCGGTTGTGCCATCCGCTTGACATTTATTATATTTACGGCATCTTGAGTTCTTTGGCCTTTTCTTTTCTTCTCTTCCTTCTTCCAGGCTTCTTATTTTTAGAACATTCTCCACGTTACGAGGTCTTCTTCTTTTCTTTTTTATGAGCGCGAACTTATCTTCTGCACTTCCTCTCCCGACTTCTTAGTCTTAGGGAATCGGTCTTGCAATCTGGTTCTCTCCCTCTTGACGACATCATCAAAGAAAGTTGCTTGATGATGTGTGCCTCCTCACGGTCGAAAGGGATTAGAGTTCTTTGGTACCTTCACTTCTCTCCCTTTCGAAATAGCTTTAAGGCATTGATGAAAGGCCAGGGGTACCACCCGTAGTCGTTTTGCCAAACCCTTCCAATGAAGACATGATATGATGCATCCACCTCGGCAACATGGAACATTCTGAGGCCCTCGAATCTTCCCGACTTGCATGTCCACCTTAACGTGTCCTAGGGTTCTCGTGCTTTGATTGGCGAATCCGGTAATGTTCATTTGTTCCTTCACATCTTCTTCTCGGCGAGGCTAAGTTTTGAACACGTGTAGGGCATAATATTCTGAGCGCTCCATTGTCGATAAATGCCTCTCACTTTCAATCTTAGTTGATTCTTTGTTGTGACATACTGCGGCTTTTGTTATCGGGTATCTTATCTCTCTATCGACTTTAGAAAAGATATCTTATTTTCTTCTTCTCCATCGTCTTCATAAATCCTTTGCTTATGGCCATACAAGTCTCCTGCGTTTGGCGACCTTGATAATTGCCACAGTTGCCTCGATCCTTGCTTCCTTGGCGATCTGTCGATCAAAAAAATTTACGAACTTGGCTCCGTTCATCGATCTGCGTCACTGCGGTCTGGATCACACTCCTCCTTTTCTTCCATCATCATCTCTCCTTACGGGCTGTGTTGTGAATAACGATGTTGCCGTTTCCTTCCCTTTGTGGTTTGGCGGTGACTTGTCATGAACACTACTTTCTTTTCAAGTTCAATCTCCCCGTTTGCCCGACTTTTAGTGGAATATCCTCATGAGAGCTATAACAATCCATCGTTGAGTGTCCGTATTGGTGGAATACCACGAAAGTCTGGTCTTCTCTTTATTTCTTCCGTCGGCTTTGCAATCTAGGCCTTGGGGTTTCACCACTCCATATTCGACCCATTGTTCATCTGAAACCCACAATGCTTTCTCACTTTACATGTGATAGCCTCCGGGTGGCTTTCTTGCATATTTGTCTTGAGGCTTTCCTCTGCTTGGTTAAAATTTTCTCGTGTTTCTCCTTCTTGCCCCCTTGTGGTTTTGGTGAGAGTCGATGAAGCCCACGATTCTTTATCCTCTTGCCCTTCCATATAGCAAATCGCGTGGTTAGTGGGCGATGTCACGATTCCTCCCAGTCTTGTGCAAAAGATGAGAGGGTTCGTGAAGGAATCCTGAAAGCCTTGGTGATGATGGTGGGGCTTGAAAGAATCGAGGCACCATTGTTGCAAATCTTGACTAAGTTCTTTTCTTGATCGGTTCTGCGCCTTACGTACTGGGCCTGAACTGTCGACATAATCGACACTCTCCTCATTTGGTTTACTGCTTGAACCGCATAAGCTCCTGATGGTTACTGTTTACGCACATAGAAAAATTTCTTGAAAAATTGTAATTTTAAGTCGTCCCAATCATGGGTGACCCTTCTCCAAATTGTAGTACCAACTAAAGGCCTTTGTCAAAATCGAAGTCTTGTTGAATTCCGCATCAACAAGTTGTGGTTTATTCACTTACGTCATATCAGAACCCACGGAGACATTGACTCTGAACACAGCGATATGTTCCCTAGCATTTCCTTTTTCCCGTTGTATTTTGGAAATTGCGGGGTGCTCGATATACTACTATTGGGTAAGGTTGCCTCCGAATGTGTGCGGGGTAAGGAGGAGTAAAGTCCGACTCAGAGGTCGAGATGTGCATGCTGCGAAGTTGATTGATCACGTCGATCATATCATCCTTTATCACATCTGAGGGCTTGTAGCGTGAACTCTACGGGGTGTTGTGATATCTTTCTTTGCATCGGCGGTGTGTATGGTAGAAAATTGGTTGATGGACACTTGCATCATGAGCAGTAACCTTTGGTGGAAGTTCTTTGGCTCATTATTTGGACATTGCTTGGAATGGTTGGCATTTGCACTGTGAAAATGATGGAATAATAGGTGAGATGATGTTTGCACGAGGTTGGCTTGCTTCCATCCTAGGTTGTGTACGTCACCAGCTGATACAGGCTTCGAGTTGATTATTGGAACCAATTGATTTTCCAGTTAATGGAGTCTGATGTGGTTCTCTTTGTTGTTGCTACCATTATTGTTGTCTTCCACACTTGCTTGTTCCCCGTACAAACTTCACAGGAACATGGCCTTGAAAGTGGGAATCTGCATCAATGATGGCGGAAATTCCCCATCTCCTCTTGCTTCTCTGCATTTCGGCATCATGGCCATCATCATTCCTTGCCCTTCTCGTGCTTCCTTGATGCCTTGAGCATCTCGGTTTACATCATCATTAAATGGGTCTCCACTGCATCCTCGCCTTGCCTTCTTGCGTTGGTTTGTTGTTGATTGGCCATATGTGGTGATGTCGAACTTCCTTACGAAGCGTCTTGATAAGTGGTTGGTCAAAATCCGGTTTTGCGCCTTGGAAAGCTTGAGTGGCTTGCCTTGGGCTGGATCCGGTGAGGTAATCTTTGTTTGTTGGTGAAGCGACTTCTTCTGTAGTTCTCCAGCTTGAGTTGTGGGCATACCCTTCACAAATTCTACACCTCCCAGTGAGTCGCCCGAAAAAATGTGGGCGAAATCGTACCTTCTTGGGGTTAGGGTTTCGTGTTGGTGAGGAGGAGAAAATCCACGAAAAGTCTGGAATTGATTGATTGATTGAAGAGGAGAGAGAGCGGGTGGGCGATTACTCCAACGGCGCGTGGCGAAACCCTAGAATCAGGGGCAAGTGTTAGAGGGTAACGAGGATTCGAAGAGCCTTCTTGAGTCCTTGAGTTGAGAGAATGTCAAACCCTTTGGTGCTTTTAGGTGGAATCTCGAGCCTTTAAGTCACTTTAAGTCACCAAAAGGTCCTTTGATCTTCCAAGTCTTGAAGTCTTGATCTCTCGGAGAGTAGTCCTTTCCGAATGGAATGGAAGGGGTATTTATAGGGTTTTTTTGGAAAGTAGTCATGTCTGAGGCACATGCCTTGAAAATTCGAAATACCCTTTAGTCCTTGAGTAATGCCCGTATTGCCTTTTCTGTCCTTGGAGCCAATCGATCCAATTAATCCTCATCGATTCCCAAAATGCGAGCCGCCTCCAAAGTGACATAACTGTTACTTACCATTCCTCGGGACACGTGGAGGCTTTTTATTTGTCTCACCAATTAAATACATTCATATTTATTTTATTTTATTTTACGACTTTTCTCGTCTTTATTTCATTAGGTTGCATCGAACCCTAATTCATGAACTATTTGCACTTTTTCTTTCCATGTTTTAGATATTTCAAGGTAAAATATTTTATCCTTCCCAAAATAATACATTTTTTTTTTTAGTTTTAAAATTAGAAATATATTTCTAATTTTAAAAATTAAACTATATATTTCTGATTTTGAATTGTAAAATAATATAAAAATTTAACATGTCATTATTTTTATTGATAGATGGAATACTATAATGTCATCGGTATTATACTTTTTGACAACATTAGAATTATGTTGGCTCATATTTCAATGGATCAGACTAATGGACATTATAGTCGGAAGTAATACGTATGTCTAAGCGTAATGTGTATTTTAGATTGAGAATTTATTAGTAGCCTGGATATACCAGCTAAGATTTTTAATTATTATATAAATTTTATTTGGTGTGTGAATTATTATAAAACTTGCAAGAGCATCTAATAAATATATCAGAATAAACAACATTTACCAAATTTATGAATCTGAATATATAGTGTGTCTATTATTTTTATTTTTTATTTATTTTCAATGAAATTATTGTGTGCTTCGCTCTTAAATTCTAACAAATTATTATTTTAAAATTTTATCTTTACTTTTAAAGCAGTTATGGTTTCAAAGCTCAATGAAGACTAATATGTCCTACGGTACTATATCGAAAAACATTTTCATGTGCCAAGCACATTACAAAGAGGACCCTAAACATTTGGGGCCAGGGCAGGAGAAAATTAATTAAGCCATGCTCTTGTTGACAATATTATTAAGTGGGTATTCTAGTCCGTGGGTTACTCCACTTAATGAGATGGATGGATTGATTGATTATTGAGTAGACATAATTGGCAATTTAAAATACAGTAAATAAATAATGGCAAAAAAAACCCTACATATTTTATTTTATTTTTTTGCTAAATACCCTACATATTTTGCAATCACTTAATATGAGATATAAAGAATGTATAATCTTCACATTAGGTTGAGTTTTGCTATTCTAAATGAAAAAATGTATGTTTTAATTGGATCGTTGATTACCAAAAAAGAAAAGTGCAATATTGTGTTGGGGATTAAATTTTGCACTGACAATTAACATATGTCAACTTGGAAAAGATAACTTATGCAAAGTTTAATCATTCAAAATTAAAAATTTTATGCAAAAGATAATTTATTATATTAAAATTAAATTTCTAATTCAATTTTCTACAGATTAACTTGAAAATTTCTAATATTAAAATATTTATTATTTTAATATTTTCATAAATCATGTTATTTTTAGTTGATATTTTATTTAGTAATATAATGTGAGACCTTTTAATTTTATGAATAAGATTTAATTTTTCTCGAAATATTTTTTTTAATATTATGGTGTGGATTTGATATAATGTTATAGTTGTGGGTAGTATTTATAAATTTTAAAAAGTATGCAAGTTGTTGTATAATATTCAATTGGTGGGAAATATTCTTTTTTGTTGGGGAATATTAAATGCAATGGCACAATAATTAATTGGACCCTACTGGCGGAAGTATTGTCATATTGAGAAAGCGATAAAATATTTTTATGAAAATAACAATGGAAGTTTTACTGAATTAAAGCTGTTGAACTACTTTCGGTAGTAAAAAATCTGATGTCTGGCGTGGTTGCGTAGTAGCACACGATATTGATTATTGATGCTTAATTACGTAAGAAGTAACTTCGGTAATACTCGATTATTGCTACGATAATTCTTTGCATCATATCTCTCATATTATTGATTCAATTATTGTACGAAGTATCATCTCATATAATATATTATATTATTAAATCAATAATTGAGGCGACAAAGTTATTCATATTATTATTTGCAATATTGATGATGTCAGAAGTTCTGTCGATGAGAGGTTTGGTCACTAATTGCTTGGCATGATAAGGAGAAATCCTTATCGAAAAGCCCTCTTTCACGAGAAACGACACGGTTGTTAAATATTATGAGTTATAATATTAATGATGAATAAGTTCGTGTTGATTAAAGATGAAATTGATAGTTCCATTGTGTTGGGATTATTAGTGTTAGTAGAAATCGACATTTATTTCGATAATAATTGATGTCTGGAGGTTATATTTTTCAATCGAATTATTGAGGCACTTTTAGGTATCGAGTACTATTCACGATTCTTATTCAAGAGTTACTTATTCATGAGTTACTATTCATGGGGTACTATTCACCGTAAAATATATTTCTTTTCGGTCGAAATCATTTTTTGGGTACATTATTATTCCGTGAGGAGATGTGCTAATTTTTGATTTGTTGGTTGAAGATATAATAGTAAATCAATATGGATAGTTGGTGGAAAGTTATAATAGTAAATCGGCATGGATCGTTGCTTTAAGTTTTAATAGTAAACCAATATGGACCATCCGTTTTAAAAGTAAATCAATCTGGACCGTTCATGAATTAGTTCTTATTGATCCATTCTCCTATAAATAGAAGCTCATTCCTTCATTATTTCTTACGAATTCACTAAAACTCTAAAGAGAAAACTATATAGAAAGAAGAAAAGTATTACTACTTCTTCACTTTTCCAATATCCGGTTTCTTCTAAGGTAAGGGATATTATTTGTTGTACTTTCGTAAGGAGTATTATTTCATTCGTATTCATGAAGAGAGCTTACATTATTCCATTCTTTATTATTATGTTGAATAACTTGTTTTATCGCGAAATCTGCATCACGTGGTGAAATTCTTACATTATTCCATTCTTTATTATTACATTGGAATAACTTTTATGCATCTTGATCTATCGTATGCACAGTGAATTACATTGTTATTCCATTCTTATTATTACATTGGAATAACTTTTGTTTATCTGAATCTGCATACATGGTGAAATTCTTCTAATATTAGTACTTTATTATTACGTCGAATATCACATACGTGCATTCTGGCGGACTGGTTCCATTATTTATTATTACAATCGAATATCACATGCTATGCGTTCGTCGGGACTGGTTCCATTATTTATTATTACATTGGGAATAACTTTGTGTGTGCGCGATCTATCGCGCGCATGGTGAATCCGTCTGTTATTCCATTCTTTATTATTACATTGGAATAACACATGCATGTGGATTACCACATACATGGTGAATGATCATTCGTATTCATTCCTTATTAAATTGTGGAAATGATGCATCTACGTGGATTCTGGCATGGCGGGGCGAAAATCCATTTGCGATTTCAAATATTCTATTATACTCGGTTGGTTAAAGCTTTGGCTTACATACTCCATGAAATTAGTGGAATATCCTTGATATTTGCGCTTCATCCGATATCTTTTTATGGAAATATTCTTGAGAGCATTCTTGAATTTTCTTTGCCTGAAAGCGATGTCATGTTGACAATTTGGGCGTTATTGAGTTAGGATAAATTAACTTATAAATCTTTAAAATTTATTCTTGTACTTGTTTTTATTGAATTGTCATTATCCTCATTACTTATATTATGTTGAAAGTCATCTTTAGCTTACGTGCGTAGATGGACTTTATGGCGCCCCAAAAACAGGTATACATCACCCATCTTGAGTAAATGGGATCTGACAAAGTCTGAATACAAATACAACTTAATTATCTGACGATGCGTGTAAAATACGACAAAACATAAATTTGTGAGTTTTAATACAAATATTGTCATCTAGACAATATCCACACTCAATGGAGTCCTCATTACATTTATTATCACACTATTTCACGCGAATAGTGAGGACTCTAATGCACCATCTAGGATCATCACTTTCTTTCCCAGATTGGTCAATTTCGTTCTCATTTCACGAAGAAACGGTGAAAGAAAAGGTGAGCTCAACTAGCCCGGTAAGAAATATTATGACTAAGATAATGCGAGAATAAATTATCAATAGCCTTCAACGATATAACAAGCGATAGAATATAATAGACAACAAGTTTTAGATCAAAAGCTGCAGCGAAATAAGCAATCCATTGGAAGAGTCGAATAAAGTATAAAATCTCTTCTTTATGATTTAAAAAGTTTTCATCAACTTTATCATTTGAGACTTGGCTTAATAAATAAAATCGAATCATCCTGCTCCACGGCGAGGATATTCATATAATCATCAATAGTCATGACTATCTTAGAATAATCATTTGTCATAATCATACCAACAACTTTGTCCACCAATGAACTACGAGGCCGATGAGGACTTTTACCATATAATTAAATCACATTACGATCATGATTATACTAGAATAATCTCTGGTCATAATCATACCAAGTCCATCATGCACGTAAGCGAAGATGACTTTCAACATAATATAAGCATGAGGATGATGACAATTCGATAAAACAAGTTCGAGAATAAATTTTAAAGATTTATAAGTTAATTTATCCACGAACTTAATAACGTCTAAATTGTCGACATGATCTTTGCTTTGTGCGATAAAATTCAAGAATGCTCGAAGAATATTTCCATGAAAAGATACTAGATGAAGCCTTGAAATATCAAGGATATTTCACTAATTTCATGGAGTATAGAAGCGAAAGCTTTAACCAACCGAGAGTATAATATAATATATGAAGCTATGAATGGATTTTTATACGCCGTGCGGTAATCCACGTATCTGAGATCATTTCCATAATTTAATAAGGAATAAATACGGGATCATTCACCATGCATGTGGTAATTCACATACAGTTATTCAGCGAAATAATAAAGAATGGAATAACGAAGGATTCACCATGCGTGCGATAGGCTGCGTCGACGGCAGGTTATTTCAACAGAATAATAAATAATGGAACTATATCGGCGTAAGCGCATGACGAGAATATTAAACGAATAATAAATAATGGAACCGGTCCCCATAAAACGCTTGCGCAGAGACAAGATATTACGACGAATAATAAATAATAGAACCAAGTCAAGGCGTACGCGCATGCAGACGAGGATATTAAAGCGAATAATAAAGAAACGGAATATTAGAAGAATTTCACCATGTATGCGATTACTTGGCGTAGGCGGGTTATTCCAACGAATAATAAGAATGGAATAACAACGAGAATTTCACCATGTATGCGGTACTTGGCGTATCTGAGTTATTCAACATAATAATAAAGAATGGAATAACGAAGAATTTCACCAAGTATAGGGTATCCGTATATATAGGTTATTCAATGAATAATAAAGAATGGAATAACGAAGTTCTCTTCATGAATAAGAGAAAAGAATACCCCTTGCGAGTCTGACAAATAATATTCTCTACCTTAGAAAAAGCCGAATCTTGAAGTAGTGAAGTAGCGAGAATACTTTTTTCTTTCTCTCTATAGTTTCTCTCTCTGTAGTTTCGGTGAATTAAGTAAGAAATAATGAAGGAATGAACTTATTTATAGGAGAATGGGTGAATAGTAACTAATTCATGAGCAGTCAGTTGATTTACTTTTAAATGGGCGGTCCATATTGGTTTACTATTAAAACTTAAAAGCAACGGTCCATCTTGATTTACTATTAAAACTTTAAACCAAATGATCCATATTGATTTACTATTATACTTTCCACCGGTGATCCATATTGATTTACTATTATATCTTCAACCAACGGTCTGAAAAATTAGCACATCTCCTCATGGAATAATATTATACCAAAAACTGATTTGGACCGAACATAAATATATCTTACGGGTGAATAGTACCCCGTGAATAGTAACTCATAAATAGTAACTCGTGAATAGTAACTCGTGAAAAGTAACTCGTGAATAGTACTCCGACACGGAAAGTGCCCCGAATACCCGATTGAACAATATAACCTCCAGACATCAATTATTATCGAAACAAGTGTCGATTTCCACTAACACAAATAATTTCCAACCTGAATAGAACTATAAAATTCATCTTTAATCAACACGCACTTATTCATCATTAATATTATAATTCACAATATTTAACAACTAAGTCGTTCCCGGAAGAGGGGCTTTTCGATAAGGATTTCTCCTTATTGGTAGCCGCGATTAGGTGACCAAACCTCTCCTTGATGAAACTTCAGACATTGTCGATATTGCGAAATAATAATATGAATAACTTTCTTGTCTCAATTATTGATTTAATAATATATCATATTATGCAGATGATACTGTGACAATAATTGAATCAATAATATGAGAGATATAATGTAGCAATTACTATAGCAATAATTGAGTATAACTGAGTGACTTCATACGTAAGCATTATAAATCAATACTGGTATCTACTTATGCAACCACGCCGTATTCTTTGTGCTTTTACTACCGGGTAGTTCAACGGTTTTAACGGTAACACTTTCACCGTTATTTTTATAAAATGATAATTATGTAGTTTTAACTACTTCGACAATACTTCCGTTAATGGGGTCCACCAATGATTGTGTCATCGTCGGATATTCCCAAAAAAAAAGAATATTCCCAGACCAAACGAATATTTTATAACAACTTGCTTACTTTACAAAATTTATAAATATTACCCACAACTATAACATTATATCAAATCCACACCATAATATTTAAAAAAAATATTTCGAGAAATTTAAATCTTTATTCATAAAATTTGGGGTCTCATGGACTTGGTATGATTATGACCGGGGATTATTCGGTATAATCATGGCCGTAATGTAACGAATGATGTGGTAAAAGTCCTCGTTGGCACCGTAGTTGATGGTGGGCGGTTGTTGGTATGATTATGACCGGGATTATTCGGTATAGTCATGACCATTGATGATTACATGAATATCCTTGGTAGTGGAAGCGAGAGATGATTCGATTTTTTTATTAATCTAAGTCTCAACGATAAAGTTGATAAAAACTTTTTAAATCATAGAAGATAGTAGATTTTATACCTTACTTGACTTTTTCTAATGGATTGCTTGATCCATTGCGAGTTAAACTTGTTGTCTATTATATTCTATCGGTTTAACATTGTTGAAGGCTAATGATAATTTATTATGCATTATCTTGAGTCGTAATATTTCTTCTTGGGCTAATTTAGTTGAGCTCACCTTTCTTTCATTGTTCTCTTTAGGAAATGAGAGCGTGGCGAGAGACTAGTCGGGGAGCAGTGATGGTCTAGATGGTGCATTAGTAGTCCTCACTATTACATGAAATAGTGTGATAATAAATGTAATGAGGACTCCATTGAGTGTGGATATTATCTGAGATGACACTATTTGTATTAAAACTCACATTTTATGTTTAGTCATATTTTACACGCATTTGTATAATTAAAGTTGTATTTGTATTACATCTACATGTATTTGGCGATTTCAGATGGGTGATTTATCACCTATTTTGAGGCGTCATATAATAATATAATATTACATATTAATAATATAATATATTAATATTATAATAATAATATAATATTACAAGAGTAAACAATATATTGGGATTCAAGCATAAGTCGAATGCTACATGTTGTGGCGGCATACGATATTGATGGGAATAATATAATAATTATATGAGGGGTCTTTTAGTAATTGCACGAGCCGTTACAAGTATTTTAATACCACTACAACTTATGGCGGTATGTGACATATTTTTTTAAAATCTTGGCCATTAAATATGTTGATCAACGATGAAAATGATGGTTATTGGAATAGTTCTCCTAGAAACCGGTTGTCATGGATTGGAATTCATATATATATATATATATATATATATATATGCTAAATTTGGAATCAGTCAAATGGTCTCGTGCACAAAATAGAAATTAGAAGCTAATGAGACGCAAATAAATTAAAACCACAACTACATGCTCAATAATTAATCACCTTTAAACGAATGGCTGCAAATAAAGAATCAAGTAATGTCACACACTTTTGCACAAAGCTAACCTTAAACGCGTAAATTTATACATTAATAATCATAAGATCATTACCCATATTGTTAAGATATCACATCTAATTGCTACTATCTACGTTAACAACTTCATTAAATTTAGAACTTCCAATTAAAACTAGAACAGATCGATCTTCATTAGTCGGTGGGAGTACTACTTGCATGCGATTAATTAAGGGAATGTTTGATAAAATAGAATGAAATAGTTACGAATGTTTAAGTTATCTGAATGAAATTTGAATGAAATAGTTACGAAAAAAGTTGTTTGATAATTGGCGTCTGAAACATCCGAAGTATAAATTTTATTATTTTACCCTTTGAAAACAAAAATCAAAATTATTGTACATTAATTTAATATTACTTAATATACACTAGTAGTAAAAAATAAATAGATAACGCTTAAAAAAAGCGTTGTAATAGGCCCCTAGAAACATCGTGATTAGCAATATTATCTATTAGACACATTCTGTGATATTTTTAAAACGCGTTGTCTATTGACACATTATACAACATTTTTTTTGTATTTGCCCATTACATAACATTTTTTAGAGTGTATTTGAACATTACACAGCGTTTTTTTCTAAAAAGTGTTGTAATATATACATGCATATACAACTTTTATAAATTCTTTCTAGATTTGAAAATACACGGTGGTTTAGAAGTACCTACAATGTTGACTGCTAATGCCATGATATAGCTAAAAAAAAATTCTAAATTCTCATTTAAAACCAAAATGTATCAAGCGTTCTCCGATTTTAAAATACGTTCCAATAATCTGACATACGTTTACGGTTTAAATTCACTTTGTAATATAATTACTACTATAAAGGAGTACACAAAACTAGGAACTATTATTACAGTTAACTTTGCGCATGGCTTGCACCAGGTTGATACTCTTCAATTCCTAGTCGATTCTGCGTATATTTACACAAAATAATTTCCAAGTAAGAATGTAAATGTACCATGAACCATAACAATCTAGCTAAATATCATGAAACTGAGCAAACACACTTTAAAGGGGTAGAAAACACAGTTTATCTGACATGAGGGGGAGAGGGGATGAAACTGGTTTTAACAAAACAAGAATAAGATAAGTCAAAAGAAGAAATCCGAACAGCTAGAAGGGGATGGAATTCCTCAGAAAACAGAACCGTATTCAACACGGGAATGAGAGTAACCCAGAAAAAAAAATTAGTTTAAGACAAGCACATGTAATATAAAACATACAAAAGAAAACCATAAAATTTAAGAAACAAAAAGAACAAAACAAATAGTAATCTCCACCTTTAGGTTTCTGGGGTTGGATCAAGTAAATCCCCAATTTGTTCATTATAGGGTTAAATGTAAAGTCGACCACTGAACTTTTTTGATATTTGGGTATTGAGTCATTTCTTGGGTCGATCTGGTGGTAGCTTTCATTAAAAATTTGAACTTTGAACATCGCCGCCACATATGCATTGACATGCTGACGTGGCAAGTCTGATGTGGTATTTAATATTGTAATTTGACACGTGTCCGCTGCTGACGTGGCGTCTGTTGAATTTTTCCCAAAAAATTGCCTCTCCACAGATTCAAACTCGCAACCTCACATTTGTTAATATTTTGCAATGATTAATATTTATATCAAATCATGAGATTTTCCCCATATATTTCTTTTTTCTCCTTCACTACATACAATAACTAATTGCGTGATGATGATAATAATAATAATAATAATAATAATAATAATAATAATAATAATAATAATAATAATAATAATAATAATAATAACAATAACAATAACAATAATAATAATAATAATAATAATAATAATAATAATAATAATAATAATAATAATAATAATAATAATAATAATAATAATAATAACAATAACAATAACAACAACAATAATAATAACATTAACATTAACAAACCACAATAACAACAACAATAATAATAACAATAACAATATAACAACAACAATAATAATAATAATAATAATAATAATAATAATAATAATAATAAAGTTTTCATAGTCGAACAAAAATAGATCTCAATTTTGCAGTTCATAATTTCTAATTTGAGCTTAATTCAGAAGACGAACAAAAAAAATGTTAAAAGTGTAATCGACTACCAATTGAATAAATCGATCCTCGTTTCACTTCACTAAATTCAACATTCAAACCCTAATAACAGTCTATAAAAACTTGCTAAATATATATAATCGTATACACACACATATATATATAGAAAAATGATCTATAACATGTATTTACTATGGATTAAAAATGGATAAATAGCATCTCCATTATACATTACGTTTATGAACGGTGAAGATTAAAAAATCAATCTCGACCTTCGCTAGTAGAAATAGCGGGCATGATTAATATTCTTTCTTTCTGTTAAAACTTCTAGCGGATGTAATGTTTACACTTCGCAAATCACACTCACACAAGGAAAAGGAAGGAAAAGGTTCCAGATCACACTCACACAAGGAAAAGGAAGAAAAAGGTTGGCACACAAGGAAAAGGAAGGAAAATATACAAATTAGCGAGACCAGTTTTCTCGCGTAATACCATGTTCAAAAATCTTGTCACATGTAAGTGGGGATCCGAAAGTCACAGAACAACATGGAATTTGAACGCCTTCTACTCTTGTGTATTTCTCCAAGAACCAAAGGGTTGCGAATATGGCTATTGATGTGATATAAATTAT